>OZ026621.1:94925504-95348004 GCA_964020975.1 Hermodice carunculata
GTTCTTCCTTTGTGCTGATTTCACGGGAGAGACAGAAGAAAGAAAGAAAGAAAGAAAGAAAGAAAGAAAGAAAGAAAGAAAGAAAGAAAGAAAGAAAGAAAGAAAGAAAGAAAGAAAGAAGTAGGCTATTTGTTCTTGCTTTGTGCTGATTTCACTCCAACAACTGCTGAATATGTTCTTACTGCAGGGTATTTTAGGGCCCCCTGTCAATTAAAAGGGCCCTGCTGTGAGCCAAGCCTTTGAAGTATGTCTGCTTGTTCTTACTTGTTCTAGATTTGTACTGACAGAAACAATGAGCCCATGCAAGCTCTCATTATGTCTGAAAAGTTCTTACTTGTACTGATTCAGTACATTCCAGTACAGTTCAGTACAAGTGAAAGTACTTACTTCTACTGACCATTGTTGGTTCAGTACAAATGAGTAGAATTAAGAGGAAAAAAGGACAAGTCAGCACAGAAAGGTAAAATTTAGTACTTTTTTGTCCTCTTAGTGTATAGGTTGCTTCGCCCACACTATAAACCTGGCCTGCCAGAGAGACTTGCAGGTAAACACTTTAGCTTAGCTTCTGGCTCCTGTTGGGAAAATTGTCTCTTACTTCCATAGAAGTAATGCAGCTACAACTCTGTTAAATCATTCCATACCAGTCCCTGATTTTTCTGTATATTTACCTAGATTTAAGGTGACAATTGCATATTTAAATTCTTCATTAAAAGAGCTTTTGTTCACATACCAACATGCCTGCAGTCTAAAGTCAGTGGTTCTGGTACTGACCAAGGCCTGTCATCATAGTATGGAATGCATTAAAGGTAAAATAGGATCGAGTCACTTCACCTGCTGGCTCATAAACTGATAATTGACGTTTCCACACGCTGGAATTCAGCATTTGACATGTTAGGATGTTATATAGAACAGCAAGCAGCAGTAATGGCTGTCCTCATGGATAAAGACATTCATAAAAACTTGAGTGATGTGCCAAAAATGTCTGAGGGGGATACTACACTACTAGATACTAGAGCCACTGAACACTTCCATTACACTTCTATGTGATGCACACACGCCAACGGTGAGCCTAATTATTCTTCCATTGAAGGAGCGTTTGCTGTCCCACCTGGAAGGACAGTTGAATGGTGAAAATTTGTCTGCTTCCTTGCATGGAGTTGTCAACAACATCTACAGTGGTCCCCCTCTTACAAGGCCACCCCAAATGCACCAGAAAGGTGGCCTGATAAGAGGGGTGGCCTCTTTTGAGGGGGAGTATATTTTGGAAATATGAAAACTTTGCAAGGCCACTGACCAAAAACATCCCCCCCAAGAAAAAAAAAGAAATAAAAAACATATTATGGAAATCCCATACTTGCTGCTTGGAAAAGTGGCCTTTCTAGAGGGGGTGATCTCTCTTCAGGGGGGGCCTTATAAGAAGGGGACCACTGTACTCAGATATACACTGGTGGTGATATTGAGTTTTACTTGTGGCAGTCTGCAGCCCTAGATCAACGCTCCCACTCTCTTCTGATGTTGACAGATGACAAGAGATTTGCTGTCTACAACTCACTTGTGTTAATGTGTCAAGAGCCTAGTGACACTCCCAGACATATAAGGTAGAACCAGGCACTGCTAACTTTGAAGTATATAGCGTGTATATGAATAGATGTAAAATATTAATAATAAATTAATAACGACTGTTTTGATAAAATTATGAGATATGTTTTCAGCTGTTGTCTACTGTTGATGAACGGTGGTGGTTGTAACTTGAGAAGTTGGGATTACTGCAAGTCACAGAGAAAATATTTCAAAACAAATAATACTGATGTATCTTTCAGCCTTTTAAAGTGAAATCATGGCATGCACAATTTTAGCAAGTACATGTATATCAAGCCCTCTCTAGCCAATTTTGAATTTCTGTAAATTATCTGAAACTCCCAATACTTGAAAATTTCAATGTTATAAAACTGTAAAGTTGTAAACACCTTAGCCAAGACCAAAAGTCCAAAAACAGACAACTGAATTTTAGGATTTGGAATATAATTTTTAATTTACTACACTTAATTTCAGGAAAAAAACCAGAGTCATGCCTGGGGGCATGAATGTCTCGCCAGCGTAATTCAAGCCACTCAGAAGTTTTTTGTTGATGGATGGACGGACGGACGGACGGAAAGTGACTGCCTACTCTCGCTAACAGCTTATGCAGGCGAGACAAAAATGAAAGTTTGACTACAGTTTGGATTTTTTCTTTTCAGTTAATTAACTTTATTATTAAATAAATGGCATTTTTAATGTGGGCCTATATCTTGTGTTTCAGGTTGTTGAACAAAGGTCAGGGCCAGTGAGTTCTGGTACCACTTCTGCCACAGCTTCAAGATGAAGTCCCAGCAGTACAACCCAACCCATCAACTTCCAAAAAGTCTTCTGCAATGGAGAGTCTGCTTGGTGACATTTTGATTACAAGTGTGAGCAGTGCATCACCTGAAAGTACCATCTCAAAATTGAGAAAGAAGTCACAAAATACAAGAATGAACCAAGTATTCACATAACAGCTGACTCATAAGACTGGTAGAAACAGAACCAGTTTGTGTAGCCCAATCTCTCATTTGGCAAGGATGTGTCTTGCAGTTCCAGGTACATCTGTGTCAAGTGAGAGAGTATTCTTGGGGATATTGTTACTTCCCAGCGATCAATGTTGTCAGCTGACAGCATTGTATGATGCTCTTATCTTCCTGGAAAAGAACCCAAAAATTTAAACCTACTAAAGCTTTATTACTTTAGTAAGAAATGACACTTTTATTCAGCTAGAGACAGCTGGTCTGGGTGCTGAAAACTTCATTAAGAAATTACATTTATACAGTTATAGACACCAGGTGCTGAGAAACGACATTTAATCAGCAGGTGCTGACTGCTGAGTGGTTTGTTAACACTGGACAATACAAACTTTTATTTTATTATTTTTATCTGTAATTGTCAATGCAGCTGGGTCAGCACTCACTTAGCAGATACATGATTTGAGAACTTTATTCCAGGACAGGGAGACCAGGATGTCTAATTTTGCTATAATTTTGTGTGCAGTGCTATGCACTAAGATGTCTAGAACCCCATTCTAGGCAATTTGTGTACACTTTCTCAAATCTAAAATGCTAAATCCAATTGGAAATGTACATGAAAATATATCATACTTTTGAATTTTACAGAGAAATGACACTTACTTACTAAGCAATGATAGTTGTTTACTGCTACCATTGGTCTGTTGTGATCATTGACAATGACAAATGAAAAAATTTTTAAAAAAACTTGTAACCAGTATAGTAGTCTCTCCTTTGAGAGACCGCCCCTAGTGCCACCCAAAAGGCGGTCACATAAAGCAGTTGGTCCCTCAAAGGAGGTATAAATAACATGAAAAGTACTACAGAGAGACCTGACAATTGTGGTCTGTCAAAGGAGGTGGTCTCCCAAAAGAGTGGTCTTTCAAAGGAGGGACTACTGTATCCGATTTATTGCTTCAATATTTTATTTTTCCCAGAAGATGTAGATTCAGTGTATACACAAATTACATGCACAGGATTACTTGCTGTATTGTTCAACATGGAAGTACACATGGAACAATATCAGCAAAAATATATACAATAATGCATTGCACTGAAAATTCTAATCTCCAGTACAGGCTTTCATGTGATATAAATGTATATACAGACATGCATCGTATCGTGAGCACTGTATCTAGATAAGTATCGGATCGTGGCATTATTGTATCCTTTCACCCCTATGCACAAGCAATCCTCAAGTTTTGTCTGCATAAAAATCAAAAATTCTTTGAAAGGAAAATTTCATTACCTGTCACATATTTCTTCATTAAGTAAGCCTATATGTCTCAAACATCGTTTCCAGTATGCAGCAGACCCAACAGTCAGTGTGCCCTACATGATGATGTAGCAAAGTAATTAATGCAGAATTAAATGGTACCATTTTTTTCTTTAATTGTTTAAGGAAATAGGTTGAGAGTCTATTGTATGACTATTAAATCAAGCCTTTTCAAACATTCAAAGGACACACTAACAAAAATTTGACATATAGTCCTTTTCTCCTAATTGCTTGTGCTTTTGGGACTCTTATCTTCATGCACAGACTCGCACTTGCAGTGAATTGTGCTTGACACAGGGCAGAAGGCTCTGTGCCAAGCACATTTAAATAATAGTGTTGTGCACATGCTTAATGTTAATTAAGGCAGCAAATTACATGCAAGATTTATACACTATAATGTATGAGCAGGTTGGACATGCCTTGAGTAAAAGATGGGAGACCTTTGCTCAGTTGCTTTATAATGTTATCCCGGATAAGAATGGTCCCTTGTCTTTACATAAACCTTAACCAGGTGTGTTGACCGAGTAAACTGAACTGCAGACTCCCCCCACTGTTCCACAAATATATATAATTCTGCATCCCATGCTGTGCTGATCTCCATGTTACAGCATTCAGTGAGAACCATCATCTGCACAAGTTTGTGAGGCCATACTATCACACAGGATTCATTATCCTCAAAACACTTGTGAATATTTAGCTGTACTGAACTCAGCTCTCGTGCAAGTCAGGCCAGGACATTAAGGCAGCAACTCAGACGTTATGGCTCTTAAGGTAGGACTACACGCGTAGGCTGGACAGCCTGGCTCTGGAAACCAGGCCGGGTTGCAGCCCATAGCCTGCCTGGCTAGCCTGGCTAGCCACCACTGCTAATTGACAGAGTCCAACCTCCACTGACAAAACATAGCCTGAAGAAATAGCAATTTCAAAGTCATTTTGGACTATCAAAGCTCGATCTGAATGATTTGCAAGAGCACAAGAGTCCAGAATGTCACTTGGTGTACCTGCATGTTACACCGGGCGTATTTCTACAAGGAAGGCTCTATTGTATAATTAACTAAGTTCTGTGTCTCATTTGCATAGTTCATTAACAGCACCATGAAGTAACCAATGATAGTCCCATCCACAGGGCATGCGCATCTTTGCTCTTAGTGCTACTATAAACTGTGATGCATCGATCTGCAGGAGATCCCCCTTTGCTTGGTTTACTTTGGAGTTCTTCAAGCTTAACTCAACGTGAACGTAATTTTTTTTTTTACAACGGATTATCGATGTCAGTGACTTTGGGACATTTTTTTCAATGCTGTGATCTAAAATTGGATAGTTAGTAGTACTTATGCAAGGGCCATCAAGCCCATAAAAGATTGATAGAGGAGCCAAGCTGTGTGCTGCAAGGAAAGAGAAAAAAGCAACAGACAAAGCTGCTGCTCTAGTGGCAGCGGAAGCAGCGAAGCCCAAGGCCAAACGCGGACGCCCAAAAAATGTGACAGTGACTAGTGCTGGTGTCAGAGAATACTTCCTCCCTCCCCCCCCCCACCCTCCGAACTGATGGGCCTCCTGGGGCCCATTCATTTGCCGAACGTTTGGGCCCCCCCTGCAAACAATTGCCCCCCCCCCCCCCCCAATAGAAATTGGAATAACTTAGTTTGGGCCCAATACACTCTATGTATACATTGATGCGGCCTGAGGTTTCATACTGTTAGCTGGCAGCAGCTTTGGGGCAACCCTCCTGGGCCCAGGATCTGCAGGTCAACAGGGGAACTCAGGTCAGTTTTTAAATGTTATTAGACCGTCAGTTTCTATATCAGCAGGTATTTTTTATTCTCAGCTTGGTCTGCAGAATGTCTCCCTAAGAGGACAAAAAAGTACTGAATTTTACCTTTCTGTACTACTTTCACTTGTACTGGAATGAACTGGAATGAACTGAGTCAGTACAAGAAAGAACTTTTCAGACATAATAAGAGCTTGCATGGGCTCATTGTTTCATAGTGAAAGTACTTACTTCTACTGACCATTGTTGGTTCAGTACAAATCAGTAGAATTAAGAGGAAAAAAGGACAAGTCGGCACAGAAAGGTAAAATTTAGTACTTTTTTGTCCTCTTAGTGTCTGGTCGATCAGGCACGTTGAGCATGAGAAACCTGGTCAAGTGGATTTTTCTACCTATGTGGAGTTTATGATACCATAGGTACTATCACAGGGCTCAATAGAAGGTATCCTTTTTGCACAACAGTGATGAGATGGTATTTATTCCCCAGAAGGATTTGCATAAAGTAACAGGGGCGGAATATAGACTTAATCCAGTGTCTTCACCCTATTTTGGCCATGCCAGCATCAGTACAGATGCCACGGAATTTTTTAATGTAGCGTCAGTTGGAAATGCAGGATACGGCTCGTTGCTCACCGTTCCTGCTTATCTTGGCCAGCTGGGTTTTTGTGGTGCCCGTCCCTCAGCTTCAAAAAGGTAACAGTTCTTATGCAGTAGGGGGGGGGGGGCATATTGCAGGGTAGATTGGGAGTGGGGTGTCCTTTGAGCAGTCATCATCACACAGAATAGCTCATCTGCAAGACAATTCCAGAGGGGATTGCGTGGATTTTCACCCAGGTTTGGTCAACTCCATGAGTACGACCAATAGCTTCTCGTCCCAGTGGGTTTATATCTCCCTCAGTCAGTCAAAGAGCGTATACACAAGCGTGAATTTGTGGAATTCGCAGACTTACTGCCACACAACAGGCCTGCAGTAGAGGCAGAACAATGGTTGTCCGCGTACATGCAGTCAATTTGCAATTATGCTCATTAGCAGCACTTGAAACATTTAAAAGTTGAATATCTCAATACTATTGTAAATAGAGGTGCTAATCCAACTTCAATTTACAGGTTTGTAACATTGCTGCATCCAATGAATCATGAACCAAAGCTGTAGCATTTTGATTGATGCAAATAAGGTGAATACACAAAGTTGAATTCTTGAATAACTTTCAAGCTAGATGTGTCATTCCAACTTCAATTGTAAGTTTGTGACATAGCCGTATCCAATGAAACATGAACCAAAGTTGTAACTTATGCAAATTAGGTGAATGAACAAATCTAAATCTTGAATAACTTCAAAACTATTATAAACTGAGGTGTCGTTCAAACTTCAGTTGATAGATAGTTGCATCCAATGAACCAAGAATCAAAGTTGTAGCAGTTTGATTTATGCAAATATACAAAATTTAAATCTTTGAATAGCTTCAAATTACTTATAGATTAAGGTGTTCTTCCAACTTGAACTTTTTGACATAGCTGCATGAAAAAAATATGGTTGCAGGAGTTAAGGAAATACTGAATAGGCAATCTTTGAAAGTTTTCGAGACACACAGACTGATTTACTGACAAGCAAATCAACTTTTCAAGTCTTAATTTTAGTATCTTCCTGGTAGTGGACTGAAAGTGTTTGGTTTGGAAAAATTATTTATATTGGAACTGAGCACTAATATTAATAAGCTTGACTGCCCTTGATTGGGGGCTCCCAGCTTGCACTTGGAGGTTCCAGCTGTTCCAAGTTTACCTGTCACATCTTGCGTGGGATGTGGTGAATAATTACTTGTTCTGAATCTGAAATACAACTGAATCTCCAGGCAATGGAAATGATATTAAATGAAACAAATCAGAAATGAACTGTGCCACATTCTGAGATCCTGCATTTGACCTCCAGGCATAAAATCTTGAAAATTAAAAATACACAAGATTGTCACTTACCTGTGGCATGCAGCATTTATACAGTCTTTCATATAGCCAATTTATACACATTTAGATTTTTCAAATTCATTCATTTTTTCATCTACTTTAACAGGAAAGATGTTAGTGACTAATTTGGTTTAATTTCATAACTTTGTCTTCTACAAATTCCATTCATATTTGCTGTGTGCAATTAATACACTTCAAGTACAAGAACTAGACTGATGTACTCAAGTTTTTAGCAATACATTATGTACATGTACAAGATCAACATACACCTGATGTTTGAAACATCAACTGCAGAAAAGCCAAATAATAAAAATTTTATGGTCAAGGAGTCAAGCAGTAACACAATACACTGGTACCCTCTCCAAAGACCATTTCTTGTGACAGACCATGTCTTTTGAACATTGCCCGACCATGATACAAGGTGTCACTTTCTCTAATAACTTTAGCTTTATTTTAAGACTACGCATCTGCCATGATACATTTTTTGATGCCACTACGGTGATCTTATATAACAGGTGGCACTCTATATGTTAACAACTACCACTCAACTCAAGGTGGTAAGTACCAATGTATTGTATTTGTGTCTTTTTGCCCAGAAACACTTCCTAGTAGTCATTACCCTATTCCACAGTCCGAACTCTTTACTCTTCCTAAGCTAACCTGTCCTTGTCTAATCTATATACATATGGAAGTACTCTTGTCCATATTGCACACGTGCCTCTGTAAAATTTTGATATAGGCTCTATTAGCCCAAATAAATTAAAGGGTCTTCTGCGGGTAACTACTCAACATGTTTCGGAGCCTATTACCCTTGTTAGCAGCCACTACTCAACTCAAGTTCGTAGGTACCACTGTGTATGTTAACAGCCACTAATTGATTCAAGGTGGTGACCAAATTGACAAGGCCCAAGAAAATACCTTGTAAATATTTGCAACAATGTGACTTGTGCTATTTATTTATGTTATCTTAAGCCAGAAATCCAGGTTAAATATCACTGAAAACAGAATTGCTGAATCCTGATACAGGGGCAATGATTCATTATTCATGATAATAATAAACCTCATAAATTTTTGACCTGGTGTATCTGCACAGTATTTGTGTGCTGTACACTGTTCAGGAACACCATGAGCACCCTCCCTTCAAGCTCATCTACACCTAAATGTCCCATTTCCAGAAGCAGTCCCCTGGCCTCATACCTACCCATGACACTTTAGAAATAAATATGTTTTAGTGTGTGAAAATATTCAAGGCTGCTCTGCCCTTATCTTTATTTTTCAATTTTTCCATCTTATTCTACATGCCACAAACAAGTTTTGGGATCTTGGGACTTACACAAAATGTTGAGATACCTCCCCAACCCCTGACAAAAATGGAAAACTTTCTTTTCAGGACCAAGACAAGGCCTCCAGCCAACATCCTGCAGGGAGTACCCAGCCTGATGTGATTAATTAGCAGATGTAGACAGTGGGCAGCACATCGAAGTCTGCATCTTTGCCCTGGGTTTGCCTTGAAGCTCCAGGTAAGAGTAACTACTATTTATCAGGGACTGAAACCATCATAAAAAATATATATATATATTTTTTTTTTTTTGAACCCAGGGTACCTAGTATGTATTTCCTACCGAAAATACATAAAGGAGTTTTACCTCCACCTGTTCGCCCAATACTCAGTGCAAACGAGTGTCCTACAGAATGTATATCAGCTTATGCTGATTTCTTTCTGAAACCACTAGTGAAGAAAATTCATAGTTATATCAAGGACACCACAGATTTCATAAACAAAATTGAGGCGTTACCAGCTCTACCAGAAAAGGCTTTTCTGGTCACTTTAGATGTACAATCATTGTACACTAACATTCCAACCAATGAAGGCCTACACAGTGCTGCAAGGGCTCTGTTACACAATAGAGACCACACAGACAAACCTGGAACAGCGGAGTTGATAAGTCTATTACGACTTGTCCTCACCTGCAACAATTTTGAGTTCAACGGTGATCATTACCTCCAAGTCAGTGGTACCGCCATGGGTACCAAGGTAGCTCCATCATTTGCCAATCTATTTATGGCAGATTTGGAAGAAAACCGTTTACTCAAACATCCTCTTTCACCACTGGTCTGGTGGCGATTTATTGATGACATATTCTGTATATGGACTCACTCCGAAGAAGAATTAACAGATTTTGTCACTTTTCTGAATTCTTGTCATCCGACAATCAAATTCACATGCAATCGGTCAAAAAGTGAAATCAATTTTCTAGACACAACTGTGAAAATTGACTCACAACATAGAGCATACACCACGCTCTATGTTAAACCCACGGACACCCACACCTACCTACTCTTTAGGTCAGCCCATCCCAGACACTCCAGAACTGGAGGGCCGTATAGTCAACTTCTGCGAATTAAGAGAATTTGCAGTAAACCAGAAGAATTTGAAGAGAATTCAAAGCAAATCCTAAAGTACCATGCAAAGAGAGAATACCCACCTCAAATACTTAGAGTCAACAAGGCTTAAAGCCTGGAGGTGGGGCTTTTTGTTGTTTTTCCTTTGTTTTCATTAGGGCATGAACATATGTTTACATGTATAATATACATATACATGTATATGAAATTTGGGTACATTTGCGAGTAAATATTCATGGCTATTATAGTAATATCTGTAAGACCTTAATTTACCGGGCTTAATATGAATATTTTGTTACCATTTCAATACATGTAGGTTTGTGTATGATCAAACAAAAATTTATTTCTAGGGTGGGAGTGAGCGTATTTTGGAGATCATTTATGCGCACGCGTAATGTGTTATGACATAGTGTTCAAACGGTACATGGGCTTACAGAATTAGGTTTGTTAAGTTTCTCTTTGTATTAAATATGTAAAGCAGCCACAGTGACGTATGAAAAGACCTGTTGCTGAAGCCACTGCGAAGAGGTGGAACTAGAAGAATACCTGAGAATTACTCAGTAGTTTCTCAAGTAAGTGTGTGTTTTTCATATTTCGTTGTTTTACATTGTATGTATTACACGAGCGAAGATGTGTTTGGATAAAATTTGACAGGTTCTCTGCCACTTGCAGTGTCATTACATCAATGTGGTATCTACGCGGTCATTGCCATGTTGAACATCACATGAACATTATGGCGATGTCACTCACCATCAGCACATGCTTTTGAATATCGGCGCATTGCTCACAAATTAAACTTGATGTGTGTTTTGAAGTCTTATACTGAGTTGTTATTGTATGTCACTAAGTCTGCTTTATTGATTGCTACATTTTTAATGTTTGTAAGGGTCAACACATAGCAGGCAGAATGAAAACTTGTAAGAATGACACTATTTTTTTCCAAGAAAATGAGTCAAATATCTGAATATTTCAGATTAATGAGTCAAAAAACAAAGGAACAACAACTTCAGTCCCTTCAAATTTGTGTCATTATAATGAATATGTCAGATAAGTGAGTGTCACTTTGAGTTTTCACTGTATTATTTCATTTGAGCTCCAGTACACTTTAATCAGGTGGTGCAAAATAGAAACAGAATTGTTAGCCCCCTCATCACTGGAAGTGCTTCTCCTCTGGTTTAGTTTCTACCCTTGATCTGTAAAAGGCCACCCTGTACATTTGATACATACAGGTTGTCATTTTCCTTTTCAAGGGTATGCAGGAAGATGGACCTTACAAATCACACCAAAATCCCAGCAAAAGATTGGGTTTTAATCACACTTAAAATACGCATATATATATATATATATATATATATATATATATATATATATATATATATATATATATATATATATATATATATATATATATATATATATACATATATTTATATACATCACAACAGCGAAGCCTGTGGTAAGTTAGCTTGAGGCTGGGTGACACATGCAGGACCATGTGCAGTGAAAGGACACCTGTACCTTTAAAGGGCATGCAAGTTTGTCTTTTTTTTTTTTGTTTTTTTGTTTTTGTTTTTTGGCCCAACACAGTCTTTGAAAGTAGGCTCCAAAATCCTCAAGAATCCAGTAAATGGATCAGCTCAATCTTCAGATCTTTGTGAATCTGTAAAAAAGACACAAATACAAGGTTGCAACATGTCGCACATTTGCTGTTACTACCTTGGCTGCTTGCCTTGTTATATTTGCTTATTCCCAGAAACACTTTTGTCCTGATACAGAGGGACGTGTTTCATAATTATGGCAGAAGATCCACAGACACAAATTCTTAAACTAGGTCATCCATCATGTTTCAGATTTCTCTACACTGTGCAGACAAAGTGCTCACAGTCTGCATTGATCTCACCGGCCAATAAGTTTGTTCTTACATTATGTCCACATGTCAAGATGCACAATACTTAAAATTTACACCAATCTTTTATTCTGTTATGTAAAATCAGTCCTTTATACAGAGCTTTCGATAAAACATGCACTCTTGACCCCATTTACCCTGGTAATCACATCTTATCTCAACTGTACTGAATTCAAATGGGATGCTTGCCTGTGTTGCTGTCTTGTGATGCCAACCTGTGTAGTTGTCCTGTATAGCTGTACCCTGTGATGCTTGCCTGTGTTGTTGTCCTGTGATTGGCTGGAGGCTCACCCCCAACAATCCTCTGACCCACACTGCTCCTCTACTGTGTGAACTACAAAGACCGATTTTTCTTCTCACCCACACTAACCACTAGCTGCTACTAACAATGAGAATAAATTCATAATTGATGAAAATTCTCTCTTTCACAAGTTCTTGCAAGGAAGTGTGTATTTTGGTCACACTGATTTAAAGAAATATGTCCATGATTGTGAGCTGTATTGTTTTGTTCAGACTTGTGGTCATGTCTTCTTTCCATTAACTGTTAACCTGATACAAATGCTCTTCAACTATCAACCAACACCTTGGCTTTTGTAAATTGTTCTTGTTTGTTGTACATGTACAATTATGTTCAATGGAACAAACAACACCTAGCAATCTAAGCACGATAAATAATAAATAACAACAAGTGAATGTATCTTTTTAATGAGAAAAGGGAGTGGCCTCCCCTGACGCGTTTCGCGCCCTGGGTGGCACTTCATCAGGGGACGGAAGGCTCACTCCAATTTATTCTGGTCTGATATACAACTTAAGTACTGATTACAGGCTTGGTTTTCTGGAGGATCACACATGAGAACTTTCCAAATGTAGTTTGCTTATTGTGACGTCAATGTTCATTTCAGTCCAGTTTATAACTCCTGCCACCCACCCCACCAAAAACGTGCCATCCGTATAGCCAGGCACTACGCATAAGAAGCATATGCTCAACCAACGATGAATTCCACGCACAAGCCAGACAACTCACCACCAATCTTGTGACACGTGGCTATCCACCCAAGATAATACAGGAAGCCATTTCTCGCACTTTCCCACAGCCACATGCTACGCTCCACCGAAATGGCACAGAGCCACAAACACAGACATAATCAACTTTGCAGTAACACACAACTCAGAGAACCCCATCACTGATGCTCTTATTAAGAAATATTGGCCAATATTAAGGCAACATGCGGATACAGTCCACATTTATAACAAAACGCACATGATCTCCTACAAAGGACTACCCTCTCTTCGTGATAAACTAGTCCACTCTGATTTTGATAAACCCAAACCAACAGCAGGTAACAGGCCATGTGGACATCAGTGCGTTGTCCATGCATGTATATGATAAAAACTAACTCATTTATAAGCATAGCTTCCAAAATCAAATACATCATCAAACAAGAAATCACATGTCGCTCTACAAATTTAATATACATCACAGAATGTTCCAAATGCCATAAGCAATACGTGGGTCAAACGTCACAATCATTTGTAAAATGTTTTTATAGACACCGACAAGACATCAAAAACAAAAAGCCGAAATCTATTTCGCTGCACCTACAACAATGCCCAGATTCAAACGTCATAATATATGAAAAAAAAAAAAATTTCATTGTCGTAGCTCATTCACCCATGATAACAGTACCTCATAGCTTTATATCACACTGTGTATATATAGGAGGAAAACCACAGATCTACCCTCTCAGAAAAGGCATCAGCTCTTTTTCGATTGCCCCTATTTAGGGCATCCATAGAACAGGAATTCTACTGGATCATAAAGCCCAATACACATATGGACCAAGTGACCCGGTGGATCCACTTGTTTACCTTTCCTTATTTGGAAGGAACTTCCATTTCAAGCAGGCAATTTGAAATGGACAGACTGTGATAACCAATCACAGCCAATGCACACCCTGTCCTCATGTCATCATAATGCACATGTTTTGCGTGACAACGGAAAGTTACCTGTGCATATATATATATATATATATATATATATATATATATATATATATATATATATATATATATATATATATATATATATATATGGGCCCCCAGCAGTTTACCATTAGTTCCTGGCGAGTTCGTTTGAATGAAACCAGTCGCACTTTTACCTCTTCCATCGAGGTCACTTGCCCCTTCTTATACGTCATAATATGTGGCATACAAAAATTCTGATGCCATGAGAACATAATACGCACAACGCATGAAGCCCCCTGAATTCACGAGCTCAACACAGTAACTTCATCAGGCCTAAACTCCTGGACAGAAAGATATTAAAGTGCTATTTTTGTGAGGAACAATACTGACACAAGCAGTCGCTTAACAGACATGTCACTAAGAAACACAGAGATGATTATATTCTTACATGCAGTGTGTGCCATAAAACATACGAAAGGATAGACAGTTACAGACATCACTTCAGGACCCATGATGTAGATTTCCAACAGCCCATACGATATCAATCAGGGACTCCAGCAATGAAAATGACCAAATACCACAGACCTTTTGAGGCTGACTTGACAACAGCCAAATTGAAAGTATAGTCGCCAAAGAAATTAAAGCTGCCGCAAGAGAACACTGGGAAAGAGAAATCCCGATAACTAGAAACGCGATAACATTTAGGCCAAGATATTTTAATGAATATGTGGTACAAAGACTGCCACACTCATTTCCAAACACACTCATTTGGCATAAGAAAATATTACAGGAAATACCTGTACTAAGAAACGTAATATATCAACGCGATGAGGTAGATGATGGGTCACCATGCAACTCCCCCCTCTTTTAACTGATCCTTGTTCTGTACTTTACAGGTCACAGGACAATACAACAGGATGGATTAGAACATTGATACATTGAGGGGGACCAACAAACAGAAGAGGAAACAAGACCAGATGGACATACATTTACACACACACACACATATATATATATTTGTTTATTCAAAAGAACTTATATTACCACAAGATTAAACATGACTGAAATAACTCATTTGATACATACATTTTTAAGCGCTCATAAATAAGTTTATACAAAATCAGTAAAGATCATAGGAACTTTAATGCCCCAGCTAGACAGAATTGAACATTGACGTCATAATAAGCAGACTATATTTGGAAAGTTCACATGTATGATTCTCCAAAAAAACCGAGCCTCTAATCAGCACTTAAGTTGTATATCAGACCAGAATAAATTGGAGTGAGCCTCCCATCTCCGATGAAGTGTCACCCCGGGCGCGAAACGCGTCAGGGGAGGCCACTCCCTTTTCTCATTAAAAGGATTTATTCATTTGTTGTTATTTATTATTTATCATGCTTAGATTGCTAGGTGTTGATCGTTCCATTGAACATAACTGTACATGTACAACAAACAAGATCATTTTACAAAAGCCAAGGTGTTGGTTGATGGCTGAAGAGCATTTGTATCAGGTTAACAGTTAATGGAAAGAAGACATGACCACAAGTCTGAACAAAACAATACAGCTCACAATCATGGACATATTTCTTTAAATCAGTGTGACCAAAATACACACTTCCTTGCAAGAACTTGTGAAAGAGAGAATTTTCATCAATTATGAATTTATTCTCATTGTTAGTAGCAGTGGTTAGTGTGGGTGAAGGAGAAAAATCGGTCTTTGTAGTTCACACAGTAGAGGAGCAGTGTGGGTCAGAGGATTGTTGGGGGTGAGCCTCCAGCCAATCACAGGACAACAACACAGGCAAGCATCACAGCTAGGGTACAGCTGTACAGGACAACTACACAGGTTGGCATCACAAGACAGCAACACAGGCAAGCATCCCATTTGAATTCAGTACAGTTGAGATAAGATGTGATTACCAGGGTAAATGGGGTCAAGAGTGCATGTTTTATCGAAAGCTCTGTATAAAGGACTGATTTTACATAACAGAATAAAAGATTGGTGTAAATTTTAAGTATTGTGCATCTTGACATGTGGACATAATGCAAGAACATACTTATTGGCCGGTGAGATCAATGCAGACTGTGAGCACTTTGTCTGCACAGTGTAGAGAAATCTGAACCATGATGGATGACCTGGTTCAAGAATTTGTGTCTGTGGATCTTCTGCCATAATCACGAATCACATCCCTCTGTATCAGGACAAAAGTGTTTCTGGGAATAAGCAAATATAACAAGGCAAGCAGCCAAGGTAGTAACAGCAAATGTGCGACACGTTGCAACCTTGGACAGGTCTCATCAGGCACTGGCAGGGATTTGAAAATGCTTCCATATTTATAATGAGGGGTAACAATTGCGTTGCTACATGTACGTTGTGCACATCTGGGAATAAGCTGCTGATGAGCACCCCACAGCAGGTGGAGCATATATGGTCTGCCAGTCACTTCACAGCCAAGACTGTCACATTTCTGGTTACTGAAATAACTACAAACTCACAAAGATCGAGGATTGAGCTGATCCAGTTACTGGATTCTTGAGGATTTTGGAGCCTACTTTCAAAGACTGTGTTAGGCCAAAAAACAAGAAACAAAAACAAAATAACCTGCATGCTCTTTAAAGATACAGGTGTCTTTCCACTGCATATGGTCCAGCAAGTGTCACCCAGCCTCAAGCTAACTTACCACAGGCTAAATTCAGAATCACTGGAAACAGCATACCTAACATGCAAGAGCTACATGTATATGCTGGTTACAGACTACAGTTGTGATTGGCTGGTTGCGCATCCCAACGGAGATAGTCCGTAATTGTGAAAATACTGTGTTTTCAGCATGCTGTAGCTTCTGTTAAAATAAAGTTAGCTAAGTCAGGTTTGCTGCAGTGCAGAGTTGCTTCATTGGTGGTCATATAGGTGCACTGTCTTCCAGGCCAGGTGGGAACTTTATGGTGGGGAAGGACAATGATGTGACCCTGGCAAGAGCACAGTTCATACACCTGTATAAAGCTGACATCCAGGTGTTGTTTCGTATTTCAATTATCACAAATTAACGAGCTGGGAATTGTATGACAAAAATCTGTCCATATTTTTCTGACATTTTTATCTATTAAATGCCGTTCACCGAATTTCAAAATACCAAAATGCTGATTTTTTAGACTGAAAAATGCTAATATGAAAAATAGAAGGATTTATAACTGTAGTCTGTGGCCTGCTATACAAATACTTTGGATAGCCTTGTTGAAGTAGGCACTAAGAAATGGCCTGAAGAAAATCTAAGGCACTTACTGAATGTTAATTAATTAATAAAGCAGCATCATTACTCAAAGAAAATTATCAAAAAGCACCCCTACAATATAAGGCTTAGCTGCCATAACATTTGATTTGGTAGCATTTTGCTATCAGTTGCAAATTAAAAGGACAGGCAGCCAAAGCAACAACTCTTACTTAAAAATTTAGCTTCATAAGCCTATTATGATTAATGAGAGTGTGTTAGATCCAGGTATCCAGCACAATGGCCACTTCTTACACTCAAGAAAATGAAGAGTATTAAAGCATGTACACTAATGACATCAAGCCACAATATACTGTGAATTCATTTAATTTTGCTGTGTCCTTATTTTTGCTTATTTCGCTGATGCTTCAAACAGTGAAATTAAAAACATAGTGAAAAAAAACTTTTTAAAGTGGCACTGATTGGAAGGAAAATTAAACTTCCAAATTTGAAGTCTCAGTGAAAGGTCCAAAATGAAAAAAAAAAAAAAAAAAAAAGCATATTCACAGTACATGTGCTGATAATGAAAAGACTTGATCCCTGAACATATATGGCTTCTTTCCAATGTCCAATAGACTATATAGAGATGTGCATCTGAGTCCCTGAACATCAATATTTCTTCCGGTTTGTCTTTTACTTCTGCTTAATTCCTGCTCAAATCACCCAAAAGAGCATGGAAATTGTCAATGGCGTCAATGCTTGTACTCCCATTCATTTCCTGTTACAGTGCACAGCAAAGAACGTTTTGAGTGAGAATAGAACATGTAACTAAGACCTACACCTCGATAGCAAGTTGCAGGTCAACAGCTTTCTTTGCACATGTTGAATGCATTGTGGCTAACCTAACAAGGAAAACTGTTGACTCAGGTCATACTCCAACCAGCAAAGGGCTAGTCTAAACAGACTGACACTGCCGTGGTGATATTGATCATTCCTGACCCTGGAAGCATGGGACTGGCTCAGCAGAATACAGCTTGGGTGACACACAGATGAGTGAGGACCGACCTGTCCTTAATGCAGACATGCACTGAGGGACAAGATGCCAAAGGTAGCTACAAATGTTTAGACTGAAGATCTATGATGCAAGACCCCAATAGAAAACTTTCTGGCTGCAAATGGTCATCAAGTGATAAAGTGAATGGCTTCAAATGTTCATCAAAGTGACATAACGACTGCAGACATGTAACTTCAGTTTTGCTTCTTTCAGATGTGACAGGGACTGGTTTGCAAATGTTGAAGCAAAACAGTGACTAACTTCAGAGTTACTTCTTTCAGAAAAAGATATGCTCACCAGGCACATGCAGCTGTGCAAAATTATGTCACATTAGGTTCATTCAGACCCTAATATTTACATGTGCAGGAGATGAGTCTAGTTGTTAAAAAAGAGGGGCGGGGGGGGGGGGGGGGGAGGGGCAATGAAGCAGCTAAACTGACCTATATATTTAATCAACTCAAATCTAACAGCTGTTTTTTCCTTTATTTTCATGGTCACTCTGGCTGCCCCTGTCTCATATCAAGTCAAGCAAACATGGTGGAGCAGCTTGACGTCAAGGACCTATTTGGTTCTAATGTTTCCATCTTTACTGTGATAACATTTCCTGTAATGGGCTCAAGTAAAATAAACTGGGGAATTTCACCAGTTGACTGAGTTAGCCAATGCCAATGATTTTTTATGCTGTGGGTCTTTAATTATCAAAAAAAAAAAAAAAAAAAAAAAAAAAAAAATTTTACATTTCCTAGCTCCCTATCCATCAACATTTCCACTTGTGTGAAAATTGTTTCCACAAGGTAACGTGCCGTGAAGTATTAATAAAATGGCTATCAGAATTGATACCAAGCTTATTAAATTGAATTATAGACCAGAGGTCATCTTGGTACATACCGGACCCCAATAGGGGCAGGGTTAATGTACTTTTCTTAGTGCTGTTTTATGAGGAACGTATCTATGACAAATAAATCAAACCCGTCATCATACGTTTCAGTACACGTCACAGGTCTTTGACATGTATTTACGCAAGTTTACGTTGATTACGTAAACCGTGTTTCCCCTCACTATATAAACCAGCCCCAACGGCCGTTACTCTCATTCCCTGATGAGCTACGGTGTAGCGAAACCGGTCGGAATATAGTTTAAGAACGGGTTTGCTCCTGGCCTCGCCCAGACAAAACCTTATTCTTTAATTATGAAGTCAGGTAAAATACAGTACAGTTGTATATCACAAGTCAAGACTGCTGTCACAACTAGCTGTCATGTTCAAATTTGACTCTGCTCAACTCAACTCATGGCAATTAATGCCAGACAAGAGAAAGACTACAGATTCTACCAAAACGCCCTGTCCTAGGCACTGTTGAAAGAACAAGAAGTACCATGCAGCCTTCAAGACGAAAGTTGTCGCTGAGCAACATGGAAACAGACACACAGAGAGATTATTTGGAGTAAATGAGATGCTGGTCAATAACTGGAGAAAGCAAATGGGTCACCCTGGAAGCCATGCAAAGTAGCAAGTTAAGCAAGCCTTATGTCTGCTCAAGAGAAGGATGTGGTCAACCCCAGAGAATGCTCAAGCTGCACACATGGGTCACAAAAATGAGGCCAGTCATGGACACATTGCAAGCAGATCTGCAATTAGACAACAACACCTGCAGATTGCAATGAAAGAAAAGATGAAAGATTTCAAGGCAACCAATAACTGGTGTTCTCGGTTTGTGAAGTACCACAGCCTCACTAAGAGCAAGAATCCATTTTGCACAGAAGATGCTAGCGCACCACAAGAGTAAGATAACTGATTTTCATTCATATGTGATCAGGGTGAGGTAGGAAAACAATTATGCACTATCACTGATTGGCAATATGAATGAGACCCCAGTGACAGGCTAAATCAAGCCTAAGGGTTGATGAAGTTCATGCACCCGATACAGTGATGTTATCATCCTTCTGATTGGTGGATACTGACCAATCAGAGCATCCCTTCATTCCAAGAATTACCTGGTGTGGGTCAAAAAGTAGTTTCTGTTTTAGTGGGTTACACTTGACAATTTTGGCACCAATTCTTTAAAACTCCATTTTATTTTCACAAAATCACCCACCTCATGTCCCTGTCACCACCTGTATACATACCCGTAATATGTAACTGGCTTAGGAAATAATAGACTGTATTGTTCAAAATACAATGACACCTCGCATTTTGTGCTTAGGCTGTTGCTGTCCCAGCCTGGACCAGTTTTGCGTGCAGTGACTGTCACTGTCCTAGGTAAGAAAGACTATTTTAGTTCAATTAGCATATGTCAAGGCCTACATGGAGCCAGTCCCCTCACCCACCCCCTGAAAAAAAGGACTATAATATTTTTATTTATGGATATCCCCTAAATGTAGATTTACAGCATTTTTGATATTTTTTATTAAACATCGTGTCACCCTATAAGGGTGACAACTCTTCAACACTTACAAACCTGAGTTTGCTCTGTGGTGTGCGTGCGTGTGTGACAGGGGGCATAAATTTGTTGTTGGGGCATGTTTCATTGACACCATTGGTACAAGGTCTATTAATACCTGCACAATGGGGAGTGAGGAGCAGCACTTTACAGTGGTACTTGCTGTAACAGCCAATGGAACAAAACTGAGACCAATGGTTATCTTCAAGAGGAAGACAATACCAAAAGAAAAACTACCTTCCAGATTGGATGTGCACATTCGGCCCAAGGAATGGATGGACAGTGAGGGCAGGCGGCTTTGGTTGTGAGAAGCTTGAGGCAATATACCTGGAGCACTTCTCTGCAACAGAGCCCTGTTGGTCTACAACTGGCTCTCCACTCACCTGGTACAGGAGATCAAAGAAGAAATCAAGACGGGCCACAGGAAAGACATTGCAGCATGTGATCCCAGACAATTTGACCTCATGCTACAGCCTCTAGATGTGTTTTTGGACAAGCTGTTCAAAGATTCCATGAGAGAGCTGTGGTCCAAGTGTATCCTCAGCAGCCGAAAGGAGTCGACACTGAGCGGCAACATCAAAAGGCAATCTGTTGAACTGGTCTTCCAGTGGATGGACCTCTGTGAAGACAGAGACAGTGGTCAAGTTGTTCCAAGAAGACTGGCATTTCTGACAGATTGCAGGGCACTGAAGACGATGAACTGTGGCAAGAGGACGACATCAGAGAGTCAAGTGACAGTGACTCTGAGGCAGAGACCTCCGTTGAGGATGAATACAGGCAATTTGCCCTGGTGAAATACTGCCAGGGATTTGTTGATGAATATCTTGGTGATACTTCAGAAGAGGAATTTTATGAATTCTGAGCAGCTCATTTCTGTTGCGATATTTACCCCCATAGCCCTTTCAAAGGCCACCACATCCTCTTAAAAAAAAAGAGGTATTCAAGCAATTTTTTTAAAGAACAAAAGATTGAAAAAATCTAAATGACCACTGGCCTTTGGTAAAGCAAAGAGGTGCTTAAACACTGGGGAAAGATTGTTTTATCATGTTACTTAAAGCATGCCATCAACGACCACCACTGCCATCTGGGGAGATGATGTGCAATTAATTGAAAATGTGAAAGCAACACCACTGCCATCTGGGGAGATGATGTGCAATTAATTGAAAATGTGAAAGCAATGAATAGAGAAAAGACATCAGTAGCCAGGTCTTCAAATCTTCAAGCTGAATGGGGATCCACCTTGGATGGACCCCTACCACCAGGTCATGCATCAATCATATTTTGCAATTTACCATGAATGTTGCTGGGGGTGGGGGTGGGGGGTGGGGGTGGGGGTGGAGAACCAAATTTTATAAAAATTTTCTCTAAAACTGCCTAGCCAATTAAATGCTTAAAAAGTGCAAAGGACCACATTCAGCACCAAACCTTGTTGGGAAATAAGGGTCAATCTCCTTTCTACACATACGACTGGCACATCTGTGCTATTTGTTGGACTTCGTTGTCATAATATTGCCATCAAAGCTTGGTTAGTTAAAGGACTGCTGGGATGGGTAGGTGAACAGACCCATGCACCTACATGTATATGCACCCACTTTGAGGCTGCTGTGCTGTCCACTCACCCCACCTCCCTCCAGTCCCTGAACCTTGAGCCCAGAACATGAAATTAATTGTACAGGTTTGTTTCTGGGCTGTTTTCTCACATTTGCAAAGCATCATTAAAAGTTTGAATGCCATGACTTCACTCAAGATTGTGCTTGCGTGCAATAT
The DNA here is from genome assembly GCA_964020975.1 of Hermodice carunculata. Taxonomy (NCBI): domain Eukaryota; kingdom Metazoa; phylum Annelida; class Polychaeta; order Eunicida; family Amphinomidae; genus Hermodice; species Hermodice carunculata. The sequence goes on from OZ026621.1 coordinate 94,947,819, forward strand.
CCCACACGAAATTTCCTAAATATATATATACCCAGAATATTCACCAAGCACTAAAAGTATATCCTTCACCCAATGACATTGGGCTAAATTAACGGGTATCAATATCAATTGCATTCTTGATGGTTTCAGTCCCTACAAAACAGTGCTCAGTGACTCGATCATCATGCACCCAGGGTTTCAAGGCAAACCCATGCAGGGAGAGATGTAGACTTTGATATCCTACCAGTTGTCTCCATATAATCAGATGCTGGAGGCTTGCTCTTGCTTCAAAGAGAAAGTAGCTCTGTCCTTCTTGTGAAGGTCAGGGAGGGTTTGTCGCATATCTGTCAAATAGGAATTCTATGGGAATATTATAACCATCACATACCAAGATGAGCTCCTTTGCGGTTCTTAATTTCAATCAGGCTGTCTACAGTATTTACTTTAAGCTTTGCTAACTTGCAAGCACATCATTGATCCAGATTAAGTTTATGTCAATATTCTCAGATTAATTGGTTCTTCCCTAAATAATGCTCTTCTTTAAAGACATTTATATCATCATGCTATCCACACCAGCTGTAAATTTCCATCTAAATCTGGAGTTAATGCCTGTTGTATGTAGCCACTACTTCTGTCAACAATAACAGAGTCTTGTAAGCTAACAGCATGTGTGAGCATGTCTAGCATATGTTTGGGTATTCCATAAGTCAGACAGAGCAAAAATAGAAAAATACTGAAAAAAGAAGTGACAAACACACCCTTCCCTACAGAGTCATGAAAGGTAATTGTTTTCTCACATTCCTCCATCAGTACTTAACTGCAACAAAATGCATCTAAAGTAAGAGCTACTAGTCACCATATTACTGTCCATTAACACAGTGGTACCTTTGAAGTCGAGTTATCCATATTATTGTTCGCTACCACACTAGTACCCCTGAAGTAAGAGCTATCCATTGGTCATTATATTGCTATTTTTACCACAGCCGTATCCATGCAGCAAGTTAGAACTGATCACCTTGACTGCAACTAACTGGCTTCACAGACACCCAGTAAAAATGTGCTATCAACCACTCAGAGGAGCAGAGAGGTACCTGTTAGTTACCAGTCACTTTGAAGGGTACAGTGGTACATGTACCTGCTGGTTATTGGTCAATCTGAGAGGCACAGTGGTACCTGGTAGTTATCAGCCACACAATGGGGCACAGTGGTATCTGCTAGTTATCAGCCACTCAGCAGGGTACAAGTGGTACATGCTAGTTATCAGCTACTCAGTGGGGCACAGTGGTACATGCTAGCTAAGATCACTTCTGCTGCCATCAAAAGCTGATCCCATGTAACTGATGGGCTTGAAATGCAGATACATTTAACAAAGAAGATACGGTAATTAAAGGGTCTTCAGAGTGGTCTCAAAAAGGCAAAGGGTTGATAATGGCAGGTGGCCTTCATAGTGGGTATACACCGTGGTGGGTATACACTGTGCAAGCAGGAAATTATCTATCAGTCGATTTAAAAATTTAAGATACAATACAGAAATTTGTCACCAAGAGGAAATCTGCAAAGAAATTGAATCCTGCATACTTGGAAGTGTTATCACCAAAACCTATTTGGCATTCCACGACAGTGGCAATATGCAAGAGGTACCACAGCATATGAACTGCTTAGACTTCACTCCTGACAGCTTGGATGAAAAGGCTATGAACAGGTACATGTATATCAGCAATGTATGTAGACTGTCTCAACATTTTGAGCCATCTCTGAAGTCCACTTACCAGTAAGCCATTTGAATACTAGTGTCAGCCTCAAGCTGGTCACATGAAGCAGGGAGAGGTTGGTAATCTTGCTCATCATTCAGTCACGCTGAGGTGTGGTTGCAATGGGTATCATGCAGTTGGTCACACTCAGCAGGCTTTGGCTGGTAAATCCCATCAGTTGTATGGTATATTACCCAGGCCAGATGATGACTGAAAAATTCATGGCCATTCAAGACATTGTTTGAGGAAGTAAAAAGATGTACATAAAATGGATTTCTGTAGTTAATAGAGACATCCTGAAAGACATTGTGGTAGACGTTAATGAGAAAGTTAAACATTTGGCCAGCTCCTTAAGCATCTGACATTCTGCCCTCCAAACACTTTCCAGCAGCTCTGGCTTAAGTGACTCCCTTTGTGCCCAACAACACATTTGTGGCCACATCCTTTTAATTATAGATTCTGATCAACATTCATAATCTCTCTTAGCATCTGTAGGTATATTAGCATATTAAGTTGTAGCTTTATTGCCTCTAACATGCATTACAAATTATACAATGTGCAAACTACATTTAAAGTGTGCTATCCAAAGGTCATGAAATGATGTACCCCTGCATTAGCATGTTTATGAGTCACATCATTCATTCAAATACATTTGCATGCTCATTGACAATTGTTGGCTGGTACATGGTAGAGTTGTATTAAACATACAAGTAAGCACTTATAAAAAGGAGTTGTTAACTCTGATTTGTGAAGTTTTGTCCCATTAGATTTTACAACATATGCATAGAAGCCCATAAATGTCAATACTCACACAGTAGTGGCACTAAAAGGTAGCAGTGCTCAGGACAGATGAACATCAACACCACAGTTGCATTTGGGAAGCACGCAAGAACCAGCATTGAGGCCAACCTTTGCACAGCTTGCAGCCACACAGCTCCACCATTTGGCATCTTCAGCATTTTGTGTGGCATCTATATTTCTCTGTAGAGCTGAATTTTGATTCCCAATTTTGTAACATGTAGCTGCCATTTTTGTGCTATTAAAAGCCAGTAGGCCTACCATCTAAACTAACCAGGTCTGTCCCTTGAGTACAGCCTGCCAGCATGTATGGGTTTTAAATGTTCCAGTAGGACTTGAACTGTCATTGCATGAGCAAGGCAATGGTATATACAGTAAAAAGAATAGTCTACACTGTCATGGGACATGCAGCCTGTTTATACAGTCATCAAATATTTTGCAACAGAATTGAAGAATTCAAGAACATTTTGTGACAGAATTAAATATTTAAGCCTTGTACACGCAGGCATAAAGTATGTGCTTTGCACAATCTTATAAGTGTATCTACACGTGTGTCTGTGATTTCATAATATTCTTCTCAATGGCAAACTGGGTCCGTCACCGATTTTACAGTGCCATTTCTCAATGACAAATGAGAAGCAGTGCCATTTCTCTGGCAAATCAGCATGTGCTTTGCACAATCTTATAAGTGTATCTACAGGTATATCTGTGATTTCATAGTATTCTTCTCAATGCAAACAGGGCCCATTATTGATTTTACAGTACCATTTCTCAATGACAAATGAGAAACAGTGCCATTTCTCTGGCAAATCAGCTTCACCACCAATTGTACAGTGTCATTTCTCAATGACAAATTAGTCCCAGCACTTATTGCACAGTGCCATTTCTCAAAGACAAATAAGGTGCAACAGTTATTGCACAGTGTCATTTCTCAATGACAAATCAAATCTACTGATTTCATGTCATTTTCTTTGTCACTAATCAGGCACAATGGTGATTTCACTGTTCACTCTCTCAATGAAAAATCTGGCCTACCAATCATTTCACAGTGCCTTTTATCCATGACAAATCAGTTCCACTTGTTCCCTCACACTACCTAGATCAAAATTAATGACAGGGTTATCAGGCCATCTGGTCACTTCCAAGGTGGCCTTTACACAGCCTCCTGTATTCTGTGCTAACTTTGTGCAAAGGTCCCAGGCCAGAGTTACAACTGGTGGAATTCATGTTTGGTTGCAGATCCTTGATTGCTGTCAGCTTATTTATCTTTTGTGACTCCAATTAACACCATTTTCACCATGGGTTATCAGGAGCACAATGGGATGATGATGTCATTATGCAACGATAAACTGAATTAGTGACCAGTGACCACAGCCTGGCCTTTGGGTACACACAAGAGAGAGAGAGAGAGAGAGAGAGAGAGAGAGAGAGAGAGAGAGAGAGAGAGAGAGAGAGAGAGAGAGAGAGAGAGAGAGAGAGAGAGAGAGAGAGAGAGAGAGAGAGAGAATAGATGAAAAAAGAATGAACAACTGAACAAATGAAAGAGAGAAAGAAAAAGAGAAAAAGAAAGACAGACAGACAGTCAGAAAGAAAGAGAGAGAGAGAGAAAGGAAGAACGAATGAACAGAAGACAAAAAAAGGAAAAGAGAGAATGGATGAACAAAGAAAAAGAAAGAACAATCAACTGAACAAAGAAAGAAAGAAAGAAAGAAAGAAAGAAAGAAAGAAAGAAAGAAAGAAAGAAAGAAAGAATTCTTGGAAAAACAAAATGTCTGGGTTGGCACCCACACATAATTAGTGACCATGGAGTGACCACAGCCCAGCCTTTGGGTGCACACATGTAACTGAACAATTTTCCATATACTGGCCACAATGCACCCACAATTCCATTGAAGATCGAGCTCTATATGCCTACAACAGGTTTGGCTTACAAAACAGACAAATCTTGAAAACATTGCCTTTACAGCAAATGTTTAAAAACAAGAGGGCTGTGTGAACATGCAGCCCATTCTCAGCTGACCTTGACATTCAACCCATAGAAGTCCCACTGTAGTCTAAGGGGATGAGGATGTTTGAGCAGAAGTAAAAATGTGAGTTCCATTGCAATCTCTGTTGACTTACATGTGTCCCCATGCAATTTCAAAGCAATAAGCTGTCAGGTTTCTCAGATTTTTTTTTTTAATTGAACAAAAGATTCATAAAAAATATATAAAAATCACTTAAGTGTGACCGACCATTTGCACAAACTTGGTAGAGACCCACCTAAGGTACATTCCCACCAAGTTTGAAGTGAATCTAGTTTAAGGTTATCCAGAAGAAACTGAAAATGTAAATTTCCATTGCAATCCTATTGACTAACATAGTAATCAATAGGATTGCATGCATTAGCCAACAAATACATGTAATTTGTAATAAGTCAGGGATCCACAGTATCACTACTTAGTGAACAGCTCTGTTTGCCCCTCCCACAAGATCCACTGCATTTCAGAACAATCTCAATGATGGTTTTAGACAGGAATTCCAAAATAGCCTCAACACACAAAATTCATTAAAAAAAAAAAAGAGAGAGAGAGGGAGAAAATTGGCAGCACCACCTCTTCAATAAATTAAAGTCTAGAGGTCCCCAGAAGTGTCCCCCTGTAATTTCAAAGGAATTCGCTCGGAGAAGATTTTTCAACATTTTGCAAAAAAAAAAAAAAAAAAAAAAAAAAAAAATCAATGGTGTAGGAACCATTTGAACAAACGTGGTAGAGACCCATCCAAGGTACATTACCACCATATCTGAAGTGAAGCTTGCTGACGATTTCAGAAAAGAAGTCGAAAATGTGAATTGTGGATGGATGGCGGACAATACTATACACTCAGCTGACTTGTCAGCCAAAGCACAAATCTGCTGACACACAGAGTTAACTGACAATTTGAGCACTGAATTGTAACACACTACCAGGAATGCTGATCATCTCAAGTTGACCACACACTGAGTTTCATTGACAAAAATCCTGAGCCAAACATATTGCAGAAACACGCCCACTGTTGCTTCATTAAAACATCTGACAGCAGACTAAGAAGCTATGTGTCACTTTCTTTTGCTGCATTTCATTCAATGTCATCAGCATTTAGGTTATGATAGAAGTGGTTGGCAATTTCCTGTGTGCAGACTACCACTGAGTTGTGCTTGACAGTGGTGTGACAAACTTTCAAAGGAGAGTTGCCTCAAAATTCAGATTTTTCAGTTTTCCCCCTGAGGGCCTCCACAAGGGTTCTGATTTCTTCACAAAAGCAATGACAAATCTTTAAACAGATCAACAATTAAAGTTCTTTCAAACCAAACATTCGAAAACATCCCAACCCCCAAACAAAAGTTCAGTTTGACATTTTCATTTCTATAGTCTCCTCTGAAAAGTTGGGAAGCAGTTCAACACAGGCAAAATGTTGGAAGCATTATTTTCGAAAGTTCAAAACCACTGAGTTGATCAACACATAGTCAAAACAAATGCTCATCAGTTTAACTTTTGGCTGTAGCTGTTCAAAAAAAACAAAAAAACAATTTTGTTATTTCTGAATTTAAAAAAAATGAATTTCCCTGTTATTCATCAAAATTGATGAGGAAAATATGCATGTTCATGCACAAAATTGTATAAATACACGCATCGCTGTTATATTTAAAATCTTGCAGAAAATACTTTTCATATGTATTTTGCCAATACCATCACACACAGTTTGCCAATGTTTTATACTCAAAAATGCCTCAGTGTAGTGATTGGTGTAAATTGTATGTCTTAAACTTCACATGTAATATCACAAAGTACTTGGAACAGTAACAATGTTAACCATCCCCTGTACATGTCACACACAGCCGTTTCCACACATGCCCATGCAGACACAAACCACACATGGACTCACAACTGAACTCCCTACACATGCTAACTTTGGCAAACACAAACACCCACACACACTTGCTTCCCTTCACATGCTCACTTTGAGAAACACAAACATCCACACACAGGCACACACTCTGGCATCCCTTCACATGATCACTTTGAGAAACACAAACATCCACACACAGGCACACACTCTGGCATCCCTTCACATTCTCACTTTGAGAAACACAAACATCCACACACAGGCACACACTCTGGCATCCCTCCACATGCTCACTTTGACAGACACAACATTCAAGATTCCAACCACACAAATCCACATGCATTCACTTTTTTAATTTTTTTTTCATTTTATATATTTTTTTTAAATTTTTGTGTTTTATATTTTTTTTGGTATTTTTTCCTTTTTTTTTAATGAATGACATGAAGCACACATACAACCATATATACACACATGCACCCACTGACACAAACACCATACAAAATGAAGATGCAGTTCCACGTATTGTCATCCCAGCAGAGGTCAAGCGAGTCCAGGTCAGCAGAGTGCAGATACGGTGCAGGGAGATCAAGAAGTCCATCTACTCCAGGAGACACGGAAGTTAGTCCATAGGGTAGGCCATGAAATTTTAGCATCAATTTTATTAGAACCAAATAAATAAATAAACAAATTTAGAGCCAAACAGGAATATGCATTTTACTTCTCTTTAGACAAAACTGAATAAACACCAAATAATGCCAAATACTAAATCTTCACTGATGCTAAAATATTCTAATCTACACAATACCTTTCCAAATATCAAAATTTACTGCAGCCAAAATAGTGATGCCAGACTAAAATTTATACTGATGTCCAAAATATTGAATTTTTTTCATTTCTGTCATACTGAATTTACATCTGTTCCACAAATAAAGGTTTCATGGCCTACCCAACTGATTGATGGACCCTGCAGTCCAACCAGAGGGCGTGCATGCATACAGATGCACCACAACTTACCAAACCAAGTCCCATCAGGTTTCCAAGAGTCTCACATCCAAGTCACGGGATACATGGTGATCAGGCGAGCTGGCTCGGCGACCCTCGGCAGCTTTCCAACAATCTACTCATTGGAATTGAGGCAACAGAAACAGCTGAGTTGAAAGTGCTTCAGATGTCAAGCTCGGTATGCTAAAAAGTGTGTATCTTAGATATTTCATTTCAGTCTACATGGTCTAGGAAACTATATACTATTTGTGCAAGTGTCATTCACATATTGGCACTCTGATATCAAACTTTGCTCAGCAAGAAACAAATTATATTTTCTCACCTAATTTCTTAAAACTGAACCCTCAAAAATGAGATGTTCTGTTTGACATCAAGACCAAACATTAAATATGTTAAATGTTAATTTCTGACAATTTGAATCACTAAGAAAAGTGACAGTGATTTGCCTGTAGTCACAATGTCTCACAGCCAAAAATTACATTGTTTTTGCATTGCCACCAAAGGATATGACACAAGACCATGATGATATGTTTGAACTATGTTGTCAAACCTGCCCAGGACAGGTGGCCACCTCCACAACTTCAAGCACCCAGGCCATCCAAAACCACCCCCACCAGAGTATAATAAACAATGAGTAAAAACTCCTCAAAATATTCTGTTCATGCACTGAAATTCAAGAAAATTTCAACTTTATGATGTCACTTTAACACACAAAAACCATTTAACTCTGGCAACTAAGGTTTTAAACTTGTCTTGTCGGTCATCAGTCTGTCATGGGGTGGGCAAATTGTCACATATTGTCATAAAATATGATACCAGTTCTCTCAATCAGACAAGATCCATATGTAGGATGCGCCCACTCCTGCCGTCGGTCATGACCAGGACCAGAACCACGCATGTGTTGACCACACATGCAGATTTGTACCGTACCAATCATGGAGGAAACCCAGATATACATGTAACAATAAACATTCAAAACATACATATGGAACTTCATAGTGAAAAATGCAAATAAAGACTAAGAGGAAGAAGAAAAATGAAAGCACTGCCATAAAAATAGAACAATTATTGCATCATCATCATCATCATCATCATCATCATCTCCTTTGCAAACTTTAAATAAAGGTCCAACTGGAACACATCTGTGTGAAAAATCAAAGCAACTATGCAGCAATAAGAAGTAATTTTGTCCCAAGAACAGGCAGATGACTGATGCAGACAGACTGTATCAGCTTTGCTCAGCAGAGCTAATACTCACAGCACCACCTGCTGAACAAATTAAGGTCTAAGCTAGGGTACCCAGAGACATTCATCTGCAATTCAGCAATTGGCTACATTTGTTTCTGAGGAGAAAACATTAGGAGAGATTCCTCCAAAGATAAACTAAACATTTTATACAAACAGAAAACAAGAAGAAGAAGAAAAAAGAAGTAAATGGACTATAACCTGTTGGATAACTTTGCCAGAGATACACCCAAGGTATGTCCCCACCATGTTTGACAAGTTTGCAAGCAAAAGTCAGATCTGTTAATTTGACAGAATGACGGATGATGGACAAACAATGGATGCAGGACGTATGACATACATCAGATGACAGACCATCCTGAAACATCAGCTACGTCACAAGTCTATTCAAGTAAAATTCAGGCATAAGTGTGTGGACCCCATCAAGCAAGAGGACTGTGACAGTCCTGTGCTCAAACTTCTAAACACATATACTCAAGCTGTAGAATTGCCACTGGTTACCAGTAAAACATTTAAAATAACTGGTTACTAGTACATTAGCAACTTGTTGTGCATCGGTAAGTCTGCAGAAATTTGCATTTGCTTACAGGAGGGAATTTCCATGCAAACTACGTAACAAATGGATAAACCAGCCAGCTTTGCAAATAAAGTAAAATTATGATGAAAAGGCATGTGCTTTAAAACATTTTCTTTTGCTGCCAATTATTTTTGAAAGGGACTTGAAATTGTAATGCACAAATTTGCAGACTATATTTACCAAAAAACTCAGAGAGCATGTATAATCTCACCAAGAGAAATCATAGGCAAGCTGAAGGTGAGTCAACCACCCAGCACATTACTAAAGTGCATAAACTGGAAGTAAATTGCAATATTACCAGCATAGAAGAAAGCAATTGAGCAATATGGGACCAACTAGTTGCAGGTGTATACAAACCACATGGGAAACTCGGACAGAAATTAATTAATAGACCAGTCAGCCACAATTGGCCTAAGCCTAGAAAAGGCAAAAAAATTGTGTACAGCTTCCGACATTATAAGAAACAGACAGAAAGACTTTGAGAGATCAAGCACATCTGCAGGTGCCAGTGGCAGTAATGAGATACATGCATTAACCAAGAGACAACATGGTGGTCTCAATTCCACCAAAGAGGTCGTGGGAGCAGAGGTCAAGGCCGGGGACATGAGACTGGTTGTGGATGTGGCTAAACTAATCAACCACCACATAATGGTCCTCACGTGTTAAGGAACCCCTGTGGCAAATGTGGCCACACCAGACACTACAAGGGTCGCTCAACAGCTCAGAATCTGCCAAGGATATAATAGAAGAGACTTGTGACCCAGGAACTGAAGACATGCAGCCTGGAACAACATCAATGTGATGACTTTGAAAATTTGGTGATGGAATCTATTGAGACACAGGCACAGAGTGAAACTAAACAAACTGAATGAAAAATCAATCTGTGCATGAATTACATGCCTGTAATTTTCAAAATCGACATTGGTAGCAGAAAAAATACTCTCCCAAAACACTTATACTTTGAGAAAAACAAATGACAAGATGTACAGCTCAAAAACAAGACTGACTGGCTACTAAGCCAGTGATATAGGGTGCAATGATCATAGAACATCAACTATTGGCTACTTCTGCACGGCTCTAAGCCAGTGGGCAAGTGCATATTGATCACAGAACACAAAAACAGCCTCAGCGCAGTTGAATTTCAGATCATCAATGCTCATGTCACCCCAGTGCTGGGACTGCCATCATGCATGACGTCCAAGTTAGTAGACCAACTGTACTCCCTGAACACAGACGTGGTCGAGTCATTACACAATGTGCAAAACATTATGAAAGCATATCGGGATGTGTTCAGGGGCCAGTTGTTCACCTGGGGAGTAGAAGTCAGGCTTATACCAGATGCTATGCCTGTAGTACACCCACCAAGACGCATACCTCATGCCCTAAAATCAAACTGAAAAAGCCCTCGACAATCTGTGTGAACACAGTGTTACAGCCAGTTGAACATGCAACAGAATGGGTAAATTCAATGGTCATTGCATGTAGAAAAAATCCAATGGAAATTTGTAAGTCTGCCCAGACCTAAGAGAGTTGAATAATGATAAAGACACCTTGACATGAGCCCCATGCAGTACTACCATACTACTTGAACATTATCCTATCAAAATGGTAGAAGAAATTGCAGTGAACATGGTGAACTTGGAAGGTGCTATGTTTAATTGATAGGTGCTATAATTTTTAGTTGATTAGCCAAGCATTCTATCAGGTGAAAATTGCTCTGAACAGCAGAGATTTTGTTAGTGATTATATAATACACCATACACCCGATACACATTCCTACTGATGTAAGAGGGAATGAAGATACATGTAGACCACAAGGTGGAGGCCATACAATAGTACTTGATTCCTAGAAGCAAAGAAGAATTAGCCAGGTTCCTAAGGACGATCACCTGTGTGGCAAAGTGCGCCCTAAATTACTCCAAAAAGACAAAACTATTACGACATTTAAACACAATGCAAAAAGATGAGTGGATCTGGACCAGCCAACATGACTCGACATTCAAAGCTGCATGCATAAATCAAAATGACCGCCAAATGCCCTATGTATCGTGAAGACTGACAAACATACAGACTGGGCACACACAAATAGAAAAAGAGATGTTCTCAAAACAATGGGGATGTGAATGCTTCCATGAATACACACAGTGTCGACACAAAGTCTTGCTCCAAAACTCTGGAGGGTCACCAGTGGAGCCACTTACAGGTACCACTTTTCAAACTGTAATCAACACCATAATTCTGACACCATAACCAGTTTAGGGCCAATCAGGGCCACAGGTAGGTACAAGAGGCACACTGAGTGACTAATATTAAACTTCCTGACAGCGTTCCCTGCAAGAGTCCCTTGTACAAGTTGTACCTGAGGAGGACACCAGAGGAGATTGTGCAAAACTTTTTGGCAGCACTGTATATGGCCAAAAAACTGACCATAGGCCAATTAAATGCATACACAAGCCACCAGCTGCAGCACTGCATGACCAGGATTCAAAAACTTATGCTGAAAGTGCAGAAATGCAATTTCATTGTTATCTGAAAGCCAGTTAAAACCTTAGCAATAGTCAACTCATTGAGCCAGGCACCACAGGACAAGGTGGTACTACCCAACAGTGACAGTGACCTACTAGTTCACACATTAGAACACATACCTATCAGCAACACCAGACTACAGCAATTTAAAAAATGAATGGACAAAGATTCCACATACAACTCTTTATAATCACACAGCACAGGGCTTGCCACACAAAAGAACATGTGGCAGAGGAAATCCACCTTTATTGGACAGTACAATATGAATAAGTGTATATAATGGATTTGTGCTCAGAGAAAAAAAAAGACTGGTGGTACCATAGTACAGCTCATGCCAAACCCATCACCATCAGTCTGCATGATGCATTGGCAGACAAACAGAGCAAATAAAAAACAAGCTTATGACAGGACAGCAGTAAAAACATGTACCCCATCCAAAGCTGAAAGAGGGTGAGCGTGTGTACACCTACATAGAGACACAGGGTGGCAACCAGCAGTAATTGCCAAAACTGGACAGCAGAGGCCCTACTTGGTCAGTACCAGTGACAACTGGGTCTATGGATGAACCAGGAAAGACACAAAAGAGACAAAGGAAAGCCCCAGCCCAAGATACCAAGAGAACCAACTAGTGTGAGACAAGACCATGTTCAACTCACATAATGAGACTAATACACAGAAATTGAACAAAACACATGCAGTTAGTGGTGACCACGTGAATACCACAGCTATGAATAAACCACTAAGTATTGACAATAGATGCATGAACAATATGCCGAACTTGGCGGTAAGCCAAACTCCAGATACACAGCAGACCATCCAGGCAACCAATGCACCTAAAATCAGTTACATCAGTGATAGAGCTATCATACCGCCAGCTTGTTACTGTGATAAGTTAGAGTAACACTCAAAATCAACAGGGCGCAATATGGTCTACATTAATGCCTGCCCATGTTAAGATGCATCTTTGACATAAGCATGTTTAAAGACAGTGCTAAAGAAACAATTAACAAAAACCAACATGTTATGGAGATTTCCCTTTTTTTTACTCCTTTCTTTTGAATACATGCATAAGTATGACCATACAACAGAACATTGTATTACTAGGCAGACAATATCAGTTCAAGTCAATGATGAACATTGGTTCTTATAATTTCCGAGTGCTAAAATATGTAGTCACTTATTTATTAAACATCCTTCCATATAATCTTAATACTAAATATACAGACATTAATGATCACTGACCTATTACATAACAGGTCTGTGCATGAACAATGGACATCAGTCAAAGCTTCCAAGCTTTATGATCCTTTTTACTTGAGAGGAAAGGGGATGAGCACACAACAAGCTTAGCGAGGGGGGCAATATGGATTGTGTGTTCAATATTGACATTGAATGTTTCAGTAGTTATCAACTGGTCTTGTCTTCCATGTTGTACACTATTGCAGACTAATGTTAATAAAATAAAGCGCTCTCAACACATTGGCCTCAACGTTGTCAGTCAGCTTGTAACAGACACTGTTGCACAACAACAGAGACTGCATTCAACAGAAACCATGTTGCCATACATGATATCTTGAGTCTTTTGGGGCTTGAGTACTCTGCCACAACAAGTTTTAATTCAATGGTGATATTCATTCATCGGTTAGTACATGGTACAACCATGCGTTGACCAGGGCATCTTATGTTATTCTGTTCATGACTGAGGAAAATCATCTCCTCTCTTCCCCACTGAAACCTCAGGCTTGGTCTCCATTTATTGATGATGTTTTTAACTTGCAGTTGGACTTATGGGGAAACAGAAACTCCCTAATTTTGTCACTTGATCCCTTAAATTCTTGCCATGATACAAATAAATTCACAATCACATTTCTTCATATCAAATTTCCATACTTTGACACACTTGTTCAACTTGACAACAATAATAATTAAATCTGTACACGTCTCTGTACAGCAAGCCCACAGATACACATACATATATGTAAAGCTGTGTCTGCATTTCAGATCTGCACACCCAAAATGCTGCATGTTAAACAACAGGACCTTTTGATAAACTTACATTGGTAACAAGAAACTGCACAAGAAACTAAGACTTTAAAAATTCCATTTACATGTAAAATTTTCATTAATACATGCTGTGAGATGCTATCCCTCCAAGTTAGTAGAGAAAATGTTACTCTAGCTGGGCATGTACCTCTCCAAGACAGAGCCATAAAAACAGAGAGAATGAACTGAAACAAACTGTTCTTGATCCCGAGGTATCACCCAACGTTCCAACAAAATCACACATTAAAAAAAACAATAAAAGACAACTGAGACAAACGCATTTGAAGCTTTCATAAGGTCCCGTCTGATATACACCAGGTGTAGCTTATAACAATAACAAACAAAAAAAACACACACACAACATACCATCCAGTGGCACAAGAAACTAAGACTTCAAAAATTTCCTTTACATGCAAGATTTCCAACAATATATGCTACTAGATGCAATCTTTCCAAGTCAGTAAAAAAAATGTTACTCCAACTAGGCATGTACCTCTGCAAGACAGCTGCAAAAACATACAGACATTGAACTACAACAAAGCAAACTGCTCTTGATTCCGAGGTATCACCCAATGTTCCAACAATACACACATTAAAGAAAACAATAAAAGACAACTGAGACAAATGCATTGGAAGCTTTCATAAGGTCCCGTCTGATACACACCAGGTGTAGCTAATAACAAAAACAAACAAAAAACACACACAGCCAACATACCATCCAGTGGAATAAGAAACTAAGACTTCAAAAAATTTCCTTTACAGGCAAGATTTCCAATAACGTATGCTCCAAGATGCACTCTTTCCAAGTCAGTAAGGAAAATGTTACTCTAGCTGGGCATATACCTCTGCAAGACAAAGCCATAAAAACAGAGAGAATGAATTGAAACAAACTGTTCTTGATCCTGAGGTATCACCCAACATTCCAACATGATACACACATTAAAGAAAACAATAAAGGACAAATGAGACACATGCATAAGAAGCTTTCACAAGTTCCCATTCTGAACGATAAGTTTATTTTGGCTTACAGCTGACCAACCAACTTCAAGAATTTACTGGTGTAATCATGCATCAGCTATCCCTCCAGACTCAACAGATACCCCTCACAGGGTAAGAGAAACAAATCCATGCAATATCAGATATGGTGGATACTCTCCCAAAACAACACACACCAGGTGTAGCTTATAACAAAAACAAACAAAAAACACACACAGCTAACATACCATCCAGTGGCACAAGAAACAAAGACTTCAAAAATTTCCTTTACATGCAAGATTTCCAATAACATATTCTGCAAGATGCAATCTTTCCAAGTCAGTAAAGAAAATGTTATTCTAGCTGGGCATGTACCTCTGCAAGACAAAGCCTTAAAAACAGAGAGAATGAACTAAAACAAACTGTTCTTGATCCCGAGGTATCACCCAACATTCCAACAATACACACATTAAGGGTATATATCAGGTTACGCGTGAGTCTTACAAATGACTTAATAAAAGTCTGAAAATACCTTAAAAGTACCATAAACTATATATTTCCTGAAAGCTAACAAATCTGGGAATAAGTTGATAGCATTTTCATTTGTACCAGTTCTTCTGTGTTGACACAACAATCAGGTAAAGTGATCATAAAAAAATCACACAATTGTTAAATCTACTTTTTTATTTTGAGCTTGAGCATGTGCATTTCTGTTGCAAAAGCTAGCAGACATGGTTTTCTACACAGACGTGTCTCACTTTTTTCATTGTTTGTGCTATTGTGGAGATACTCACATTTACAGTTGAAAAGCTGATATTCCATTCTTACACCAAAGGTTTTGACCTTTGGCTCGCTGTAGAGAGAAAACAACTCAACATAGAAAAAATCTGAGACATGTTTTTAAAGATTATATTCTTGTGAACAGTTTGCCACAAACCCCAGGTCTTTATGAGCAAAACTGACGAAGTTGATTTCTCAAGAAGTTGAGAAACAAAGGCCAGGAATGAAGCCGAGAAAAACGCTTTCAAAGCAAATGCCGACTTCAATAGGACTTACGCTATTCTTTGGGCCTTTGATCGCAATGACACCTTGGTATTCCGTTACGCACTCCCACCTGTTGAGTAAATGGACAAGTTTGGAGCATTAAACTTCAAAGAATGCTTTATTTTAGAGGTTTTACATCCAAAAATGTTATAATCGTGCTCATCTGTCACTTTGGATTCCATGTTGGGGTTTCTCAAGTTTACCCTGATTGGCCGACAAATGACTGACAGGTGGTTACGGGGCAAACAGGGTTCTATGATGTTTGCCATCTTGCGTGGGGCCCAATATAGGTGTCAGTAAATCGGAACTTCAGTCTCAGTTCAGAAAGTTTCTATCAAGTTCAGAGGATCGTTGCTTACATTTGTGTGATAGAAAGTGCTATTGCAAAGATGCCAAGAAGGAAAAAACCTAGGGGCAGACCAATGCCCGCGTCAGTTGCAAGTGAACTCAAATCGTCTGATCTAGGATCATACTACAATCAGTTCCCTCCAGTGGAGACGACCCTGCAACCTGATGTGAGCCTCACGGAGACCTCGGGCGAGTCTGGCATTGCTGGGTCAGAGTCGAACGAAGTCGAGGCCAAGGTCACAGATACTGATTCGGTAAACACCACAACATCCACAAGCCAACCCGGTCTGGCTTCGGCATGTTTCAACTTAGGCATGTTTCAACTTTCACACTGCTAGTATACCCCAAAATTCACTGATCTTCACCAACTCACTGGCACTGCGATAATGGGGTTTGCCTGCCCAGCTGATCGTAGTCTGCTTGTGCGGAGCATGCGCAGAAGCGCTCACACCTGCTGTATGTAAATGAGGCTCCTGTTGGGATTCCTGCAGGGCGGAGCTTAGAAGCTTAGCTAGTCCCCAGCCGAAGCCACACCAAACAGTGAGAACCAGGCCCAATACTTTTGCCAAAATTCACAATTTTCCTTTACACAACCTGAAATCTGATTCCGGCATACAAAACTTAAAGGAAAAGTGCATAACATGTGTGAAAATAGCAAAAATGATGGTTTAACCCATTGTAACCTGATATATATCCATAAAGAAAACAATAAAGGACAAATGAGACACATGCATAAGAAGCTTTCACAAGTTCCCATTCTGAACGATAAGTTTATTTTGGCTTACAGCTGATCAACCAACTTCAAGAATTTACTGGTGTAATCATGCATCAGCTATCCCTCCAGACTCAACAGATACCCCTCACAGGGTAAGAGAAACAAATCCATGCAATATCAGATATGGTGGATACTCTCCCAAAACAACACACACCAGGTGTAGCTTATAACAAAAACAAACATACAAACAAAAAAAAAAAAAAAAACACACACACAGCCAACATACCATCCAGTGGCACAAGAAACTAAGACTTCAAAAATTTCCTTTACATGTAAGATTTCCAATAACATATTCTGCAAGATGCAATCTTTCCAAGTCAGTAAAGAAAATGTTACTCTAGCTGGGCATGTACCTCTCCAAGACAGAGCCATAAAAACAGAGAGAAAGAACTGAAACAAACTGTTCTTGATCCCGAGGTATCACCCAACGTTCCAACAATACACACATTAAAAAAAACAATAAAAGACAACTGAGACAAATGCATTTGAAGCTTTCATAAGGTCCCGTCTGATACACACCAGGTGTAGCTTATAACAAAAACAAACAAAAAACACACACAGCCAACATACCATCCAGTGGAGTAAGAAACTAAGACTTCAAAAATTTCCTTTACATGCAAGATTTCCAACAATATATGCTACTAGATGCAATCTTTCCAAGTCAGTAAAAAAAATGTTACTCCAACTAGGCATGTACCTCTGCAAGACAGCTGCAAAAACATACAGACACTGAACTACAACAAAGCAAACTGCTCTTGATTCCGAGGTATCACCCAATGTTCCAACAATACACACATTAAAGAAAACAATAAAAGACAACTGAGACAAATGCATTGGAAGCTTTCATAAGGTCCCGTCTGATATACACCAGGTGTAGCTTATAACAAAAACAAACAAAAAACACACACAGCCAACATACCATCCAGTGGAATAAGAAACTAAGACTTCAAAAAATTTCCTTTACAGGCAAGATTTCCAATAACGTATGCTCCAAGATGCAATCTTTCCAAGTCAGTAAAGAAAATGTTACTCTAGCTGGGCATGTACCTCTGAAAGACAGAGCCATAAAAACAGAGAGAATGAACTGAAACAAACTGTTCTTGATCCCGAGGTATCACCCAACATTCCAACAATACACACATTAAAGAAAACAATAAAGGACAAGTGAGACACATGCATAAGAAGCTTTCACAAGTTCCCATTCTGAACGATAAGTTTATTTTGGCTTACAGCTGACCAACCAACTTCAAGAATTTACTGGTGTAATCATGCATCAGCTATCCCTCCAGACTCAACAGATACCCCTCACAGGGTAAGAGAAACAAATCCATGCAATATCAGATATGGTGGATACTCTCCCAAAACAACACACACCAGGTGTAGCTTATAACAAAAACAAACAAACAAACAAACAAACAAACAAACAAACAAACAAACAAAAAACACACAGCCAACATACCATCCAGTGGCACAAGAAACTAAGACTTCAAAAATTTCCTTTACATGCAAGATTTCCAACAATATATTCTGCAAGATGCAATCTTTCCAAGTCAGTAAGGAAAATGTTACTCTAGCTGGGCATGTACCTCTGCAAGACAGAGCCATAAAAACAGAGAGAATGAACTGAAACAAACTGTTCTTGATCCCGAGGTATCACCCAACGTTCCAACAATACACACATTAAAGAAAACAATAAAGGACAAGTGAGACACATGCATAAGAAGCTTTCACAAGTTCCCATTCTGAACGATAAGTTTATTTTGGCTTACAGCTGACCAACCAACTTCAAGAATTTACTGGTGTAATCATGCATCAGCTATCCCTCCAGACTCAACAGATACCCCTCACAGGGTAAGAGAAACAAATCCATGCAATATCAGATATGGTGGATACTCTCCCAAAACAACACACACCAGGTGTAGCTTATAACAAAAACAAACAAACAAACAAAAAAAAACACACAGCCAACATACCATCCAGTGGCACAAGAATATAGGACTTCAAAAATATCCTTTACATGCAAGATTTCCAGTAACATATTCTGCAAGATGCAATCTTTCCAAGTCAGTAAAGAAAATGTTACTCTAGCTGGGCATGTACCTCTGCAAGACAGAGCCATAAAAACAGAGAGAATGAACTGAAACAAACTGTTCTTGATCCCGAGGTATCACCCAACGTTCCAACAATACACACATTAAAAAAAACAATAAAAGACAACTGAGACAAATGCATAAGAAGCTTTTATAAGGTTCCGTCTGATACACACCAGGTGTAGCTTATAACAAAAACAAACAAAAAAAACACACAGCCAACATACCATCCAGTGGAATAAGGAACTAAGACTTCAAAAATTTCCTTTACATGCAAGATTTCCAATAACATATTCTGCAAGATGCAATCTTTCCAAGTCAGTAAAGAAAACGTTACTCTAGCTGGGCATATACCTCTGCAAGACAAAGCCATAAAAAAGAGAGAGAATGAATTGAAACAAACTGTTCTTGATCCTGAGGTATCACCCAACATTCCAACAATACACACATTAAAGAAAACAATAAAGGACAAATGAGACACATGCATAATAAGCTTTCACAAGTTCCCATTCTGAACGATAAGTTTATTTTGGCTTACAGCTGACCAACCAACTTCAAGAATTTACTGGTGTAATCATGCATCAGCTATCCCTCCAGACTCAACAGATACCCCTCACAGGGTAAGAGAAACAAATCCATGCAATATCAGATATGGTGGATACTCTCCCAAAACAACACACACCAGGTGTAGCTTATAACAAAAACAAACAAACAAAAAAGAAAAAAACCACACAGCCAACATACCATCCAGTGGCACAAGAAACTAAGACTTCAAAAATTTCCTTTACATGCAAGATTTCCAACAACATATTCTGCAAGATGCAATCTTTCCAAGTCAGTAAAGAAAATGTTACTCTAGCTGCGCATGTACCTCTGCAAGACAGAGCCATTAAAACAGAGAGAATGAACTGAAACAAACTGTTCTTGATCCCGAGGTATCACCCAACGTTCCAACAATACACACATTAAAGAAAACAATAAAAGACAACTGAGACAAATGCATTGGAAGCTTTTATAAGGTCCCGTCTGATCCACACCAGGTGTAGCTTATAACAAAAACAAACAAAAAACACACACAGCCAACATACCATCCAGTGGAATAAGAAACTAAGACTTCAAAAAATTTCCTTTACATGCAAGATTTCCAATAACATATTCTGCAAGATGCACTCTTTCCAAGTCAGTAAGGAAAATGTTACTCTAGCTGGGCATATACCTCTGCAAGACAGAGCCATAAAAACAGAGAGAATGAACTGAAACAAACTGTTCTTGATCCCGAGGTATCACCCAACATTCCAACAATACACACATTAAAGAAAACAATAAAGGACAAATGAGACACATGCATAAGAAGCTTTCACAAGTTCCCATTCTGAACGATAAGTTTATTTTGGCTTACAGCTGACCAACCAACTTCAAGAATTTACTGGTGTAATCATGCATCAGCTATCCCTCCAGACTATACAGATACCCCTCACAGGGTAAGAGAAACAAATCCATGCAATATCAGATATGGTGGATACTCTCCCAAAACAACACACACCAGGTGTAGCTTATAACAAAAACAAACAAACAAAAAAAACACAGCCAACATACCATCCAGTGACACAAGAAACTAAGACTTCAAAAATTTCCTTTACATGTAAGATTTCCAATAACATATTTTGCAAGATGCAATCTTTCCAAGTCAGTAAAGAAAATGTCACTCTAGCTGGGCATGCACCTCTGCAAGACAGAGCCATAAAAACAGAGAGAATGAACTGAAACAAACTGTTCTTGATCCCGAGGTATCACCCAACGTTCCAACAATACACACATTAAAGAAAACAATAAAGGACAAATGAGACACATGCATAAGAAGCTTTCACAAGTTCCCATTCTGAACGATAAGTTTATTTTGGCTTACAGCTGACCAACCAACTTCAAGAATTTACTGGTGTAATCATGCATCAGCTATCCCTCCAGACTCAACAGATACCCCTCACAGGGTAAGAGAAACAAATCCATGCAATATCAGATATGGTGGATACTCTCCCAAAACAACACACACCAGGTGTAGCTTATAACAAAAACAAACAAACAAACAAAAAAAAAACACACAGCCAACATACCATCCAGTGGCACAAGAATATAGGACTTCAAAAATATCCTTTACATGCAAGATTTCCAGTAACATATTCTGCAAGATGCAATCTTTCCAAGTCAGTAAAGAAAATGTTACTCTAGCTGGGCATGTACCTCTGCAAGACAGAGCCATAAAAACAGAGAGAATGAACTGAAACAAACTGTTCTTGATCCCGAGGTATCACCCAACGTTCCAACAATACACACATTAAAAAAAACAATAAAAGACAACTGAGACAAATGCATAAGAAGCTTTTATAAGGTTCCGTCTGATACACACCAGGTGTAGCTTATAACAAAAACAAACAAAAAAAACACACAGCCAACATACCATCCAGTGGAATAAGGAACTAAGACTTCAAAAATTTCCTTTACATGCAAGATTTCCAATAACATATTCTGCAAGATGCAATCTTTCCAAGTCAGTAAAGAAAACGTTACTCTAGCTGGGCATATACCTCTGCAAGACAAAGCCATAAAAAAGAGAGAGAATGAATTGAAACAAACTGTTCTTGATCCTGAGGTATCACCCAACATTCCAACAATACACACATTAAAGAAAACAATAAAGGACAAATGAGACACATGCATAAGAAGCTTTCACAAGTTCCCATTCTGAACGATAAGTTTATTTTGGCTTACAGCTGACCAACCAACTTCAAGAATTTACTGGTGTAATCATGCATCAGCTATCCCTCCAGACTATACAGATACCCCTCACAGGGTAAGAGAAACAAATCCATGCAATATCAGATATGGTGGATACTCTCCCAAAACAACACACACCAGGTGTAGCTTATAACAAAAACAAACAAACAAAAAAGAAAAAAACCACACAGCCAACATACCATCCAGTGGCACAAGAAACTAAGACTTCAAAAATTTCCTTTACATGCAAGATTTCCAACAACATATTCTGCAAGATGCAATCTTTCCAAGTCAGTAAAGAAAATGTTACTCTAGCTGCGCATGTACCTCTGCAAGACAGAGCCATTAAAACAGAGAGAATGAACTGAAACAAACTGTTCTTGATCCCGAGGTATCACCCAACGTTCCAACAATACACACATTAAAGAAAACAATAAAAGACAACTGAGACAAATGCATTGGAAGCTTTTATAAGGTCCCGTCTGATCCACACCAGGTGTAGCTTATAACAAAAACAAACAAAAAACACACACAGCCAACATACCATCCAGTGGAATAAGAAACTAAGACTTCAAAAAATTTCCTTTACATGCAAGATTTCCAATAACATATTCTGCAAGATGCACTCTTTCCAAGTCAGTAAGGAAAATGTTACTCTAGCTGGGCATATACCTCTGCAAGACAGAGCCATAAAAACAGAGAGAATGAACTGAAACAAACTGTTCTTGATCCCGAGGTATCACCCAACATTCCAACAATACACACATTAAAGAAAACAATAAAGGACAAATGAGACACATGCATAAGAACCTTTCACAAGTTCCCATTCTGAACGATAAGTTTATTTTGGCTTACAGCTGACCAACCAACTTCAAGAATTTACTGGTGTAATCATGCATCAGCTATCCCTCCAGACTATACAGATACCCCTCACAGGGTAAGAGAAACAAATCCATGCAATATCAGATATGGTGGATACTCTCCCAAAACAACACACACCAGGTGTAGCTTATAACAAAAACAAACAAACAAAAAAAACACAGCCAACATACCATCCAGTGACACAAGAAACTAAGACTTCAAAAATTTCCTTTACATGTAAGATTTCCAATAACATATTTTGCAAGATGCAATCTTTCCAAGTCAGTAAAGAAAATGTCACTCTAGCTGGGCATGCACCTCTGCAAGACAGAGCCATAAAAACAGAGAGAATGAACTGAAACAAACTGTTCTTGATCCCGAGGTATCACCCAACGTTCCAACAATACACACATTAAAAAAAACAATAAAAGACAACAGAGACAAATGCATTTGAAGCTTTCATAAGGTCCTGTCTGATATACACCAGGTGTAGCTTATAACAAAAACAAACAAAAAAAAACCACACACACAACATACCATCCAGTGGCACAAGAAACTAAGACTTCAAAAATTTCCTTTACATGCAAGATTTCCAACAATATATGCTGCCAGATGCAATATTTCGAAGTCAGTAAAAAAAATGTTAATCCAACTAGGCATGTACCTCTGCAAGACAGCTGCAAAAGTATACAGACATTGAGCTACAACAAAGCAATCTGCTCTTGATTCCGAGGTATCACCCAATGTTCCAAGAATACACAATTTGAGAAAATAATAAAAGACAACTGAGACACATGCATTTGAAGCTTTCATAAGGTCACGTCTGATACACGCCAGGTGTAGCTTATAACAAAAACAAACAAAAAACACACACAGCCAACATACCATCCAGTGGCACAAGAAACAAAGACTTCAAAAATTTCCTTTACATGCAAGATTTCCAATAACGTATGCTCCAAGATGCAATCTTTCCAAGTCAGTAAAGAAAATGTTACTCTAGCTGGGCATGTACCTCTCCAAGACAGCCATAAAAACAGAGAGAATGAACTGAAACAAACTGTTCTTGATCCTGAGGTATCACCCAACGTTCCAACAATACACACATTTAGGAAAACAATAAAGGACAAGTGAGACACATGCATTAGAAGCTTTCACAAGTTCCCATTCTGAACGATAAGTTTATTTTGGCTTACAGCTGACCAACCAACTTCAAGAATTTACTGGTGTAATCATGCATCAGCTATCCCTCCAGACTCAACAGATACCCCTCACAGGGTAAGAGAAACAAATCCATGCAATATCAGATATGGTGGATACTCTCCCAAAACAACACACACCAGGTGTAGCTTATAACAAAAACAAACAAAAAAACCACAGCCAACATACCATCCAGTGGCACAAGAAATTAAGACTTCAAAAATTTCCTTTACATGCAAGATTTCTAACAATATATGCTGCGAGATGCAATCTTTCCAAGTTAGTAAAAATGTTACTCTAACTGGGCATGTACCTCTGCAAGACAGAACATAAGACAAGGATCGAAGAAACTTGTATGTGTGTAACTTGAGCACAATGTGGAATGCAGTTGGCAGATGCCACACCTAAGGCTTGGATTTGACTGGTGCTGCCACCAGTGGTGACGTCAGCAAATAATTTTGAAAACATACATACACATAAGACAAGGATCCCCATATGCCATCCTCTTGCTGCAGTAACCCTTTGGATGTCAAGAGGTTTGCCCCCCCAGGCAACCCCAGTCTGATGATGGAATGTTAAGCTCCCAGCTTTAGAACCAGAAAAGTTGCACAAAAAACAAAAAAAAAAAACAAAAAGCTTCTGATGTTTGCAGAACCCCCAGCCCACCACACAGCTGCTGTAACAAAGACTGGTTTACATACATCTCACATTTATGAACCTGTGTTATCAATGATCAATATAGACCAAATCCCCCCCCCCTCAAAAAAAAAATAAGGATTATCTCTCCACTGGTCACACATGCAGGGACACACTTGCCAACATGAAGACAGTGAATGTTGTTTGGCTTGTACAGCTAACAAGGGACCACATACACCTACAATATGTGGAATGAGGCGGTGTGTACATATGCACAATTTATACTTGGTTTTGTAGATACATGTATTCCTCTAAATATATACATATCACATACATCAGCCTTTATTTTACAGTTCTTACAGTTACAAGCAAGGGACTACATGTGTGTTGTTTCATATGCTACTTCAGTACTATTCCATGTTCTTGAATTCTAAATAACTTATGTGGGTTGTCTTGTTCATGTTAAGCCGAGACAATAAGCTGCTATCAAGGATACACAGCCTAGTATAATCCAGGCTGGTATAGCCTTCTTCAAAAATGATATCTTGAACATGTTTTGATACCATTAAAAACATAAATTAAATTTTAAAAATCTGTGTCTGTGTATTATTATTAGCGTTGTTGTTTTGTTATTATTATTATTATTATTATTACTATTATTATTATCATTATTATTATTATTACTATTATTATTATTATTATTATTATTATTACTATTATTATTATTATTATTATTATTATTATTATTAATACATATATTTTCAAGGTAGGCAGTGACAGCAAAGGACATGGAGAGTATGGAATTTGGCTGACAGGTTTTGGGTGCTGATGATGGCATGGAAGTGTTGCAGGAAATTTGACTCTTTGAGACAAATTTATACATATTCAACAGATATACCTGTGTGCCGGTATACTGGCTCATGCATTTTGAATCTTCATTCAGTTAACTAAGACTCAAAATTATGCATTATGCTGCAATTTTGCAATGCTAATAGTGTATCTTATACTTAAATAGATGTGCTGATAACTTCATATGATTTTGTTCATGTACTAGAGTCTGCAGTAGTTCATGATAATAGAAAAAATGAACAAAGCGACAGAGAGATGCACACTCCTGTTGATCTGGCTGACAATCTGTCAAAAGTCACAATGACATTGTGGATGTACAACAGAAGGACACATATGACAGATTGCTGCCACTAGCTCAGCTGGCTGAGGAGTCAACTGAGCTTAAAATGTCAAATAATGTTGTACTGAACAAATGACTATCAGGATATTAGATGTCATTGATCTTTGGTCAAAGTAAGCAATAATTATTTCATGGCACAACCACTTATTCATAATGACCAGTTGACAGACTTAATACATGTAAAAATAACAGTACTTTAACCCATCCTATAAGTTCAGCTACATGAATCCTATAAGATCAGCTATGTATCACCTAGCCTGCCTCAACCAAGCTCTCTTAAAAGTAAATTCATCTGAAAAAGATGCACATTCAAATACCAACCATTAGATACAAGTGGAAGGGGGAGGAAGTGGGGAGGGCTATGCATATTTTCAAAAAATGTAAATGTATGTCCTAACATTAGAGAAAAAATAGTACTCCTGTACTCTAAAAAATAATATGTTAAGTACATTTTCCTGGAGAATTTGTTGAGTTGTTCTGTTTGAACTTGAAGGAAGTGGTTTTGGACTGTGCATATGAAACCATACAATGGCCATGACAACTGAAGCTAACACTGTGTTAATTGTACCATTGAATGGGTCAAATTATGCTACATATATAAGAAAGGTGCTGTGCAGGATGGCCCTGATGAAAGATATGTTTGTGATCAATAGTCAACGAAAGTGAGGAGGCTCCTACTGTAGCAGCTGGTGCAGCAAAATTCAGAGGTAGGAAAGACAAGGCAGCGGCTGCCATTGTTCTGGCAATAAAACCCTCGCTGCTGTAGCTGTGAGGGGATCCCGTGGACCCAGTAGTGGTATAGAACAAGTTAGCATATAATTTTAAAAGGAAAACTTGGGCCCACAAGTTATTATCATCATCATTGCGGCAGAGGTGGAATGTGCTGAAGCATAAAGTTGTAAATCCCCTTAAGGAACACATAAAGCACATGACTGAGTTCTTTTAAGAACTGTAAGTAATTGGGGCACAAACGCAGGAGGAAGATCAAGTAGTCACATTGCTGGCAAGCTTGCCATATTCCTACAACACATTAGTAACAGCACTAGAAGCAAATGTGGAGGTACCAAAGACGGAAATAATGACTGAAAGGTATGAAGAGCTGCAATGAAAAGAATGAGCACAAGCAGATACCAACAGTGAATCAGCCATGACAGCCAAACTCAAAAGAAACAAAAAGGGTCCTTTAGATGCCATCACTGTCGAAAGATTGGGCATGTTAAAATTAACTGCACAGAGCTCTCGAATAATGAGCATGACTTCAGTCAGATGGAGAAAAAGGCAAAAATGGCAGAATACAAGGGAAAGGACCACAATAATTCAGATAGTGAGTGTGCAGGACCGATGGTCAGGCATGCTTTGTCGCTAATGGAACCACCCATCTGAACACTTGGATGGTAGATTCAGATGCAACATGTCATATGTACAATCTTAGCAAGTCATTTCTTGAACTGTTAATAATCTGGACCAACTACTGGAAGTCAAACTGGGAGATGGCAATGTGGTTAACAGGCAATGGGATCTGGAGTTATCCTGTTGAATATGAGGTTGCCAAACTCAGACCTCAAAAGGTACAAATTACATGATGAGTTGTATATGCCCAAGCTGTCTTGTAACTTGTTTAATATATCAAAGGCAATGCAAGCTGGGAAAACTACAGGGTTCAGCAAACTGGCTGTTCTATTTTTGATGCAGAGCAACATATTATTGCCATGGCAATGAGATGATCGAGCCAGTCTGTACTGCCTGGATTGTGAAAGTGTTAATCAACAAAAGACATGTGTTGAGACTAACAGCCAAGGTTCAATCATCAAGGAGGATGTCTGGCATGGTCACTATGGTCACCTGAGAAAACAGAGATTAGGAAAACTGGATAACCAATGATTAGTGACTGGTTTTGAATATGACTCCACAAAACAAATGAACTTCTGTGAAATATGTGTTGAAGGCAAACAGCATCAAAATCTGTTTCCAACAGATTATGCTAAGAGAGCTGGGGAACTGCTTGGATTAGTACACAGTGATGTATATGGAAAAAAGAATGAAAAGTCATTAATTGGAGCTGAGTACATATCCTGATGTTCATTGATGACAAGACCCGCTGCATGTGGGTTTATATACTGGACCAAGGACCAAGTGTTTCAGTATTGTCTAAAGTGGAAAGCATTAGTAGAAAATACAAGAGGGCACAAATTGAAGGCACTTCGCACTGACAGTGGAGGTGAATATACATCAGCAGAGTTTCCTAATTATTTAAAAGCTAAAGGTAATCAGCATGAGTTGACAGTTCCAAAAACACCACAAGATGGAGTGTCCGAGAGAACGAAACAATGCGATCAATGATGGATGATGTGAATCTGCCACAGAAATTCTGAGCAGAGACACTGTCAACAGCAGTGTATCTCAATGATCACAGTCCAACCAAGGCAGTTCCTGACATGACACCTTATGAGGCACGGAGAAATCAGGAGGCAAATCTTGAAAATCTACGAGTGTTTGGTTGTCTTGCATATAGTCACATTAACAAAGATAAGAGACAGAAATTATATTCAAAGACTAAGAAAGTGTATTCTCCTGCACTGCAGCACTGAGACAAAAGGGTTTAGACAATTTTGCCTTGATATGGAGCAAAAGTTTTCTGCAGTAGAGATGTCATCTTTAGCAAATTAAAGCAGGGTATGCCACAGGGTGTGCCACATACAGATTGAAGTAAACAAGGGATACATCCAGTTGGTGTGTTGGAGTGATGAGAAGAAAACTGTTGATGAACCAGAGCTGGTCTTATGAAGGTCACAGGGAAAGACACACCCTCCAAATTTTCTATGGAGAGTAGGTAACAAATTGACCAAATGATGAACTGAGTGACCCAATAACTGTTAAGGAAGCATTGTCAGGTTGAAATGAGGCAAAATGGAGTGCTGCCATGGACAAGTAGATAAAGTCATTGATGGAAAACAATGTCTATGAGCTTCTAGAACTACCCAAGGGCAGTAAAGCAGTTGGAAGCTAGTGGCTCTGTGTTCAAAACGAAGTGTGCTAACAGTTTAATTAAAAGATATTAATTCATTAATTATGATTAAATTGTGGCATTACCAACCGAGGAAAACAAAAGCCTTGGACACGAAAGATGAGTTCATGGCAGCCATAAGATTATGGAATGGTCCAGTCTGTGGCTGTTACCTCTGTACAAAGAAGTCAAAATTCAATACAATATATTTAGGTAACGTATACAAGACTGGTTCAGGAACATTAGGTGAAGGTCACCAAGATGCTCATTTCCAGGAAAAATGCATCAGATCCCAAACCAACAAACCAAATGTAATTAAAATTCATATGCCACAGTCGAAGTTGCCAGTTACTCTCAAAATATGTGTCGCAAGTTGCTTCAGTATGGTCATTTCTACTGCTGCTGATGAGTATCCCAAGTCAAGTTATTGTTATACATGTAGATTACTGGTCTTGCAAAGTATTTCAATTGTCAAAATGTGTCGAATCTAAGTAACAACATCACTTAAATTCATCAAAATGCTACAGAGTGCCAATTACACTATCATGACAATAGAAAGTAATACTGGCATAAGATTAACATTTAAAAAATCAGATGGAACCACATGTAGTACAAATTTAGAAAGTCTGCAACTAACACTTCAACAGCAGAGAAATGAAAAGTCGACGTCTGTGACTTTGTCCTTCTGATGTCACGTGACCAGTGGTGACATCAGAACCTTTGCCAAACAAATTTTAGGATCCACAGAATGACAATGCTGAGGATGGAAATGGGCACACAATCCCCAGCTCTCTTTTTTTATTCAAAGGCAAGACAAAAAATTAAGTACACAGTATTTATGTTCCTTTTCCACGTACATATGCAACAGCATAAACTTTGGTTTTCACAAAGTACATATGCTGCCCTGGAGCCCCAGATCCAATGGTTGGTAAACATAATTAATACATGTATACTGAATGCAACACCTGTGACACATGTCCTGTACACATGCCAACTGTCTGGCATCCAGAGTCACCAGTAATTGAAATGCTGCCACATGGAATACCAGTAAATAGCTTGACAAGAGGGCTTTGCTGTGAACAGCCCATGCTCAGCTAGATAAATTCAATCCAAAATAAGTCCCAGGCTGAGTTGAGTTAATATAGGAAACAGGTTTGGAAAAAAAAAATCATTAACATGCATGTACTCTAGTATTCCAATGTTGACCATGGATTCTTGTCAATCATGGGATGAAAACGGAGACTTGTAAAAAGAGAGAAAATGACCCCTACCACAACTTTTAATTGCAGATCTCTGCAAATTTGCACATTTCACACCATTCTGGATTTACTTTTCAAAATAAAATCACCAAAAAGAGGATTTCCTCTGAAAAGAGGAAGATTCTCAGGCCTGAATTACAGTGGTGCCACTAAATGTACATTAGTAGAAATTGAGTCAAACTATATATTCTCCCAGTTTTGCAGATACTACATAAAACACTTGGTTTGCGAGAAGAATTTAATGATAAAACACAGCAACACTGCTGAATTGGGAGCTCCAACATTGCAAGGAACTGTACCTATATTCTAAATCAAAGGAACTTAGGTGCCTATGTGCATGTTGTCATGTGTCCCTAAAACTGTTGAATATCAAATAAACTTTCCACTAATAAAAGTGTTCACAGTTTTGGGAAGAAACAAATCTCTGCTGGCAGCAGAATAATCTGTTATGTGCGTGATCTAAGAATGACAACAACTAAATATTGCAGCAGTAACTTTATAAGACTACAAAGTTTAACATGAAACACTCTATTTAAAACTGGTGACTCTGCTGTTCACTCTTGGCGTGGACAGCCGGGCCATGGAGAGCCTGCCAGGTCGTGGAGAACCTGGTCGCCGTCCAGTAGCCCGGGATGCCGAGGGCACTCCTCTTCCCGCCACTGCATCGGTTCTCCCCACAGATGGAGGCACACCTGTTGAGATTTCACCACCTGGCCGATGCCTGCCTGATGGTGGAATCCCAACAGATCTCCTCTCATGCATGGGAAAAACAGATGCAAGTGGCGGCACCCGAAGACGAGTACCCAAGACAGCAAAACATCTTTCTGGACTGGTAGCCCGTGCAGGGTTACCACTCGAGGGAGATGGTGCACGTCTACGTCGACTGGTAACCCACGAGGGGTTATCAGTTGATGGAGACTGTGCACATCTCCCTTGATTGGTAACCTCCGAGGGGTTATCAGTGGAGAGAGATGGTACACGTCTACGTCGACTGGTAACCCACGAGGGGTTATCAGTTGACGGAGACTGTGCACATCTCTCTCCATTGGCAACCTCTGACGAGCTATCAGAACAGGAAGATGGTGCCCGTCTCCGTCGCTTGGTAACCCACGAGGGGTTATCAGACGAGGGAGACGGTGCACGTCTCCGTCGATTGGTAACCCACGAAGGGTTAGCAATCAAAGGAGACACGGGGGATCGTGAGCGTTCATGTTCATCATCACTTCGGTCCTCTGATGGTTGCCGCTGAGAGCAATCAACAGAAGACCGGGAAGATGATGAGCATGAACGTTCACGATCACCCCGAAAGGACCGATCACGGTCACTTTGCTCTGAAGACGATGGAGAGCTTGGCGAGAACAGGAGTGACCGTGACGAAAGAGAGGTAACCATGGTCAACTCTGAATCAGACGAGGATGAAAAGGACCCCAAAGGAGATCGTGAGCGTTCACGCCCACCATCTCGACCCTGCTCATCCGAGGAAGAGAGGGGAGATGATGAGCGAGAGCGTTCCCGATCACCCCTGCGAGACCTGTCACGGTCCTCCTGTTCAGCAGGATCTGGTGCTGACAGCAAAACTTGGGCCACCGGGCCAACCTGCTCGTTTGGTTCTACCACAGCAGCCTGTAAGGCTGCAAGCTCTGCTAGGCGTTGCTGTCTGGGGCCACCTTTATGCCTGTCTGGAATTTCCCCCCGACAAGTACGGTATTGATCATCTGCATGGGACCTAACACAAGGAGGTCGTGGTCGTACTGGTCGTCGTCCAGGTCGTGTCTGGTTTGCAGGTGGGGGGAGAGTTTCTTTAGCTGGGGTCTCTGGAGGTGGACCTACCTGTACCTGATACCGAGCTGGCATCTGACCCCCATTCCTCTCAACTGCAACTCTTACCTCGTTGTAGATCGTTGGAAACGTCTGGTAGAACACGGCCACCAGATCCTGCAGGTTGTCCTCAGCAACTCGCCTGCTCATCTTGTATCGACCATTGGAGTACTTGGCCGTGGGACTCTTGAAGAGCTCATCAGGGACCCAGCTTGGTTTGTTGCGATCATCGTATGCAGCACGTCCTCTGGGGGAACCACTTGGTCGCATCAGCCAGTGAAGTAGCTTCCGAGTCTCCGTCATGCAGAGAGACTCTATAAAAGAAAAATTAAGATGCAATCAGAGATTGCTGAATCCATGCTCCCCTTCCCCTGATTTATAACCCTGCTAGACACAGGTCTTATTTGGGAATGACCATAGTCAATAAACATAGGCAAGTTTATCAGAATTGTCAATTAACTCAACTCCACCAGGTTAGAGCGGTGTCCCACAATGTTATTTTTTTAACTGTGATGAAGAGCTTGCATGTTGAACTACAATGCACTTTGTTACATCAGCCTATGATATGCAATTTCAGAGTCTGTAAAGTGTATCTGGATGTCATGGTAGAATTAAGTGACATGTCTACCAGAAATATGTGGTGGTGACATCCCTTTAACACTCACAACAAAAACTGTACATTTTATACACCATACTGAATTCCCTTTGGAACTCTCACTTCACTGATCAAACGAATGAGGCACAAAATGACCAGAATCCGAGTATACAGTACATTTCATTTGTGCACCAGATGTCCACATGGTCTCAAACACAGAAAATGACTCCTTATCAGGTTAATCAGCATACATGCAAGGCAACAGAATAGTTATGTGGTACACACCTATGCTGACCTTTTCAAGTACTCTGAATACGACTTGTATAATGTTTAAGCATGCTGTCATCATCATGCATTTCAGTTAACCCCATACCCCCTCCTCCTGTGCATTCTTCTCACTCAGATAGTGGTAACAATGCAAAAATTCTAAATTTTACTGACAATTCGGTAAAGTTGTGCTGTAAAGTTCAAAACATTGATCTGAACTAATGAGGCTTGCATTCTGAAAATTTCCTAACTGGCCGGGGTGCCCAATTGAAACATATCATCAAATCTGGTCTTTCTGCCAAATCTGAGCTTGTATGTACGTATAGCTTTTCTCTTTTCATTCCATTCTAATTGTCTTTTATTCATAATCAAATTACGCCAAGTTCACGGCAATGATTTGTGCAATATGGGCACCATGTCTCTTAAAAGAATGCTGGATATTTTAAAATCACCCTCAGATCAGATTTACCTACAATCAAATAAATGTAGCATGACAACAATCATTGCTGTCACCCAAAAGCTGACCACACTTGAGCTGCAACCATTAAGTTGTGGTTTTCTCCTGACTTTGACCATTAGAGATGCAATTCACAGCTATACAGGGAATTTCAGGTAGCTATTATGTTTTTTTTCTATGAAGCAATGTGGCATGGATGTGTGTAACAAGAAACAATGGTTGACGCGTGTTTTTTCTTGCACAGTCTGCTCTCTATGACCTGGCAAGGCCATTGAATATGCAATCACAAGGCAAAAGTGAATCAGTTTGTTTGTTTCAGTTTTGGACTGATAGTAATTACCACTACTGAAAGGTGTACCTCCAACAGTAAAATACAGTCCCATATTCTGTCTTCAATAAAACCAGGCATGTTTGACCCAGCCTGCAGTATTTACCACATGATGACACTTTGAGTAAATTTATGGAGACAATTAGAGAGTTTCAGTTGTTCAGGAACTTTAGTGTAACTTGGTTTTCAAGCTTCCTCTGAACAACTGTACACAAAGTGTCAAATCTTTCATGCATGATCAATAGACAATTACATACATGTGCATGTCTGCTACCTGAGGCAGGCATTTGAAAAGTAATAAAGACTGCATGATTAAGCCACCCATGGAGTAAGTAAACTGCAAAATTTATACTTTTTTTGCACGAGATTGTGCAGCCATTTATCATGAAGAACTCATGAAATACACACAAACAATGAAACACTTTCAAGTCAGACTTTGGATGAAACTCGATTAACTTTTTGTGCCTTTTTTGTCTTTGCCTTTGTTGTATGTTTGTTCATTTTGAAGCAATTGGCCAAACGGTTTCCAAGAACAAGATTTTAGTAGAGACCCACCCAAGGCCCATCCTCACCAAATCTGAAGTGGACCTGACAAACAGTTTTGGAAAAGAAGCCAAAAATGTTAATTGTGTTATGGACAGAAGACCGACGGAGCACCATTCAGCTGACTGAATAAAGTTTGGCATTGTGACTACGGATGCACAGCCAAACCAGTTTGTTTAAGCTGAGGAAAGGAACCTGCTGCCGTATCTAGGTACCTAAATTTGGGACATGTGCAATCCTGGGATCCCTGTAAAGTAGCCTTGGTGAGGCCATAAATTAACTTCTTGTGCCTCGTTCAGGTAAGATCCTCACCTGTTCACAGATTAAAACTTCCATTACTCTTGGTGGAAAAGCTTTGAATAAACAAACAATTTTTCTTGAGTTATCAAGTTTGCACAAGTGAGCACACTGTGAATCACCATAGAATGTACTCCAGGTAGAAAATGCACTTTGATACCGAAAGCTTCTGCCACTCATTCAGCAGAGCAATACCAGAATTCCAACTCCAAGAAGAAGTTTTGGAGACCATCTAAGGCAAGTTCCAAGAAACGATTGCATGGGGCTTAATTGGCACTGATCTCCTCAAGTCGATGCTATGTGCCAGTGGGCCTAGTGCATGGAGGACAGACAACATGACAGAACGTGCGGATTTGTTCCTGCTCCAGGACAAAGCAGCCACAACCCAAATTTCCAGTAATGGATGCAGGCTGTTGGTGGCCATGGGGGCAGCACCCACAGGTACATGATCTACAATGGGTGGACAGCAAAGTCAGTCAGGCCAGTTTCCTGAAAATTTATGTTACCGTGTAACAAATTATTGTCACCTTGTTGACTGTGTACCTTTAAGGGGGTTGGACTCCTGAAGTAGACGGTTGGTACAGACCTGCATGGTAATCAAAGTATTCTTGTCACTGCAATACATTTCTGCAAGCAGGAGAGGGCCATAATGATGGAGTATGTGCCCAATTCAGTAAGCAAAGCTACAGCACAAATAGCAGGGACACCTGACTGTGGTTTAGTAAGAATTTTGCCAGTCAATGCCAGTAGTTTGACATGGGATGAGGCAGATTTGAATTCCACAGCCTGTAATGGAAATGTTGCGCATGGTGCCCCCTCCCCCACCCACCCCCACCCCCAAGCTGAGGATGCTTCCGTGCTCTGGGGCTAAATTCAAGGGCCTTTAGTGGGAATTGAGCTGCAACATGCCCAGTCAGTGCCATCTGGCCAGCCTCAAGGGGTTGTCAATGAAGTCAGTAACCAGGCTTCCTAAACTCAATGAGTATTAACGAGAAGGGTATTAATGACAGCTTATCTTCTCAGGTTGCCTTGTATATCTCTCTAATGCTAAAAAAGAATTTATTGAATTTACAGATCTATTGCCACAAAACATTTATGGCCAACTGCAGAAGCTGAGCAATGGTTGTCTGCTGATAGATATGTAAACATGGCCACACGCTGAGGGAATTCCCTCCCCATGGCTGTGACATCACAGCTGCTTCGCAACCCTGACAAATCCAGGTCAAGTAAACACTGTGAACAACAAAGGCTCTGGCAGAAAGCACCATAAGAAGCTATACAAACCATAGGGGAGTGGAGGGATGCCATGCTAATATTAATATTCAGGAGTTTATATCTGAGTAGGCATCTGATCAGGTGAAGGTACTGATTAACATGTTAAATACAGCACAACAATTCGTGAGGCAGCAGGTTTGGCACCAGAGGTGCATTGGCACATGACAGGGCTTTAGAATCAAAATGGCGGCTGATCTGATGTACCTACAGATGTGATAGATTAAACAGAGAGTCTTGTATTCATTTTACAGCCACATGCAGAATTTGCAATACAGGCCCCAGTTTGAATCTCATGAGGGTCAACAACTATGTGTCCCAGCAGGTGGTAGCAAGCCAGTCTGGCCACCCCTACAGTGGGGACAGTGATGAGGGCAACAGGTCACCCATTGGCTTCTGTGGGGCATACAGCAGAGGGCAGTGCTAAAAGCAGCTGACTGTCGGGTACACCATAAGTGCATCACATGTAACAACAAGTGCACAGTGATCCAAAGGATCTATGTCCCCAGCCATAATATACAGAAGAAAGCTACGCAATGTGTACAGTATGTCTGGATGCACAAAAAATGATGTGTTCTTTGGCCCTGTAACCTTGAAAGTAGGTCAAGGCCAAAAGCAATACATGGCGCACATGCCCTTGGTATGATGCATCTCTGGTATAAATTTCATTATTCTCTTAGGGTTCTACAGATATGCTTCAGGACGGATAGACAGATAGACAGATGGATGGACACGTACAGCCCCAATGCCTACTAACTCTATGTCCCCCTATACAGAAGAAAGCTATACAATGTATACAGCATGTCTGGATGCACAAAAATTGATATCTTCTTGCGCCCTGTGACCTTGAAAATGGATTAAGATCAATGGCAATACATGGCACACATGCCCTTGGTATGATGCATCTCTGGTATAAATTTCATTATTCTATCTCTAAGGGTTCTAAAGATATGCTGCCAGACACACCAAAATGGATATGTTCTTGGGCCCTGTTTTCAAGGTAAAAAACAATACACAGCGCACATGCCCATGGTATGATGCATCTCTAGTATAAATTTCATGATTCTATCCCTTAGGGTTCTTGAGATATGCTCCTGGATGGACAGAAGGACAGACGGACATCTTTAGTATGACACACTTATGTATAAAACATGACCCATATTCATAAATATCAAACCCAACAATGACAGCAGAGATTTCAGAGTCACCAAAGCATCAACGGACAGACCCTATCCCTACTAATTCTATGTCCACTTTTGCCACCTTCGGTGACGGGGGACAATTAAGCAACAGCCACAATCCAAATGTGCATGCCATACACACACACATATATCAGCAAAAACATATTCCTGAATGGAATTCTAGTGTGGAATTCAATGGAAATCCAAATCTGCTCTATTAACTTGTGGAAAAATGTGTTACATGTATTCCTTCATTCAGCTTTCAGTCTGCAGTGTATGTACTGCTGTTATTTTCATTGTTCTCAATTTATTAGAGACTTTACAGAACTGATATCCCTGTGGTTATTTTTTGTGAAAACTATAGTATGCTGGAAGTGAATGACATTTTATATATTTATACCATTTACTCCAGTAGACAACACATTTTTATATCTGTAAAATAGCTAAAAAGGTAAATGTGTATCAAATGTTAGCTCCAAAACTGGGCTTTTTACTTGCTGAAATCACAAACTTAATGAACAAATAAATGGTCTGTAAAATTGAAAAAACACAGAAAGGAACTAGAAAAGAAGATTTTCTTCACAGCAAAACAATCTGGGTGCCTTCAAAATGAGAACAAGTTGAAGCTAGTAGGACAACACAATGTCCAGCAGTGTAACCATGGTAACCAAGTGATGTATATTTCACTCATTTGTGAAATGTCCCAAGAGTTACCAAAGAACACTATGGTGACATCCATTTTACAAAACATAAGATACCACGGGTTTTATACATAGCATTAGCTATTTGCTTCACGAACTTACAAATACTACAAGTATAGTGTAGAGCCACGAACACTTATGATTTTACTTTACAGTTCTCCTAAATGTTCCAAACATTACCAGAGTCTTGTATTTCAACATACACATTTTGAATAGCACAGATCACCGCAAAAGTTTTAGGAGTTGTTGATGATCTATTTCCCTTCATAAATAAGACAAATTTTACTCTTGTAGATAACCCATTTTTATATTTGTAAATTAACTAAAAGGTAAAAGTTTATCAAACTGACCATGTCAGCTCCAAAATTGGGCTTTATTAGTCGCTAAAATCACAAACTCAATGAACAATTAAATAGTCTGTGAAATTGACTTCAAATTGGCATAAGATGGCAATGCTGTGCAAAAAACTGAGGTGAATTATACCAAAAATGTACATTTTGTTCCCATATCAAGCAATTTGTCTTATGCAGCAAAAGTTAACATGAAATCATATATTTTATTCATCCATATTCAGCTATCTGAATATTCATATTCAAAAGCAATTCTGATAAGAGATGCCTTCTGGGTGCCTTCAAGGCCAGGATTATTTGCGATGCTGCATTCAATTTGCTGACAAGGACAGATTTGCGGACTTCAGAGTGGATATTATTTGTAGGTTCTGAAATTAAGTAATAGATTTCAATAGTATGTCTATAATATAGCATTTGTTCACTTTTCAAAATTTAAATTTTGTTTATTTAAGTACTTTGCATAAATGAAAATCCTACAACTTTGCTTCACTGTTCAACAGATAGGGCTGTATCACAAAACCAAAAATTGAAATTAGTTTGACATCACTATGTACAACAATTTTGGTACATATTCCTGATTTAAATTTTGCATATGTGCCTAATTTGCATAAATTAAAATCCTACAACATTGCTTCACTGCTCAATGGGCAGGGCTATATCACAAACCTGTAAATTGAAATGGGCTTGGCATCTCTATGTATAATAGTTTTGGAAGATATTCATGATTTAAATTTTGCATATGTGCCTAATTTACAAAAATTAAATATTACAACTTTTGCTTTACAGGTCAGCGCATGGGGATTCATCATAAACCTAAGAATTGAAGTTAGAATGGCAGCTCTATCTGTGATAGTTTGGAAGATAAGCTTTTAAAATTTTAACTGCCCCTAATTTGCATAATTATGAACAACATGCCAATTCAATACCCAGGTGCGCAACTTCAGTGGTAGATGAATGTGCCAAATATGGATTGGTGATCGCAAGTGCAGCAGTTTCTGAGATTCTGTATGGACAAATTTGGACCCGTACCATTAAAAGAACTAGAAAAGAACATTTGCTTCAAGGCAAATCTGTCTAGGTGCCTTCAAAAAAACAACAGTTTGAAATGCAACACTTTGCCATTGTTCAACATAATGTAAATTTTGTGCATTAGCCTAATTTGCATTAATTAAAATGCTGCAACTTCAATTCTTGGTTCACTGGATGTGGCCAGGTCACAAACTTATAAGCTGAAGTTTGAATGACAGCCACTATCTATAATAGTTTTGAAGCTATTCAAGATTTCAATTTTGTGTTACATCTTATTTGCATAAATTAAAATTGTACAACTTTGGTCCATGGTTCATTGGATGCAACTATGTCATAAACTTTTTTTTTTTTTTTTTTTTTGGCCCAATCAGGCCACGACAACCATTACGAACACTATCCAGTCTGTCCCTACGAACTTTATAACACCTAATACTTCTCCACGCAGGTCTAACACCTCCTGGAATGATTTAGCTGATGAGGATATACAGCGTGACCAACTGCGGACTTCCGCGTTGGCTGACAACATAGCAAAGGGGATATCCCTCATCGTGACGTCATCTTCAACATCCGGGCAATCTGACCCAGATCCACAACAAGCTCGACAACCCAGAAAGCGAGCCAGGCATGATTCCCAAAGGGAAACGCGTGACGGCAGGAACAATTCTCCGTCCCTACAACCTCCCTCACGAAACCAAAGTCGCGAACCGAGTTCCGACAGACGTGCCGAGCAACAAATACCAGAAAAAGCAATTTCTACCTTCCGCAGCTGCCGGAGAGCACTATTAAAAGTAGCCAAAACACAATCCAGAATTGCGTTTTACACAAACTGCATAAATAATGAGGTGATACCTGAGGACCTTAATTACAAACCCAGGTTCCCCCAAGGGGTAATCCCACCACGTAAATTCATGGAACAGTGGAAAAAAACTGCAGCTGCAGCCGCATTAGCTCAGCTTAAATTGCTTCGGGACATTCAACGACAAATGTTAGGTCCACAAGATACGATCAGTACTAATGAACTGGGCAATTTGCAATACTGCTATGGCCCGGATAAACAAGGCCTTAAGATTGCGACCTCTCTCTTGACCACACTTGTCGGCAAGGAGAAGGCCTCAATTGTCATACGACAAGAGAAAAAACTACAAAATCTGATACGGAAAAAAGAACAACATCAAAATGCGGACATAGATCACCATTTTCTGGCCATTGGGGCGATGCGGCGAGCAGACACTCCCACTCGCACCCAGGGATCGGGGAACCCCCGGGTCTCAAACCGAACAGACCAACCGAGCACCAACCGCACGGCAACCAAACGGAGGAAAGTTTACCAACCCCAGAGACAGAGGGAAAGGAGCCGTTCCCCCCAAAACAGGGGCAACAGAAACAGGTCTCTTCCCAGGGGATCTCCGAACTTCTCATTGAGTCGGAGTCAAA
Source organism: Hermodice carunculata (assembly GCA_964020975.1). NCBI lineage: Eukaryota > Metazoa > Annelida > Polychaeta > Eunicida > Amphinomidae > Hermodice > Hermodice carunculata. The sequence continues at coordinate 94,988,026 of OZ026621.1, forward strand.
CAGACGCCCTCACTACACTGTTGGAAAGTCTGGCGAAAAACAACAACCGCAGCAACACCTCCCGTCAACATGGACGAGGCAAAGGTCGCGGGTCCAGGAGATATTAACCGATCACTCATTGAACAGTGACAATAACTATTGTTGTGTTGGTTCATCATTGGAAGTTTCTGCAAGTTCATGTTTCAAGTTTGACATTGATATTTCAAGTTCAAAACCCAAGAACTTTTCAAAAACTGTTCCCACACCCGTGGCTGCACAGGACACTTTAAAAGAATGCCACGCAGGCAACTCAACTCACCAGGACACTTCTTTGCCTCTGGTAAGTGCCACAGTCAAACAGCCTTTTAACATTCACTCTGAGAGTAAAGTTAATTACATACATTGCTTCAGTTTGAACAATTCAAATAATGTGAACAGGGTCCTAAATGATGTTTTAGTCCCCAACAACACAGTAGTCAATTTATCTGACTACACACTTTCAGAATCAGAAATAAATGTTCTCAAAAAAGGTCTAAACTTTAGTCCCACACCAAGAGAACCTGACATGGGTGAAATAAACTCAGATTTTGAAAGATTCTTTAGAACTCTGAAACTCAAATGTTTTTTTCATAACATTTCAGAGACTCAAACCCCCACTAACACAGAGAGGGTACAAGAAACTTCCATTCTTCCAAATCATGAACAAAATAGCAGTCCACTTCACTGTGAATTCAAAATACCAAGCTCATTCACACCCACAGAGGCGGATCTAGCAGATCCCAGTCTTGAAGCATTTTGTAGATCGGTGAAACATGATTTGGCAAAGTTCCAACCGCGCATCCCTAAGTCAGACAATCTGACAAGGGATGAAAGATTAGGTCTTAAACAACTTAAGACCAACCAACACATAGTGATTAAGAAAGCAGATAAAGGTTCGGCCATTGTTATACAGAACACTTCTGATTACATTGCCGAAGCAAAAAAACTTTTATCTAATAAAGACCACTATGCTAAAATGGAGTCAAACCTGACCCCATTGCACAATGAAAAAATACTGATGGCACTCAAAGACATGCTACAAAATAATAGCATAAATTCTAAGTTGTACAATTATTTGTACATCTCAGAACCACGAGTTCCCAGTTTATATCTCCTGCCTAAAATACACAAAGGGGTCCTACCACCACCAGGTCGCCCCATCCTAAGTGCAAATGAATGCCCCACAGAAAGAATTTCTGCATATGTGGACTTCTTTCTTAAACCCATAGTGAAAACTGTTCCCAGTTTCATCAAAGATACCACAGACTTCATAAAGAAAATTGAAGCGTTAGAACCACTACCAGAAAACACACTTCTGGTCACTTTGGATGTACAGTCCCTGTACACCAATATTCCTACCTCCGAAGGCTTACGTAGTGCAGCCAGAGCTCTGTTACACAACAGGGACCCCCAAGACAAACCTAGCATCACAGAACTAATCCATTTGCTAAGATTAGTTTTAACCTGCAACAACTTTGAGTTCAATGGGGAGCACTACTTACAAATTTCAGGGACGGCCATGGGGACTCGAGTAGCCCCATCTTTTGCCAACCTTTTCATGGCCGAGCTGGAACAAAACCACCTCCTTAAATTTCCACTACAACCTCTTGTGTGGTGGAGATTCATTGATGACATCTTCTGTATATGGACATATGGAGATGTCAGGTTACAGGAGTTCATCACACACTTGAACTCCTGCCATCCGACGATTAAGTTCACTGCAGAACATTCCCGTACAGATATAAACTTCCTTGACACCACTGTCAAGCTAGACTCACAACGGAGAGCATACAGTACTCTCTATGTGAAACCCACAGATACACACATGTATCTACACTATAGGTCAGCACACCCGAAACATTCTATCACAGGGGGTCCCTATAGTCAACTTCTAAGGGTCAAGCGCATTTGCTCTAGGCCTGAAGATTTTGAGGACAATGCTCGAAAAATCCTCAATTTTTATCAGCTCAGAGGCTACCCCATAGAACTGTTAGAGGAATCCAAAGCAAAAGTGGATGTCTTGAACAGAGCACAGCTACTGGCACCCCAGCCAGAACAGGAAATCACAGATCAGCAAAACTTCTTTCTGGTCACGAGATACAACCCATCCCTTCCCCCAGTAAAACGAATTATCCAAGACAATTGGAAAATTCTAGAGCCTTCACGCCATGCAGCAGTGTTGGCTAATAAGGAAGTCAAGATTGGCTTCAAACGCACAATGAACATCCAAGACATGCTGGTCCAGTCGAGGATCAGATACAACCCAAACCCAGATCACAACCCAGCGATCTCGGGTAGGAAACATACGAATTCATGCGAACGTACTAATTGCAAGTACTGCACTCGCCTAGTAACCACCGGACGAGCCACAAGCACACAAACAGGCAGATCTTATTCTGTCCCACAGGGAGGTTGTTGTGAGAGTTCAAATCTCATCTATCTCCTCACGTGTGACTTGTGTGATAAACAGTATGTGGGACAAACTAAACGCCCCTTACGTGACAGACTTCGGGAACATTTCCGTTACATCAGCAACCGGAACATAGACCAACCATTGGGCAGACACTTTGCCCAAGCGGATCACGATGGACTCAACATTACAGTCCATATTCTAGAGTACATCCGCACCCCTCCTCGTCTAAATCGAAGTAGACTACTTCGATTAGAGAGAGAAAAACATTGGATGCACCAGCTTCGTTCCATTGAGCCATTCGGCCTCAATATCATGGGCAAATGAGCCCTTGCCTTGTCTAATGCTAAATTTTTACTGTCGCAGCTCATTTGTCCATGCTATTATCCTCAGCTCTGGCCATTGACACACCTGTGTACATGGCAAGCAGGTTAATCGTAACTAAATACCTAAGAAACAACACCAGTTGATTTCTAATTGCCCCCATTCAGGGCATCCAGTGGACAATGGTCCGACTGGATTTTCAAGCCCAATACAACGTTGTATCAAACTACCTAGTTGGTACACTTATTGACCTCTCCTTATTTGGAGGATCACTGTTTTTCCGAACGTTTCTTTGGAATTCAAAGGCCGTGGTAACCATACCATAGCCAAGGCACGTCCCGTCTCCACGTCATAACAATTCATGTATATGACGTGATGACGGATAATTACGCGCGCCTATAAATACGGGCCCCAAAACGGTTAAACCTTCAGTTCCTGACGAGTACACAAGTACGAAACCGGTAGAACTCTAAACCTCTTCCATTGCGGCCACTAGCCCTTGTCTTAGCTCATTTATGTCATAAACTTGTAAATTGAAGTTGGAATGGCACTCTGACTATAATAGTTTTGGAGATATTCAACTTTCAAATTTCTCAATGCCCCTAACCAGCATAATTTTAAATCCTCCACCTTTCATATACTGTCCATTAATATTGGCAGGTGTCACAAACCTATACATGCACCTTGAAATTTTGTGTCTGTCTGCAACAGTTTGGAAATTATGGAGCTTTTAAAATTTTAATTGCCCCTCATGTACTTCCACATGGTTCATTTTCACCAAGTTTCACAACTAAAATTTGCAAGATGCTATTTCTAGTAGGACTTTAATACACAGTTGCTACATCCAAACCAGGGCTGCCTGCAGTGGCATTTTCAGGAGCAAAGTTGCTACCCACCCTCCCCTGCAAATACTTGGGGGGGGGGGGGGGGATCTCCCAGACACCAATCAGTCAAAAGGAACAACCCCCCAGCACGTATGATGAAAAATGTTACCCAAAGTTCTTATCATGTTTGGGGTCATAGAGCAATACACGTGTTGGCTGATAACTCATGATAAAACATGAAATACCATGTAATCATTGACAGGGTTCCCCGACCCATGACTTAGAACCAGCAATAAATTAAAGAACTGTCCATGAGTTTAACTTATAAGTCTGCTAGGAGCTCGTCTCATTATGACCAATTTTTTTTTTTTTAAAGCACAATTTTATGCAATTCAAACAAACAACCAGATGTTTGAGTACAATTTGCAAACTTTGTAAATGATAGAAATATTTCAATCTGTATTTTGTAAATGATAGAAATGTATATGTTGAAATGGGGAAATGCCCAGTTTCTTTCACATACTGCTACACTCTTCAGTCTTGGTTGTCAGTGTCAGTGCTACTAATATGCCGTATGCATATTAATTTCCAGCCACAAAGCACGGGTTTGACGCCAGGCACTCACGGGGGATGTGAGGGTCACATCACTGTCAGAGACGGCCATATGTTCATTTCTCACAAAATTAGCATTTTTTTAGAAATTTTAGTTCACAAATGCCAAACTAGTATTTTTCTAGTACATCCCAAGCCATATATAAGAAAAACTTCCATATGCCTTTAATAAGTATTCTGCATTTCGAAAATATGAGTAATATCCGGCTTGTCCCCACAGGTACCGACCCGTATCTCAAAATATCTCACCAACTGAGAATAAGCAATCAAGTATGCAGTTGGGGCAGGAACTCAATATGCATATCTCCTATTATTGCCAGGGCACAGCCCTACAACCTGTGACATGTCTAACAATACTGCTACCCTCATCAGAGTGACATCTACATCTTCACACCTGAACAGTAACCATATATGACTGATATCACATCATTAACATCCAACTTATAGAAATAGAATTGTCCAGTCTGCTTATATACAAATAGGAGCAACAGGGCCATATCTTCCATGTAGTTTTTGACCTCCCCCACCCCTGCCCCCATCAAAAAAGCATAATGCAATCACTATGTTCCACACCCAATCCAATCACTGTCTATGTCTTCAACTGTACTTTAATTAATCAATTTTATCCATGCCAAAATGTTGGAAATTCAGGACATCAAAAGCCAAATAAATTTATAACCTATATCACCTGTAAATGACATTTGACTTGAAATAGTGCATTAACCACCAAATCTGAAATATCTTTTATAAATCATCTGTTGCCCATATTGGATGAATCACCATCTAAATATAAATGTAACTTTCTCTAAGACATGTTATAAAGGAAATCTTTGATCAAATTCAATTATACACATTCCAATAAAATATCGCCTGCAACTGCTAAACCATGCTGTTGTATTTTTGGTCAAATGGTCTTGGTGTCCTGTAACTCCATGTCAAAATAATAGGGCTATGTTACAGCCTGTCCTCAGCTGACCTTACTATACATATAGATTTCAACCCCTGAAAAAGTCCCACCCAGGGCAAGGAGTGATCAGAATTGTCTGTGTGCAATATTTTATATTCTATCATGGGCAGCTGGCAACAGCCAATCAGATGGCTGCATTTTCATTTTGACCAGAGTTGGTTTCAGCACTGACCATGGCTCCATCAAGCAATTTATAATGAACTGGGGGGAGGGGGGGGGGTTGTTTTATGAGGGTGAATAACATTTAGCTGTCCAAAACAAACTATAATTTTGTGTTTCCATGCCTTAAATTTGAAGCAAAGAGTTTAGGGTGTTAAAATTTTTTTATGTAGACCACAATGCTTTGTTTACATACAGCGCCATCTGTTGACACAATTGCAAACTTCAATTTGAAACAGTTAACCTACAGTTTCCACTATTTGGGATTCCAAATCAATTACAAATGTGATGCTAAAGTTGTACACTTTGTTTACTGATAGTCCAGCAGTCTTTGTGTGTGTGTGTGTGTGTGTGTGTGTGTGTGTGTGTGTGTCTGTGTGCTACTCTAAGGCTGAAAGAATCAATGGAACTCTTTGCTTGCATTTATTTCCAAACACTTAAATTCAGAGCGGTAATTTGGCACTACGCATAGTGATTGCAATGAAATGCCACTTTACTTGGAGATAGCTGGGTGGCTGGTAGACCTGCGTAGGTCCACAATGCAAACAAGTGCTGCATTTGGGGCAATTATTAGAGTTCATTTAAGTCTAGCCATGATAGAATAGACTTTAATACTCCATCGGATAACATGACCTCAGCGCTACGTGCTTCGGTCTTGATATCCAACATCAGTCATAGAATCCACGCAATAACTTGCTGGGGAGTATTAAAGTCTATAGCCATTGACCCAGTGGTGTTACAGAATATTTTCCATCATTTTCTCAAAAAATAAAATCAACTAAAAAATTCAAAATCACCGGACCAAAATAATTTGAAGATACTTGGCAGACTCAGTGAAGGTACACCCCTATCAAGTTTTACCTCAATCTAGTTCAAAATTTGGAAAATAGGCCTACTATATATGAAATAAATGCATACATTATTAGTATCTCTGAAGGTGACATCCTAAAATGTGCTTTTACCAATTAGGTATTTCAAAACTTGTTAAAAATCAGCAAATGACAGTCATCCCATCAAATGAACAATTTCAATGTAGGGTAAGTCAAAAATTACTATGTTTGGACAGATCCAGCTGATGGTTTGGTTGAATATGTAGTCAAAATTACAAAACAACACAAAAAATTTTAAACAATCACAGTAGACCCTGTTGAACAAATTAAGTTCAAAGAGTGCCCAGAAGTGTCCTTGTGCAATTTCAAAGCAACTGACCAAGTGAGAATTAATTTTTAAGAAATTTTTGTTTGAAATTCTGTGACTGTGGGTTGATTTAGATCAGAAGACAAAAAAACAAACAAGTCACTGGGTCAGCTATGCAGTCACACAAAGCCATTCATATGCCTGTCAAGCGTCATTCATTCAGTGGGCATCTCCGACTTTGTTTGTCTGATTTTTTGGACTTTTTAACAGAAATTGTCCATTTTGTCAATCTTTAAATTCCATCAAATTTTACATTTTCTTTCAGTTAAATTTACATACTGTCAGATTTCACAATACAGGTGTTAAATTTTCTTGTCAGAAGACGCTGATAGGCAAACCTATGCATTGTAAATGCAAGAGTAATTTCTTTGTATTTTCTCTAAAACAGTCCGGACTCTGAAAACACTGGAGCACATGAGAATGCTCTTTAATAATAGGTCTACATACCCTCAAAATTTGTAAAATTGAGCAAAACTGCCATCACACCCAATTTCAAAAGCAAAATTCAAAAATAAATCTCAACTTGTCAATCACAAGCCATGTTCCCAGAAAATAAAAAAAAAATCCTTAAACAGAAAATTACCAGTGTGTAACCTTTTAGTAGGGACACGTCCTTTTTGCTTTGGGAAGTAAAAAATGAGGTGTTCACAGACACAGATGACTGATGCAGACCTGTTCAATACTATGCTCAGCTGACTTGTCAGTTAGCTGAGCTACCCACTGATGCATGACCTATTGAACTAATTCAGTACTTTCCGCCGACGCTGGCGCTGCAGTGGACGCATGCGCATAGACGCGCAAACTCGCCTTGCGGGGTTCAGGCTTGTGGCACCATTGTGAATGAATAGTGAGGACACCACTTTTTAATGCCTGCAAAGTTGTATATATATATATATATATAGTTAGTTTTTTATTTAGCGATATGGAGGGTAAAGATCACTGTGCAGTGTTTCGGTGTTGCAATAGAAGAGGGAAGGCGGGATGTGAATCTTTGTCGTTTCACCGGATACCGGCTCGGCAGCCTCAACGCGCCCGGTGGATCCGCGCCATCTCCAGAAAAGAGAAACCCACCGATTACTGGGTTGTTTGTAGTAAGCATTTTGTGAATAGGAAACCCTCAAAAGATAGCAACAATGTAGACTTTGCACCGACATGATTCATGGGAAAGCAAGAGACTGGGGAAACGCCAAAACCATCATGCGATATTTAAAAGCGGTCATTACACTGCATTAAGTGGCTTGACAATCATTGATATCGACTCTACTTTAGTGAAAAGATTGGCTGAAGAAACTTGTCAAAATTTATATACTCAAGGCTTAACTGCTCTTAAGCGGTCACCCTGCGGCAAACAAGTTAATCGTCTGACAACAGTGCTGTGGCCTTCAATTTAAAGTTGGTCAGGCCAAATTAATAAAATTGTAAATTCCGCAGCAACTTTCTGGCATATAAGATAGTTTTGGTGATACTGAACCTAGATGTTGGTCCGACCCGTCTGACCAATAGGACCCCAAGACTACGGCCCTGGACAATAGTGGGCCACACGTAGCTGCTGCCCCACTGCGAATCAGCAAGTCACGGTAGCCGTTTCAGCCTCAAGGTGTCATAATCCCATTATCAGGTAATGAGCGCTACCGCTGGCTTGGGCCCCATGGGGTGTGAAATACACATACGTGCGCTCTGTGCCTGGACAGTCCTACTGGCATTAACTGTTACGCTTTCCTTGTCATTTTACTGCTTTCCCATTATTCTGATAGCAATTAAATGTTCATATTTGGGCAAAGGACCGTTTGTGGTACTGAGTAGATATAAACAAAGAAATAATCCACGAGTAAATCAGCCTCAATCGTGCACTTTTTAAGCGAAAGTTGTGCTGCTGAGTCTCGCCTTGGCAAGGTGACTGCCGTCTTGCAAGTGTCAATAAAGTGACGAAACAAAATTAATACTCTGGTTATGATCACAAGATACAATGTAACTATTTTGATACATATTAAACAACAGTAACAAGTTCTATCTACAAAGCAGAACCATGCTAAGACCGAGTAGAAAAAAGACGCAACTGACCAGGAGACACAAAACTTTTTTCACTTTGCCGGCTCTGAATGCCGCATCTGCCCTGTCTAACACCCTTCGCGTAGGTAAATTTTCAATGTGTTTTGCTTTCACATTTATCAATTCTCCATTGGTTAGATAATCTGTTACAAATGCAAGGCTGAGCTTTGGTATAACGGCAAGTTTGTCAGTCCATTGGTCGCCACACCCCTTCCACATGTCTGCAAAGTTGATACATTCATGACCGGCAGCTTGATCTGATGTTACTTTTTTTGCGTCAGTTGCACACAAATCCTGTGAATGAGGCTTGCTTTTTTCCCATTCTTCTTTTTACCAAGATTTTGTAATATTTCCTTCAGTTCTGCGTTTGTTTTTTTGGCGAGATCGCCCTCTGTATACATGTTCTCAGCCATAGGAAATACACGGTGAGTGAATGGGCCCCCGTGTCTGACCCCCGCAAAAGTAATTTTGGCCGCGAGAGGTCTCTGAATATCATTTGGAACCGCAGCGCCGCGTGGTGGCGGCAAGGACTGAATTTGGCTGAAACACACTCAAGTTTGACCAATGTTTGTCCACCATCCTTCAAGAAAGTTGAAAATGTAAATCCCCCTTTAAAAAAAAGGAAAGAGCCAATTGGACATAACTGTGGTATTAAACAGCTGATGAGATGTTGGCAAACCAAGCTACTAATCAAGTTCTAAACTTGACAGTTTTAAAAAAAAAAGAAAGACTGGTTCTACTTCATTCCTACATCAGAAGTTTTGGACAGGGAGTTACATGTGTGCATCACAGATCTTAAAGTCTCTGTACTCACCCTTGGCCTCGCCTGCCTCGGCATACCTCCGGAGGAGGCCCTCACACCTTCGGTACGCCGCCGTAACTGCACCCTGCTGAGCAAGACTCACCCTGCCAGGGTCTGGGATTGATACCACTGGCTGCATTTTTGAATAGCTTGGGTGCAAGAGTCTGCAAAGGACAAAACTGGAGTTAGGCACTGCGACATGCTGATCAAGATTTCACAAATACAAGTCAAAAGAACCAAGATGGTTCTCGGCTGCACCTATCCCTCCAACAACCACCAGCACCACCAAAAAAATTAAGGACAGGTAAGACACCAAAAATAAATCCCACTTTAGTCAATTCTAGCTCAAAATGTATTTGCGTTAGGATAACATATCATATATGTGTGTACTCGTCATACTCCAAACAATTTATATGTTCCATATTTGGATGTCTGTGATGTTAATTGTTGAATAAACAATTGAAAGTTGACCGCAGAGCATCCACCCCATAAATGTCGATATAAGTCACTAATTATTTGTGATAAAATCATAATTACACTTGGATCTTAATCCTGACATATTGGCAACAAAAAACGATCCTGCGATTTTTTATGTCTTGTTTCGTTTTTCTGTTATCCATCCTCAAAGTTTGACGTTTCAATTTTCCCTTTGATTTTCAGGATGTTCATTTTCTTCATTTCATAGAAAAAGAACGAAGCAAAATTTAGAAAATCGCTGAATCGTTTTTGCAGTTCAGACATTAAAGAATCAAAAGCCGTTAACCGGATTAAATTTCGCCCAGCCGTTTTCTTGGAATAACCATTCTTAGGTGGGGCTGTCGTCCTATTATCCTTTCTGAGGAAACAAGCTTCAAAGGCCTTTGATGTTGATCATTTGCCTCTGAAACAATACCATTTGTTCAAGTTGAGTTGATATTTGTACAAAACGTAGCAAACATCGTCCCTGAACATTTGGGGAGGTTGTCAATCAATTCTTGGCAAATCACATGAATAAAAGAGCCTTTGAAGTACGGAAAACATTATTCAGCGATCTGTCAAACGGCGATGGCGACAGCCTGGTTTCAAAGTGTGACGTCATGGAGGCGGTCCTTCCGGCCCCGTGACCTCAAGCCTGGCAACAAAAGTTGTGTTGCCTTACTTCGGTGGGGCGGCCTGCGGCCGCTCGTGGTCAGTGTACGGATGGCGGGTTTGGTCTTCAGCCCCCTACCTCTTCACCCCGTTTTTAGGGATAGTGTTTTATTGTATTTACTCGTCTGCTATCTGTATACTTTATGTAGTTAGCTTGTTAGACTTGTCTGTACACTTTACTTAGCTAGCTTGTCATTATTTTGTAGTTGTTTTCTCAATGAGTTTCATTTCTCTTTCCAACTTTAGCTTTGTAACGCTAGTTTGTGTGTTTTCTCTTGTGTTCACGTTTATTCTTATTTCAATATGTTTATTTGTACTTTTATTTCCTCAGCCCTGGGTTCCGATAAAATATTATTATGTACGTGGGTATCGTTGATTAGGGTTTCAGTTTTTTCCCCGCCTGTCTTTGGTGTGAAGGACCACTGGGGTAATCCATCGCGGTAAGGCCTTTGAAGTTTGAAGGGACATCGTCTGACGATTCACGCTCCTCTTGAACATTTAAAGTCTCCCTTCATTAAGACGCAAAACAAGCAAGATAACTATAAAGTAAACCATTAAGGCTATGATATGTTACTTTGTTTGCATCTTTTCCCTGCCCACAAGCATACTTTCGGCATGCTGCCGTATTTCGCATTGCCGCCCTGATACCACTCTTTTTCTGCCATGAGCCGTTGCTACCTGCAGCCACGTGACTGCTGTTAAGTATGATTGACGGGTGGCATTGTTCCGTTTGGCAGCTGAAAACCAAAAGAATGACACATGGACTTTCGGATGTCCACATGCCTGTGTGGTTTTTGGCGTTTTTCTCATATTTCTACTTGAGTTAAAAGCACGAAATTTTGACAACTAATAGAAAGGACATTCATCTTGTAAAAATCATGAAAATTTCAAAAACGGTCATGCAAAAGTTTTTGGTGTCTTAAGTGTCCTTAAAATAAAAACAAAACAAAAAAAAACTTTGTTGAAAAAGAGGGAAAAATGGTACAACCTCCAATGTCTGTCCATGAAATTTGTCTGATTCTTTAAAGCATGTCATTTTGTACATATTATGAAAGGAGGTTCCTGAGGAGAAACAATTGAAAGTTTATGGAAATTTGGGAATTCAGTTATCAATGCTTTAGTTGGCATAAATCCAGGAATTATCAGGGGAAGGGAGTTGTGTTTCCAATCAATAGATTTTATCTGATGACATGGGTGGAATGAGTACTGTATGTGTGAAACCCCTCTGGAGAAAACCTGGGACATGCTCCCCATGCGGACAAATTTTGTAAAAATGATTTGCTGCGCACATTTCAAGAACAAAATAACACAGAAAAGAAGATTTGCTTCACAGCAAATCTATCTGGGTGCCTTCAAAATGAGAACAGTTTGAAATGCTAGACTTTGCCATTGTTCAACACAATCTAAGTTTTGTGTATTACCCTAATTTTTATAAATTAAAATGCTCAGCTCTGGTTCTTGGTTTATTGGATGTGGCCATGTCCCAAACTTATAAAGTGAAGTTTGAATGAAACTACTATCTATAATAGTTTTCAAGCTATTCAACATTTTAATTGTGTGTATTTGTCCAATTTGCATGAATCATAAGCCTAGAAGAACGCTGGTTTATTGTTCATTGGATGGAGTTATGCCACAACCCATAAACTGAAGCAGAAATGGCACCTCTATAATAGATTTGAAGCTATCAAAGATTTAAATTTTGCATATTCACCCAATTTGCATAAATTTAAATCCTACAACTTTGGTTCATGGTTCATTGGATGCGGCTTTGCCACAAACCTACAAATTAAAGTTTGAATGGCATCTCTATGTACAATAGTTTTGGAGGTACTCAACTTTTAAATTTTTCAAAGCCCCTTATTAGCATAATTTGAAATTCTACAACTATGCTAACCATTATAGTGGCAAGTGTCACAAAGGTATATATGCACATTGAAATTTTGAGTCCATCTGCAAATTTGCAATAGTTTGGAAGATATGGCACTTTTAAAATTTTTGTTGCCTCTAAACTTTGCATAATTTTAAACATCATGACTATTCCCATTGAGATGCACAACTTTGCTGCTTATGTCAGTCACCGTGGCAATTTTGGTGTTTTTTTCCAAAAGTGTCTGAAAAAAACGCTGGACCAACTTGGTCAGAAAGAAAGAGAGAGAGAGAGAGAGAGAGAGAGAGAGAGAGAGAGAGAGAGAGAGAGAGAGAGAGAGAGAGAGAGAGAGAGAGAGAGAGAGAGAGAGAGAGAGAGAGAGAGAGAGAGAGAGAGAGAGAGAGAGAGAGAGAGAGAGAGAGAGAGAGAGAGGAGAGAGAGAGAAGAGTGAGAGAGAGAGAGAGAGAGAGAGAGAGAGAGAGAGAGAGAGAGAGAGAGAATTCTTAGACTAGACGAACAAAATGTCTTGGTTGGCCCCCAGACATAACTAGTCACTCAGGCTCTCATACATCAAAGTGAGGCAGACAACCCACCAGACAGCTGGCTCAGCAGCCATAATGAGGCAGTAAGTTTGGGTAACAGCTTGCACACCACTCACCACAGGCATGTTGCTCTTTCATTCTTGACTTATACATGTTGTCAAGGTTTTCCCCTACTAATTTATAAAACATTCAGGCTTAATTTCATTACTCAGGTCTGAATCTTTTGTACCTTGTTAGCAAAATGAGCCAAAAGTGATTTTACACGAGAAAATTTCTAATATAAAAGTGGTCCCTGTCTTCAGAAACCATTCCAATGAGAGATCACTTGCCTTGAAAGACCACCTTTTCATCATACTTTATTCAGTACTTTTCTTGTTACTAATACCTCCTATGAGAAACCCACCTGTCCTGACAGACCACAATTTGGTCATCCCTTGTGGTGATCTTTGAAGACAGGTTTCACTGTATATTCAAAGGTATCATTGATCTTTCATCAACATTTTCATGGCAGAATTACAAAAACTTCATAATAACAACTCCTCCTCCCCCCCCCCCCCCACCACCACCACCGTCAGTCGGACATCATTTTACTGAAGACATCTCCTGTATGTGGACATAAACATAGGAAAAAATGAGAGACTAAAAACATTTGAATTCCAGTCATCCCACCATCAACTTTTCACACCATTACCCCAGCAGTGCAATCAATTATCTTGACACCATAGTCATACAGTGTACACCACACTCTTTGTAAAACCGAGAGATACACACATATAAAATGTATAAATACCTGCACTGCAGGTCAGCTCACCCAGATATTCTAAACACAGGGACTTTACTAACTGTCAAGAGAATCTGTACCAAACAGCCATTTTGAACAAGAGTGCTGCCAAATTCCTGAACTATTATGAAGGAGGTGTAGCCTCCTTGCCATAATGAAAAAAGAGGATACCTGCTCACAGCTTTGGCACAAGACAAACAGAGAGTTGACCAAAATGCTCAGCCGGACCTTGGACTCCACCCCAAGACAATGAAACCAACTATCAGGACACATTTTACTTGATAACCACCTTCAATCTGTTAATTTTACACATTAGAGACATAGTCCAAAACCATGGAGTATTCTGGAAGCTGATCCTGACACACTGAAGTACTGGTAAATAAAGAAATAAAAATATAGGGTTCAAATGACCAGAAAACCTATGTGATCTTTTGTTCAATTAAGAATCAAAGAAACACCCATTGACCACAATCCAGTCACTTCAGGCAAGAAACTTTCCAATGAATGATGCAACAAACAGAATTACAAGTACAGTAAAACCTCTATACAGTGGGCCCCCTTGGGACCAGAGAAAAGTGCACACTGTAGGGAGGTGCCCACTGCAGAGAGGGTTGACCACTGTGGGTTGATCTACAATGTTGCCCACAGCTCCTTTTGATATGCCATATACTCTGCAACAATTTGTCCCCGTGATTTACTCTCAAGTTTTTAAAGTATTTCTGCTTGCTAATACTGAGTGTCAGAAATTTTCTGGATCTCATCGTGACTGGTACACTGGAGAACTTTTTGCCGTTAGCTTGACTGGTTGAAGTAAAAACTGAATTGATCTGACGCTGTCCATAGACTACATATGGAGAACAGTTCTTATCTCATATGTTAAAATGATGAACATCAAAGTATTTCACTATAACCTTGAGCAAATCACTCAGGTGGCACTCAATCACACACTTATAGTTTCAGACAAATCAGCTATTACAGGTCCTCTTGATTGAATGGGTACAGAAAGTGGATGTTCAGGGTGGTCAGAAATGACATCTGAAAACCAAAATTTTCTCAGTGTTTTTTAGCTCCAAAAGTGTGCCACATTTGCAACAGGAAAGCACGCAAGTTTTCTCCAATCATGGCTCAATATGCGAAAGTGTTTGTGATGTCCCAAACACAACCTGCTGGCTTATGGTGCATGTGTTACAAGCCAGAGTGCCTTCAGTTTGCCAAGAGTCATGGCAGATACAACTGAGCATTGTGATTCCGAAGAGTCTGAATTAAGTTTTTCATTTACGTGGTCTGACGAGGATGAAAAAGAATTAATAATAAAAGCTGAAGCAGCAGAGCAAAAGATCATTCAGCCTTACACACATGGGTGGATGCCTAGAACCCTATCCTCACCAGTACTGCAGAGAGTGGAGCCGCTGTACAGACAGACGATCCCAACTTGACGTCTGGGCAATGATATTCTCATAAAAAATTACAAGAACAAGCATAAATGCAATAAATGCAATAAATTGGAATTTGCATCATGATGGGCCAGGTCTTGTAGTCTTTCAAATTCTAGCATTCACGGAAACAGCTATGGCCTACATTTATGGTATATAAAGGTTTGAACAAACAGGTAATTTTTCCTTCCCATCTGTGTGGTGTATGGATAATTAAATATAAGTTTGCATTTATGAACAGCTTTCAATATCAAAACTCCTACCTGGCAGCAACCTTGCGACCCTTGGAGTGCAGTCATTTATGTTTCTGTATACATTGTCATCAGTACACGTCTTTATGATATCCTTTATTTCAGATGGTATCCATTATGTTTACAATGGTAAAATTTTCTTGTGACTCGACTTATTTTCTGGTTCCATATTAGTGACAAAGGTACAATGAGATGGAATTTTGTACACCCGATTATTGGGAGCTGGCCGTGGACTCACAAACAGTGGTACATGACTGAAAATATGAAAGACCAGCCACCCACTGGTCTTGGCAGCTGGGTACATGAGGCGTGAATGTGGTAGCTATCCAAACAAGCATTATCTGCTTATGGGATTAAACACCTCCTATATACAGCAGTAATTGGATATACGCATTACAGTGGCCAGCTAACTCAACCTGTTATAGACTGTTCAACCCTAGACCTGGGAATGGAACAAGATTGGTCCTTGTTTGTAAATTTAAGACTACTTTCGATAGAGAATTCTATTTGGATAATGTAAATGTTAAAAAACTTTAAAAATTTAACAAACTACACATAAGCGCCCACACTCTTGCCATTGAAACAGGGAGATACATGCTTCCCAAAACTCCTGCCTGTGAAAGAAAATGCCAGCTGTGTCTATACAGAATGGTTGAAGATGAGAAACACTTTTAATTACATTGTTCTAAATATTCTGAGGTCAGGCTTGACTTGTTTTCTGAGCTACAAAACATAGATAACCAGTTTGGTATATTGAATGACCGTGATAAATTTATATTCCTAATGACAATGCAAAACAGGGAAGATGTCAAATACCATATATTAAACTTTATGAATGATGCTTTTGACCTGCAGTTCTAGGTCTTGGGGTGCTAATAGAACTGTACATATTTTTATATACTATATGTATTATATATATTCATAGTCTAGTGTGTTAGTCTGGGTGCACTTGAAATAGAATAACATTGCTTTTGTTTCTGTAATTTTAATATTCAGCTGTACTTTTTTATTTACAATTTATGATTGTAATATCCTGAACTGAGGTTGTACCTTTCTTAGCTTTATGCCAATAAAGTTTTCCACCCATTTTTTTTCCATCAACCCAGCAAAAATGGTAAAACACACTTAAGTTTTGTTACAATGTAACTTTGCAACAACATCCCAGACCAGCCTTGTCACTGTGACACTGGATCCATTATTATGTGATACATTGTAACAGTCGTAGTATTACTGCACCTATATTTTGCCATAATGAAAGCTTTGAAATCACAATCATACTGAAGATTTATTTGTAAATACTGTGAAAATATGAATCACTGTTCCTGGTTTTATGAGAATCCCTAATCCAGCCAGTTCCATGAATCCCTCCATTGTCCAGCAGTGGGACCCCATTTGACAACAGCAGTTTTTGTTTCTTGCCAAACCTATCCTAAACATAGTCATATTTGACATATCAAAGTCACTTTCCACACAGTGTTCGCTACATAGGTCAGATCGATCATTGATTCCCAGGGACTTGCCACTTATACCTATAAATCTTCACTGCACTGGTCTCTGTAATTTCAGGTCGGGGGGGGGGGGGGGGGGGAATATAAACAAACTGTTGAACTTGTACTGCTACAATTAACAGCAACACACCGATCCATCCTGGGCAGGAACGGGGACGAAAACGATTATTTCTACATGAAATTTTTAATCCTGTAGACGAAGGGTGAATAAAATGTTTAAACCAAGTGAAAATTGACAGTCATAGCTCAACAGCATGGTTGGAGTCTTCCCTGTCAGCCAGCTGTGTTGCATTTGTGATGTCACAAGCCTTTTGTGCCTTGTGGGTGTCGGAAATGAACAGAAAGCGATGATTGAAGGTGCAGTATTTAAAATAAGAATGTGAATAAAAGTGCTGTAGTTCTAGAAATTTTCGTGTGTCGTTCATTTCACGCAAACTTGTTTTTCCGTAAATTAAAAAATATTTGCATATTTTAATTTCACACATCATTGCTTGTCTATATATAACCTTTCATTATGTCAATTAATTTTGGAACCTTATTTTTGCCCAGCAAGTACTAGCATGAAACGTGTGAAATTAAGTCGAGCACAAAAATTTCTCGAACTACAGTATTATTTTCACATTCAAGTTTTTTTCAAGCATGCCGTATTGGGGAGAACAGCCCATGAGTCACCCTTGTATCAAATTTGAACATGGTCAAAAATGATCTTGAAGTCTCTCACCTTTGATAACTTAATCCCGGCGTTAGTCCACAAAGTTGTCAAGGGAATCAATGTTAGATTAGAAAACTGTTATGCTTTGAATATACATACTGGCTGGTTAGCTGGCCAACCCTGCACTGTTTGATGTGGTAAGGAAATTACACTGTGTGGGGTGAAGAACCTGGCTAAGGTTATGAGCACTGCTTGAGAAGCTGTTCATTGAGCTACTGTGTAATGAATTAATTAATTGTATTTTTTATTGTGTGTCGAAACCAGTCAGGCGTGTTTAGGAGGACAACCATCATTTTTGGCCTTGCCCTCGTCAAATTTGATTAATTAATTGTAGCCTGACCGAGTGCATATGTATCAGCACCAGCTGGAAGGCATCCAATGCTGGCAGTTGTAGGGAGACACTCAGCTTTGTCTTGCTTGAATGGTCAATGTCGAAAGTATCCAAGCATTCATCAACGACCACTTGCTAAGACTTATCCCAATGATTATGGGATTAAAACTGACTAGGAGTCGATAGCTACTACTGATGATACTGGCAGGGCAGCAAGGTTGACCAGTTAAAAAAATAAAACTGAGAGTACTTAATAACAGTATACTGTATAATGGTAGTTGGAATAATATTAATCAATCAGACCAAGCAAGGCCAGTGGCAGTCAAATCTAGAACAGTAATTATATTAACTCCGATCGGTTTCACCCTTTCAGGAGTGAGCTCTTCTGGGAGTAGTGAAAACACTGTTAATTACGCTGCTTTTTATAGCAGCGGGTAATGTTGCCAAAGGACCTTGCAAAACATAATTAAGGTTAATGCAGATGCATTAAGAAGAAGATCAACAGGTCTAACTGTCGGTACAATGTGTTAGCATGACGTGAAATTATTTGTTTTTCATGTCATAATAGACCTCGCGTGTCCCTCATAGGCTCTGTGTTTGCTTGGTACCCGGTAACCCTTTGTCACCAATTTCCATTGCAGCAGATGACTGAGAGTGATGATCTGCAGTCATCATGCAAGAATGTGCACACTTTCTCACAGAAACAGATGAATTGTAGCAAATGGTATTTATTAATGAAAGGCTTCCAGTGTTTTCATGAGCCAACTTCAGCTGGTGTAGCATATGGTGTCATTAGAAGTCGGTAGATAGACATAGAACTAAAAAAGTAAATTTTTTTTACTGTCCCAAACTTGACGTGTCTGGCAAAGTGACAAGCACAGTAACAGGACGATCCTAAGCAACACCAAAGGGTGGCACCTGTAAACACAATAACCTGGTCTATCTCCTTACATGTTTACATTGCAATAAACAGTATGTGGGTCAAATGAAGTACCCCCTGATGGACAGGTTAAGAGAACACTTCTATTACATCAAGAAAAAAGATGTAACACAACTGCTAGGTAGACATTCTCGTCCACCAGGTAACACTGGCATCAACATAAAGATCCAGATTCTGGAACACATACGCATCCCACCGGAGCTGTCCAGAATCGAGACACTACATCAAGAGAGGGAAAATCACTGGATTCACCAGCTTTGTACTACTGAACCGTTTGGCCTCAATGTCATGGATATAGATAGGCACCCTTGCCTGGAATAATATTAATATGCAGCTAATTTTGTGGCAGGGAAAACGTGTCGCACTTCTGAGTGGGACAGCAGGATGGTAAAATAGGGACATGCACTGGGGACTTGTGCAAGCCTATTTGTGAATCAAGTTCTTGTAACTAAAAAGCAGTTTGTGCCTGTGAGCAGTGATGCTGCTACTTAATGTAGCAGTTGTACTTTCTTCAACAAAGCCCAATTACAGTTGCCTCATATGGTCATGGTCATCTAAGTCAAATGCTTTCTGTAGATACATGACTGATGCTACTAGCTCACCATCATCAAGTGCCTTACGCCATGTGTCCAGTAATTTATGGAGACCCTGTTTCACAGGAATGGCATTTCCTGCATCATGACTGACATGAACAGAGAAGGTTGTCCTCAGTTGAAAAAAAAAAGCAGGGCCAGAATTTCGGCAAGAATCCGAGAATCCATTCTCGTAAACATGCTCCTAAACTGAATCATGACGGACATGAACAGAGAAAGTTGTAATTAGTTTAAAAAAAAAAAAAAAATAATAAAAAGAGCAGTGAATGTGTTTTTCAAGTACTTTTAACAGTGCACACAGAACAGATATAGACCTATAGCTCTTAACATATATAGTTGTTCCATCTTTGTGAATTGGCGCAACTTTGGCCATCTTCCATGAACTTGGAAATGTATCAGGTGTACTGCCAGATACTTAGGTTGAATAGGTAAGTTAGTGGTTTGGATAAAGAGACAATGCCATTTGCAGAAATTTTAAGTCAAGCTCATCAGTACCTCTTGACTTTTTTGGATTAAGGTTACAGAGTAATTTCACCACATCATCTTCTTTCATTCTTGGAATGCTGAGATACACATCTGGAGGGATTTGTTCCTTGGCATATTCCTTCACTTTCTGACATCTAGTGTTAGATATAGCACTTATCTTTGGGCAGCAAATTTGCAGCAACTGACGTAAAATGTTTATTGTATGGGTCTACAATAACTTTCCTGTCTGTGATTATGTCATTTCCAATGTTTAGAGTGGATGGAACAGCTTTAATATTTTTCCAAACAAGACTTTTCACACAATTTCATAACATACTGGGATTTTTCACATTTTTTTGCAATCTTACTGTAAAACTGCCTCTTTGTCTGGCATATTAATTTGACAACCCTGTTTCTCCATATTTTGTACATTTCAGTATCACCCAATAATTTTAAATGGTCATGTGTTTGCATTGCATCACTAGCTTCTTAATCCATTCTGGTTGCTGCAAGTGCTTGAATCTGTGTTTTCGAAGGGGCATGTCTATTTAATACTGCTGTATAGTTTGACATGAACAATAGAAATTCACTGAAAATTAAGAAAAAAAATCATTGCAACAGGACCATCTGACCAAACTTGGTTGAAATCTGGCTGATAATTTTGGATAAGAAGTCGAAAGTGAATTTTCATTGCAATCCCCATTGACTTGTACAGTCATCAATAAGAATGTATGCATTAACTGATTAAGTACCTGAATTGAAAATTTCCTACATTGTCCTGTATCTTCATCTGATTTACCATAGTTTTAATGACTCAACTGCCCTATCAACATCATTAATTGAGACGGAGTGTTGATTGTAGCATTTACTCTTATAACAACATTTGTCACACATTTTATCATTGACATCACTCAACAGATCAGATGTATCGTCTTTACTATATGAGACACTGTTACATAAAATTTTATATTTTTCAGCAAATATAGCTTCCAAATACTTTCTTTTCCAACAACACCATCAATATTATTGGGTGGCAAAGATGATTTACCACCAACTTCCTTCAATTCACTCCAAAAATTTCTATTATTATTGAATAGAATTGCCTCAGCCATTTTATTCTAAACACACATATCTTTGTTGGGTTTGACTTAGTGCACAGCATGATGATATGCAGCATATGTACTTTGCCTAATGTTTGCTATTAGGCCATGTCTGGGGGAATTATTTTCTTTCCACATTTCATGCCAAAATAGTGCCCATATCCTGTTGATGGCGGTCAATATGATCACTTGATGCTTCAGCCCACTTAGCCTTAGGGACTCCAGTCCATCCTCATCAGAATATTCTGTTTGTGCAGATAATTCAAGAGACAATACGCTATGGTCTGACAAATTGTTGCCATCATGTAATAAGGAAGTGTATTTAAAGACATTATTAAAAAATTTAGGAGTAACAATGAACTGATCAATAACAGACTTAAAGGCCCTTCTACAAAATTCCCTTACTCCCACAGGAGAATGACCTTGGCTTTGAACAGGGAGACTCAGGTGCTCTGAACCAGCGCTTCATTAAAGTGAAAACTCGGTGATCAACTGGTGAGTCTGAGGTTGTTCACACCATTTACTGGGTCATAACCATCCATATACCACACTTAGACAAGCTCAGGCTGGGAATAACAATAATTGGGTCATCAGAGACTTTGTCCTTGATACTTCTATCAGTGAACATTGTAGCCAGATCTTCGATTTAGGATAGTATGGGAATGTGCACCAAACAAGGATGTGAGTTTTCAGCTGATTAGGCAATATCCCTTCTCTTTTAGGCTCTAGCTTGGCCTATGTGCAAATTCCAAAATTTTCTAAAGTGCAATAAAACTGATAAAATCAGGAAAGTTAAATGAATGGGAGGGTTTCCTCTTCTTTTCAGCCCATCGCTAGGGCATATATATGTATATTGACAAGTATGAAACGAGTATTGTCTACTAGTATATCTATTATTAAAAACCGTCCGTCGCTATCAGCAATGACCTCCTGCACCTTGCACTCCAGATTAGTTGGCATCAAAATGGCCACTCCCCTACTGTTAGAGGTTCCATGAGAGAAGTATATAGGAGCACCCCAATCATTTTTCCAGATCAATTCCTTTTCAGGAACACTGTGAGTCTCTTGTACGAAACATATGCTAGAATGAAACTTTCTAAGCCACTGGAACATAGATCTGCGTTTAAAAGTATCTGCTAACTCTCGAACATTCAATGATGATAACTTGAAATTAAATACCATTATGCTATTGACTATGTATACACTTTTTTACTGCATCTCATTGATGAATGTACATGTATACACAAACAGTTAGGCACAAGTGATATATTGAATATTTTCCTATTCATAACTACATTTTTTAGCAACATTGACTCATAAATTACTATGCATATCCAATTGCATTGAAGTAACATGCTTTTCAAAAAATTGAATGTAGGTTGAAAAGGCTTTTTGCAAATTGAAACAAACTACACAAACACTCCACTGCTCTGTCCACTACATCTGAGGTTAACCCTCTGGGTCATAAGGGTTTCATAACTCAATGTATTTAGGGCCGATATATCAGCCCTTAGGATTCAGAGGGTTAAGGTAATACACCATTTAGCAAACATATTACCAAATGTGCAGATCAGAACAGTGTGAACACAACACATAGCAACTTAAAGAAAAACAGAAGCATGTTGCAAATACAAAGAAAAGGATAAAAAGGGAGCTATGGAGTATCCTCTACTCCAGGATGAGCCCGCTGGGGAATAATCAGTTATCCCTTTATGTTACATGTGTCAATCTGGCCTCACCTGACAGTATATAGCAGGGATGTCCATGAGTAAAATAGGATAACCAAGTGCTAATGGTAACTGAAAAGAAAGGTCTATCTCACTTTGACCCTAAGCCAGTTTTGGTCAAAGTGCCATTAAAATCCACCAGCAGGCTCCCTGAGTCAACTGCTACACCAGGTGTGGTTTGACTCACCAGTTGATCACAAGAGTTTCCACTTTGCTGGCAAGATAACTCTTTAACCCCCATACATAAGAAAGGCAGTAAAAATGACCCTGGCAATTACCGTGGTATTGCTGTGTCCAGAACCTTCTAAAACTATTTTGTTCCATACTTAACATGAGACTCTCAGACTTCTGTGACAAGCATAAATGTATACCTCCTAACCAGATAGCCTTCCGAAAAAAGACTAGAACATCCGATCATATCCTTACCCTCAAAACTCTAATTGACAAATATATCAATCAACTTCCCAGGCAAAATCTGTTCGCATGCTTTGTAGACTTCAAGTCTGCTTTTGACACTGTATGGAGACAAGCACTTTTCTATAAATTACTGACATGCGGTATTGGAGGCAATTTCCTCAATCTATTACAGAATATGTATTCTAATGTGTCTTACTGTATTAAAACCCAGCATGGTTATACTGAGAGTTTTACATCAAATGTTGGTGTTAAACAGGGCTGCATGCTCAGTCCTCAACTATTTAATCTGTATTTACATGACTTGCCGAATATTTTTGATGACAAGTGTGATCCTGTGCAGCTTAGTGATTGTAAAATCAGTTGTCTGATGTACGCTGATGACTTGGTCTTACTATCTGAATCCCACACAGGACTCCAGACTTCCATTAACCATCTTAAATTATACTGTGAAAAATGGAAACTCAAAGTCAACCTGGACAAGACTAAAATTAATCTTTAACAAAGGCGGCCACAAATTTGCTCGCTTTTCTTTCACTTATGACAACCTGCAACTCGAAATTGTACAAAGCTGCTGTTATCTGGGAATAGATTTTACTGCAGCTGGAACTTTTACTACAGCCCTAAATAAATTAAATGAAAAAACACATAAAGCTCTTTTCAAACTTAGAGAATATGCATTCAATAACAATATTAGACTGGCATTGAAACTGTTCAAAACTCTCATTATACCCATATTAACCTATGCAAGTGAAGTCTGGGGTCCTTATATGATCCACAATTTATGAATGATAGTAACTTTATGACTCTTTGCGACAAAGCACCTATTGAAAATGCTAACATCAGATTCTGTAGATATATACTGGGAGTACACCGTAAATCTTGTAATGCTGCCATACGCGGTGAACTTGGGCAATACCCTCTTTTACTTATTGGCTTATGTCACTCCCTTAAATATTGGTCGAGCCTTCATGTATATGATCCTGACAGCGTAATCTCACTTTGCCTGAAAGAAAATTACACTCTACTTCACACTGACAACCAGTGCTGGGTCAAATGTATTAAGACTTTATTAAGTAACTGTGGTCTGCATAATATTTGGAATAATGTAGGAGGTATTAATATCCAAAAAAGTATATTCACTCTCAGGGAAAAATGGAATCTATATACAACGCAGCTTGGTCTAAACTCATTAATGGTGAAGGCAAGGTCTCTAACCAACTCAAGACCTACTGTCAATTTAAGCATAACTTTAATCTGTCTGAATATCTCTCTATTGGTATACCTGTAAAAAAAAGGAGACTATTAACTAAATTAAGGATCAGTGCCCATAGTCTACATATTGAAACTGGAAGATACAACAAGGTACCAGCAGAAAATAGGCTCTGTAAATTCTGTAGTGACTCTGTGATTGAAGATGAATATCATTTTATGCTTGCCTGCTCTCGATATACCAATATTAGAAACAAACTATTTTCAACTCTTCGGACAAATGACCCTACTTTTATTCAACTTAATGATAAGGATACTTTTATATATTTGATGACATGCAATACTGGTGACTGTTTTGTTACAAATGCTGTAACCAATTATATCGACCAGGCCTTCAGTCGGAGGGATGCTATATGATTGGGTATTCATTATGTCTGTGTAAATCATTCTGCCATCTTTTTCTTTCTTGTCTATGTAATATGTATTTGTTCTCCTATCTGTACCATACTGTATCCCACAGTTTATGTACAATAAAGATGCTATTATCGGTTTGTATAGATAGATGCACATTTTCCAATCAGGATTTTTCCTGATTTAGTAGAGGAACTAGACAGATAAATTCCAAGCTGTTCCACCACCAGGTCACAGGCGCTTGTCTACGTCACGGCGACTGACTGTGGGCGAAATTTTTTTTTTTTTTTTGCCCATAGTCGGTCTCCGTGACGCAGACAAGCGCCTGTGCACCAAGTGCCACCACCACGCCCTCTCCCACCCTCCAACGTCTCAATACACATGTTGAACATGGAAATGCCAGTTTTGAAAACGATGCCGCGCGGCTATGACACCGTAAGTGGCGAAATTTTAATGAATGTATGAAAAAGGCAAAGGGGAGAAATTTCTTGCCCAACCCACTCAGGGACGAGCACGCCCTTGTCATGGAGCAAGTATACTAGTATTCTAGTTTTATTGCTCCATACCCTTGTCCTGCTCGACAAAGTCATTGGCGGCAGCATGTCTGCACAGTGCTGTCGAGTTGAATCAAAATCCGCTTTCCTTAAAATCCGTGTGAAAACGTGCTGGCTAAAGTATCTTAATCCAGTTGTATGTTCTTTGAATAAATGTGCACATGTACATATAGAACAGAAAACCTATCCAAACCTACACCACAAGTTTCAAATTATGCGCCCATCTCAGCATCAGATCTGTCCCGTCACACAGCTGTCGGTTATCCGTGTCACAACTAAATTGTGCCGGCTTATTCTGTTTATACTGGCCCCGCCAGATGAGGCTATGATGTGTGCCATCGAATTGCATCGCGTGCATAACAACGCATGCAATCCCAGTTTTGCTGGTCTTTATTTGTGTGTTAAACCCCCAAAACAAACTCAAAATTAAGATTAGATGTCACTTTTCACAAGCGATCACCGAGAAACCTCACCCTCATCACTCCCCCACTTTTCTGGGTGTCTGATTAATAGTAACAGAAAGAATTAAAGACTAGAAAGTAGAAAAGATTTGCTTCACAGCAAATCTGTCTGGGTGCCTTCAAAATGAGGACAGTTTGAAATGCTACACTTTGCCATCGTTCAACATAATCTAAATTTCGTGTTTTAGCCTAATTTGTATAAATCAAACTGCTCAGCTTTGGTTCTTGGTTTAAGGGATGTCCCAAACTTACGAAGTGAAGTTTGAAACTACTATCTATAATAGTTTTGAAACTATTCAACATTTTTTTTTTTTTTTTTGTATTTGCCTAATTTGCATGAATTATAAGCCTAGTTGGAACACTGGTTTATATATCATTGAATGGGCTATGCCACAAACCCATAAATTGATGTTGCATTCACTTCTGGGCGTCCATTGAGAATGTATACTGAATTACGCCAAATTAGGTTTAGTACCACCAATCGCTTCGGCGATTCATTTCTCCCTTCTGCTATCAAATTATGGAAATACCTCTAGTGTCACAGATTCCCTGCCGCATTTCAAATCTAAATTCAATCTATTACTCTTAAATGTTGACAAAAATCCCCATAGTTTTAACATGGAAGTCGTTTCCTAAACTTATGCTACACGCAGCTGCGTCTTAACTTCTCTGTTGTAAATGCCCATCTGTATCATGTCAAAACTTCCAGTCTCAACGGGTGCATGCTCTCATCCTACTGAAGATACGAAACATTACCTTTTGTTCTGCCCCAAGTTCACTGTGCAAAGGGTCCGTCTACTGAACACTGTGTGTCACTTACTCGCTCCAGGTGTAAATCCGACTCTCAGAGTTCAGTCCTCTAGTGATGTTTTATTAAATGTTCTGTTGAAAGGTAGTGAGGATTTGCCAGACACCGATATTGTATTCATCCTTGAGGCTGTTCAGACATTCATATCAGAATCTACACGTTTTATTTACTAATTTGGTATATGATCTAATTGTAACTCTCCATGGCATCAATTGTATTATTCCCGTACAAGTTGTGAATTTAGTCTTCTGTTCTCGTCCAGTGTGTATTGCAGGCCTATATTCTTGTAATAATATTACTGCGGCTCTCCGCTTATGCGCCGCGGTACTGATTGTGAGACAGTTGGCCTAGGTAAAATACCTGTGCGTCCTTTGATGTACTGGAGAGCCTCCAGATTAGTCTCTATATACTATTAGGCAATCCAGAGAAAATAAATATGTTTATAATAATAATAATAATAATAATAATAATAATAATAATAATAATAATAATAATAATAATAATAATAATAATAATAATAATAATAATAATAATAATAAGAATATAAATTCTTCTTTAGATAGAAGAAATACTTTAGTCAGCACTATGAAAAAAAAAATAGGCTTTAGTGCTAATGGCTTGTCGGTTGAAAAGCCATTAAAAGAATATGTTTGTCCCAGGCAGTATTATGAAAACGCCCTGGCACATAAAACGTAATTCTTGGCATTTTAAAGGGGATTTTATGTTAGTCTAAGTCCAAAAAAAAAAAAAAAAAAAAAAAAGTCAGATTGTATCATATAGTTTTATATGTGCTGACTGTAAATATGGCGGTCGAGAGCTACCATGATCCCATAAGCCCTCATTCAATGTGGCGGCTGGCGAAACCGCCCTCTATCTGTCCATCCGTCCGTCTGTCTGTCTATATTTATCTATCCATCTTCTCCACCTGATTACCTGAACAAATTATAATTTGCCTTATCATAATTTATCATATCATGTCTGTATCTATCATCTACTATCTATGACTTGCACCGAATAAAATCAATCAATCAATTAATCAGTGCCTTTACCTTTTCTCTCTCTCTCTCTCTCTCTCTCTCTCTCTCTCTCTCTCTCTCTCTCTCTTGTGTTCTATTTCGTGGGCATACAGCCTTTAAAACACAAAGTATAGAAAGCACAAAAATATATTTGTGGGTTTCGAATATGCAATGTTTTGAACATGTAAATCCCCGGCTTTAAATCCCAACTCTCCGAAGGACTTCAGCAATTCAGCACCACAAGTGGACGGAAACATGGACATTGTGTGGCGCCAAAGCTGGAAGCCACGTGATATAAGTCACAAAGGTTTTTGTGACAATTTATAATTTTTCATGCTTAATTTTGACGATGGAATATAAGAAGTGTTAGCTTACAAAACACTGACCACCTTGGTTTATGTTTTGCAGCTACTACCCGAGAAAATGCCTGTTGCCAACGTAAGGCACAGGCGAGAAAAAAAACATAGACATAAATGAACGTCTGTACTCACAGGTCGAATGAAGTGGAACTGAGGTTTCAGAAAATTTTGGTCACGGAATAAACGCTTTTTAGGTTTCTATTGGTTTATCCGCGTCATGTGACCATGTCACAACCAGGTGGACAAAAAATGTTGTGGTTTGTTTTGCAAGGCACGTGACAAACACTTTCTTGTATTTGGCGACAATACCGTAATTTGTATTACCTGCCAATCTTACTTTCATGAGGTATTATTGTTTATATAAAACTTTTGAATCAAATGTTTACATTCAACAAGGCGTTGGTAACACGAAAGCCAGTTTTCTTTAACAAAAGGGAAACCACTGCATGAAGAATTGGGCCCTTAAGGCCAAGCTACACGACGTACTTTTTGGCATGCAAAGGTGTGCTCGCAACGTTTTGCATCGTGTGGCCACTGTGTTGCTGCATGTGACCGCCCCTGCAAAACTATGCAAGCAAAACACTCCCCTTTCAACCCATTATTGCATCGTATAGACACTGCCTTGTTGAAGCAATATTTTGCATGCACAGCTTTGCACCCGCAACTGAGCATCGTGTAACCCGGCCTTCAGTTTGCACAGAAACAAAAACCGATGAAAGGAAATTAAACAGCAGTCCCAGTCAAGTTTCCTGATGCGATAACGGCTTTCAGCTAACTATCCACCCACTCCTCATTTGATCGTGCCGATTTGTGAGTTTCATCATAGCCCCAAAATGCATTTGGAGCAGGAGACAGACGATTGTGACATTTCAGTTGGCAGAAATGATGCGTGTTAAAAGTTGGTTCCCGGCATAAATTCTATAAACACTTGGAAGGAAAAGGATATATATAGAAGAACAAATCAAACACTTTCTTGCCGGAATTCGATTTTTATCATTGTTCAATTTCAGTTTGGGGTGAGCAGGGATGATTTGCACTCATAATATGCCATGTGTCCTAGAGCGTAAAATTATAGTCCATGGCACATTTGCTGCAGCTAGAAAGACATTTTCATGTGTTACATACATACATACATACATACATACATACATACATACATACATACATACATACATACGGATGACACTACCCTTTTTATAGGGAATGAATCTTCCATCATTAAAGCATTGAATGCAGTCGAAAAATTCAGCAAAGTAGCAGGACCAATAGTCAATAGACAAAAAACGGAAGGCATCTGGCTTGGTAAAAAGAAAAGGAAATCATATATAAATATCAAATGGACAAAAAAGAAAAAAAAAAAGAAAAAAAAAACAATGAAAGCTTTGGGTTTTTATTTTGGGACAGATACATACATACATGCATACGGATGACACTACCCTTTTTATAGGGAATGAATCTTCCATCATTAAAGCATTGAATGCAGTCGAAAAATTCAACAAAGTAGCAGGACCAATACTCAATAGACAAAAAACGGAAGGCATCTGGCTTGGTAAAAAGAAAAAGAAATCATATATAAATATCAAATGGACAAAATAAAAACAAACAGTGAAAGCTTTGGGCATTTATCTTGGGACAGATAAAAAGAAATGTGAACTTCTTACATGGGATTCTAAACTTGATGCTTTAGAAAGAGTTCTGAACTCTTGGGAAAAAAAGACAGTTGACATTCTATGGCAAAATTGTAATCATTAAGTGTCTAGCACAATATAAATTAATATATAATGCATGTGTAACATATGTGCCTGAATTTGTGACTAAAAAAAGCAAACAAAAGCATATTTAACTTTATATGGGGAAGCAAAAGAGACAAAATTAAAAGGAATACTTTAATAGGTAACCCTGACAAAGGAGGTCTAAAAATGACTGATCTAGAGTCTTTAAAACCTTCCAAATTGACAGGATTCATAGATTATCATTCACAGACTTTGCAACCTGGAAAATATTACCAAAGTTCTACTACGACCAGTTTGGAAAAGACTATATTGTCTTCAAATTTAATTTACAATCAACAAAATTGCTAAGGAAAAAATATGAGTTGCCTTCCTTTTATTGGCAAATCCTAGATGCATGGTTTACATGTTGTGGTGGAAACAAACCCCTTCCGTGCACACCTGCACAAATAAGACAGCAAGTTATTTGGGAAAACATATTTATTGTTCAAAATAAAAACTGCCTAATTTTTAACAGATGGATTAACTCTGATATAATATTTATTTCTGATTTATTAGATCAGAATACATGTTTGACAAATGAAACTGTTTATACTAAACTAAAAGATAAATGAAATTGGTTGGCAGAGAGTAGCATTTTATTTAATGCAATACCAAAAGAGTGGCGAGCTTTGTTAAGCAGCGACCATGCACGGAAATTTACCTGTAAAACAAGTTCGGAATTACATTTATTTATTAAAGACAAAGTTGTTGTGTTTAATAACACTTTTAATATTAAAGACCTATACAAAAGTTGCATTGATGCTAAATTTGAAAAACCAGCCATTCAAAAATTCTGGGAAAGAAAATTCAATAAAAATTATATCCTTTGGTCCAAAGTATGGACCCTGAATAACTGTTCCTAAACGGAAAACAAACTAAAGCAATTTCATTTTAAACTAATCTACAGGTTAATTCCACGTAATCTTTTATTTAAATGGAAATTAGTTGACACTCATTTGAGCCCCTTTTGTAAGTTGGAAGGTGATTATAACCATTTTTGTTACTTGCATTAGAATTAAAACAGTATGAGAAAATGGGAGGCAAATATTCAGATTAATAGGCATAACAAACATTAACCTGAATTTACGAGATGTTATCTTGGTTTGTAAAATAAATTATGAATCATATTCTTGGGTTAGTTTTTTAACTAACAACCTACGCTTTTACAATATATAAAGGAAACCTAATAAGCGAAAACAGAAATAAAGATTCAAGTTACTGGAATCTTTTGAAATATGAATTGCAGTGGAGAACCAACAGCATGAAAACAAACATGCATATCTTACAAAATTTGTGGAACTCTGTTCATGCTAGTACAAGATGTTGAGATTTCGTTACTCATATGTAACATAGTGTTAATACATTTACTAAATGTCATTTGTTTAATTTTTGTTATATGGTCATATTACTTGCAACGTTTAATGGATGATGCTGATGTATGAATGTGAGTGTATATTCGTATATAATTGACTTCAATAAAAGATAAAAATAAAAAATACATACATACATACCTACATAAACTGTACCCAATGCGAGGACTATAGATTTGTACTATCTTTCCGAGGACAATACTTGTTTATTATTTTTTCAAAACAAAAGCAGATCCTAGTTTTAAACTAACATTTCAGTTAATCACGTGTCACTTAATTATGTTCAAAATGTTCATAGATTTTGATAAAACTAAATTGACAACCTCCATAACTAACGAGGACATAAAAATCCTCAGTTGTAATGGAAAATGAGCCACTTTGGTATGAGCATAACATATGAGGACTTACACACACGTCTTCACTTTAAACGGACATTGAAACACATTGGTATTATGAGCATAACGTATGAGGACTTACTCACAAGTCCTCAGTTCTAATGGACATTGAAACACATTCGGATCTTGAGCATTACATATAGGTATTTGCAACAAAGCAATCTTTTAGCATGGTTAGGGAACATGTCCCTTGTCAACCTTAACACCAGGATACTTTTAACGGTTACACCATCATGCCTCTCCTTTGCTTCAAACCTAAATCTGGAGGACATATTCTTAACATATAGGCCTTATTACAGTTTTTTTGCCCACTTACAGAACCTTCATAGGTGGATATTAGGCTTTATTTTCATAATAAAATGACATTCGTTTCTTTAAGGGTCATTTAATTTTCATTGTCAATGCAGATATTAAAATTTTGAACATACGCTTCATATTTGTCTGCGTTGCCTTCCTTAAATAAATGAAAAAGGAAGTTTTTCAACAGTAAAACTATTACATATATTAAGAAACATTACTCACCATAGATCACTTAAGCTGGTTTCTACGCACTTACCTGTGCTTTGCCAGAGCCCCCATAAAAAATTCCGTGGCTCCAATGCAGATCCATGCTGTTGCAGCGACTGCCGTCTAGGCCCTGTGGCGTGGCACAGCACCCCTGGCGGCAGTAATGCGTATTAGGTGGCATGCACAATTCAGTTTTCTACACTGCGTTGGAGGAACCTGAAAGAGCGGGTATGGTTGGGTGGGAATCCTAGTGACCTATGATGAGTAATATTTCTTAATACATATAATAGTTTTACTGTTGAAAAACTTCATATTAAGAACACATTACAAAACCATGGGTCATTTCAGCTGATATAACATCAGACTGGAGGTAAGAGGTACCTCCCAAAATATCTATAGTCTATCAACTTTGCTCTATGGAAATGCATTTTGTGAATATTACAACAATGGATTATTACTTGCCGACATATCTAGTGCATAACCTTTTCTCATCAATATACCTTACTTTTGAGGCATATGTGGTAGCTATATGCACTTTGTATTTCTTTTCAGCCGCATTTTGGGCCATTTCTGCGGCCGCAAGCAAAACTTAGCGCAATTCATATCGTCCAAGAAGAGATAAGTGCGCGTGCGCACATGTGATTAACAGGTCCTTTTAAACTGCCGGCACCGTTTGTTAGTAGACTGCAAAAACGCTAAAATTGCTGGTTACAGAAAAAAATTCAAACCACACCACAAACAAATTTCCTTCAAGAGTAAGGTAAACTGCTCAGATTTGGTTATGTATGAAATACATGGTCATTTTTCTCGCTATTTACGAAATATTCGAGAAATCCCCTTCCGTAACTCAGGGTTGACAGACTATAGCCCAAAATTCCACACTTGAGAGCCACCGACCAGACAATCATTCTGGACGCCCAGTGCCCCTACACCAGCTCTGTTGAGCTGGAGAGGGTGAGGGAGATACCCCCTCAGACCAGTTGGATGCAGCTGTTAGGAAGCACTTGAGTGCCAACAGGCGTGACGCCACTACTACCTTATATTAAATTCTCATAGGTAGAGGGATGTAAAGGTATTATGTGAAACCACTTTAAAGCAGGCATAATATCCCCTACTGACACGTTTTTCAATGTATCCCAGGAGGCAGAGAATGCTTCAAGTCTCATCAGCCCCAACAGAATGCAGACGTGTAAGATGTCATTCCCGCTGGCCACCTGATAGGCTAAGGAAATTGTCTTCCTTATCCATCCCAAGATAGTGCTAGGAGACAAAGTCCCAGACTCCATCTGTGTGAGAGGAAGAAACAGATTTTCGCCCAACTCAATAAGGGTCAGTCCTACTAAGTAGAACTGGAGTGCTCTCTCGGGACAAAGGGCCATATCTGCTCAGACCTTGACATTTTCACCAAAAGGGACGACCAAGCCCCATCAACACAGTCGAAGGATCACGGGCCACTTTTGTTATAGACGCAAATCCCACCAGGGGCCTTTGAAAAAATATCCTTCCCATCATTATACCACCCGATGAGGAAGCTATCTAAGGTGTGCATCTCCCCGCACCTAGTACCTGTGGCCAGAGCTAACTATCTTGAAGGTTATTAGTTATTGAGATCAATCGAACCCATACCTTTAGGCTCAAATGGGGGCTTGGTCAATGCCCCAAACACCACAGAGAGGTCCCAGTGAAGCACCACATTGTGCTCGACTAGTCAATCAGTGTAAAAACTGTTTAAAAGCCTGTAGAGGAAGGGATCCATCCCTAACCTCTGACCCTTGGTCTTAAGGGTAGCCACAATGGCTGACTTGGATCCCTCGATGGTGCAAACCTTTGAGTGCCCTTCCTCAAACAGACTTAACAAAAAGTCTGCGACCTGCTGAACAGGCGTCTCCCAGGGCCACAGTCCCTTAGCAGAGCACCAGGGAGCATACTTGTTCCAACGTGAGTCATAGATCTTAAAGAAGATTTTTGAAGTTCCCTGCGGGCAACCCGCTCAGCCACTTCTTTGAGAATTCGAACAACGCCCAAGGTGATAGTCTCCAGATGTGAAGCCTGAGAAACTGCGGCTTGTGGTGGAATTTGTTTCAGCCTGGTTGCAGGAGCAGTTGTGGAAGAGGAGGAAGAACCCATGGGGGGCTCCATGCTCAACTCCAAGAGGTCTAAGGACCATTCCTTCTTGGCCACCAGAGGAGCTTTGCACTGCTCCTCACATATCACATGCAACACTCTCGGCAAAAGTGGAGTTGGAGGAAGGGCATACGCCCACATCCTCTGCCATAAAATTGACATGGTGTCCCGTGGCCCATGCCAATTCATCAAGAAATGAAGCCATTAAGGTGTTGATCCTACGATAGTCCCTCATGGCGAAAAAATTGATGTGAGGGCGGCCCCAAAGGGCCCAGATAACTTCAACCACCCAGGGATTCAGAGACTGCTTGGTCTGAATCACCTGCAATTGGCGCAAGAACAGGTCCCCCTTGACATTCGGGCAACCCAAAATGTGCCGACATTGGACCCTGTTGCCATACTGACAGCACCAAGCTAAACCAATTTGGCCGGGGAGAAGAGCCTCTTCAATCTGCTACCACCTCCACAAAGGAGGCCATTCGCCTCAGGCTGTCACAGGGTCCAAATGTGCTGCCAGCCCCAAATGGAGGCATGGGTAAACAAGGTCACCTGGGTGTTGAACCACACCAGGGACTGCCCCAGCATCACGTTCACACTAGGAGACCAACTCAGAATCAGCAAATCGAATGGCAGTCAAAACACACTGGGAGAAAAACCTGCTCTAACGATCCCACCAATCCTGAAAACTGAGTTGGACAGGCAACAGGGTCCAGGGCCAGCTTGCTCACCACCATTGGCAGGTTGGCCACTGAGAGGAGCACATTACTTCACACTGACTTCAGATTCGAGGCAAGCGTAATGTTACCACTGAGCATATGGCCCATGGCATGGCCTCGAGACTGCTTGAGGCCCAGCAGGCTCTCCACCAAAAGTTTGGTGGAGGGGGCAGGTGCCGTGGGGTCGTCACGCACCTTTTCTAAAATATGCCTGGCCAAACATCCAAAACAGTCTACAGAGGAGCCCACTACAGTCATAACCCGCGCATCCCGCTTAAAGTGCAGAGCAATGAGAGAGGCAGAGGTATGAACTCTCAACTACTTGATGGCATGGTCCCATAAAGGAACATCAACCATCTGGGAGCGAAGTTGTACAGAGAACGATTTGTCCCCTACAACTCCAGCCTGGACTTTGGCTTTGCCAGCAGACAACCCAGGGCAAGGCCATCCCACAGGCACCTGTTACTGGCACATCGTTTGACCCGGTAAGTTCTGTTGACATTTTGGCAAACTTCCTGGCAATGAATTTGGAGAAAGGCATCTCTAACTGGGGCACCAGCTCCACTCCATTGACTGACATCAGCACTGCCCTAATCTGTACCAATGTGGGATGCAGGAAAGCCTCACGGGGAAGGGTTTACCCCCATAATGCAACACTGGCTCGAAACACGGAACCCAACTTCTCCGCCTGATCAGGAGACTGGTCAACCTGATCCACCACCTCCTCAGCTGAAACCGCCGACTAAAGAGCTTTCGCTCACTTGGCAGCAAAACCTCTGCCTCCATCTGCTCTGCCACTAGGAGGGGCAAAACGAGGGCTTCTGTCTTTTGCCTTAATATCCTCACTTGGGAAGTTCAAACAGTCGCGGTCCAGAATGCCCTTTGCCGTGGGACAATCTTCCAGATCTTCCCTTGATCCAAGGAGCAAATCCTCGAGTCGCTCCTCCTAAATCTTTGCCTTAACGTCCAGAACTCCTCCCAAGTATGAAGCCTCTCCTTGGGCAAGGTACCCAACAGAAGCTCCCCAGGGTGAAGAGGGGAGTCCAGCCTGCCGGCATGCACTAAGCAAATAGGCCTACAGGCCACACGAGCGACACTTGCCTATCCCTAGCTAGCAAAACGCTTTAGTGATGGCTCTGGTGACGTACCTTCCTTTCCCAAGAAAGAATTAAGAGAGGTGCCGATGATGCCTCTTCCGTATCTACCTCCCATGGGGGAGCACGAACACTTGCGACGCGAGCAGGGAGGCAGGAAAGAAACCAGTCACGAGGCCAATGTGTCACCCCCTAAAAGTGACCATAATGGCAGAGTCCTCACCACTGAGAACTATCTTACGGTCCACCTCCTGACCTCCAAGGGGCCCACAAACAGGCATGGCCACCATAGAGGGTGCAGTGGAGGTTATCACTGTAGCCATCTTATGCATTGGCACGGTCCACTGGGCAGAAGACTCAGCCTCACTCTCACAAGGGCTTGGGAGCTCCGCGTGGGCGGGGGTAGGAGGAGCAACCACAGGTTCCCCAGAGGAAATCTTATGCTCTAAAAAAGGGCATAGACCCATGGCGTGCCGTGATACAGCCAGCAGCAAACTGTTAAGTGACACAGATATATGAATTCAGTGAAATATAGCCACTTACAGGAAATTATAGAAATTCAAAAGGCATAAACTCATATGTATTCAATGTATGTTTCAATTTTTATTCAGTTCTTAATACAACTTTGAATGGTATATTCAGGCGAGGTTATCCATTGAAATATAAAAAGCTAAGTCAACAGCTTCCTTGTGCACATATTAAAGTAATGCACTGAACCTGTGCTGGCTGCTTAGAAAACTCAAGGTTTTGCCCTCAACTTCTATTAAAAATCACAGTGAATGCAGGATTCAAACCTGGACAGCTCCAGCAAATCTATCTATAAACCCTGTCTTAACTGTTCACCCAAATGGGTTTGACTGACTCGAGTAGCCTTTGATTCTGTATTGTTGGGACTTCTGGTGCATGCAAGTGGAAACAATTATGCAAGTAGTGAATCAATAGTCAAAATTATTGATCAAGTTAGTTTCTCAAATTTTAAACATGACAGGGTCTAAATCGAAATAGAAAATCACCATCCTATGATCATTTGAAAAACAATATGGTTTTAAGAAGATAAGACTGGTTGTCATGGTTTCTTGTGTATTGGTGCAAAAGAAATCACTCTGTCTGTGTTGTCGTGATTTCTTATGCACGCAGACAAAAGAAACCACTTGCACGCATGGTTTCTTCTCATCTACTACTATATCTTTATAATAGTACACTAAATCTATGTGGATGTCTTCAATTGTAATGGGAAACAAGAAGCCACTATATCTTTATAATAGTACACTAAATCTATGTGGATGTCTTCAATTGTAATGGGAAACAAGAAGCCAATTAGTGACCGAAAACCCCTCAGCCAGGAAAGACTGACAGACTGACGGACGGATGCGCAGGTGACGACAACACCCTTGAGTAGGTCAAGGTTACTTCTGTTTGACCTAATGACAGAGCTTTCGTGCAAATGCAATGAGCAGAGATATCATGATGACAAGGACATTTTTCTTCAATGCACCACTGTGACCTAAATATGTGACCCAGTGACCTAATTTTCACTAGGTGTCTGAGGCATCCCAGGACCAACTGTTATAAATAATTGGTGCAGCTACAATAAAAAAATTCAGATCTGAAGTTATCATGGTACTATCATTTTTCTTCAATGGAGCACTGCGACTTAAATATGTAACCCAGTGACCTAGTTTTCAACAGGTTCCTGAGGCATCCTTATGACCAACTGTCATAAATAATTGATGAAGCTACATTCAATATTTTTTAGATATTGTCTTAATGTCGTTTTTTCAGGGTTTTTTCTTTAATGTAGTAGTGACCTATTTTTCGATACCCACCTGAAGCACCTCAATGCCCGCAGTGATAAATATTTGGTCTTTGTAAAGTGAGTATTTCTGGAGATATGGTGTTAACAATGCATGGATGGACGGACGGATGCGTAGATGACAATACCCCTCTGGCCTAGAAGACTGAGGGGTAATTAACTGTATTGGTAATACGAGCATATCGTATGAGGACTTATACAAGTCCTCAGTTGAAATAACTGATGGTTTCTCCTCATCCATTATATCTTTATAATAGCACACTTATCTATGTGAAAGTCTTCAGTTGTAATAGAAAAGCCATATAAGTAATACGGACATAACCTATGAGAACTTACACACAAGTCCTCAGTTGAAATGGGAAAAATTACGCAAGTATTGAACCAACCGTCAAAATTACAGATTAAGTTAGTTTCTCAAATTTTAAACATAATGAAGTCAAAATCAAAATAGACAAGATATGTTAGATGCCCCCTGCCCTCATTACCCTTGCCCTCGCTACCCGATTGATAGTGGTAGATAGGGCACTCATGACCTTACAAAATTAGTGAAGGTTGATCATACATCAATGTCAGAAAACTGTATCAAGGTCACCTATCTTCATTCTCAACCTAGTCTTTATAGGGAACCATAAAGCTGTGCAATATAAAAGTCATATCTCTAAAGTACAAGTTATCATGCGGAAACCATGAAACCATATTAAGTAAAGTGGCTCTGTGACGTTTGGAATTTGGTCAAGGTCACCCATCTTCAATTAGCCCCGAATATGGACTATAAACTTGTACAATAGAAAAGTCCTAGCTTCAAAACCTCTTCAGTTATCATGCAGAAACCAAAGTTAAATCAGGTGAATATGTGACCTTGGAATTTAGATCAAGAAACTTTTCATTTCTTTTAGCCCTTAACAAGGACTATATAGCGGTGCAGTATCCAAGTCCTTGCTCAAAAACTTCTTCAGTTATTGTGCAAAAACCACAGGAAGTCTACTGTCTGGGTGTAACCCTCAAAACTGGGTCAAGGTCACCCATCTACAAACTCAAACTAGCCCTTATACGCAACCATAAAGCTGTGCAATATAAAAGTGCTACCTCTAAAATGCAATTTATCATGCAGAAACAGTATTAAACCAAGTGGCTCTGTGACCTTTGAAATTGGGTCAATGTCACCCATCTTCAAACTTGACCTAGCCCTGAATACGGACAATTATCCAGTGCAATATAAAAGTCCTACCTTAAAAACCTCTTCAGTTATCATGTGGAAACCAAAGTTAACTCAGGGTACCACTGTGACCTTGGAAATTAAATCAAGGTCACTAAACTTTAAACTTCTTCTATCCCTTAGCAAGAACTATAGACCTGTAAGTATCCCAGTCCTAACTTAAAAACTTTTTGAGTTATTGTGCAGAAACCACAGGAATTCTACAATCTCCCTGTGACCCTGAAAACTGGGTCAAGGTCACCTATCTTCTGGCTTTTGGGCCCCACATGCCTTTGAAAATTTTGCAAAGACCTCACTACTCCTTATTGGGGTTTTAGCATTCCCAGGCCATGGGGACAAAAATGGATTGCCTGCAACAATGTTCCCAGTGTTGGACCTTGTTTTGTAGAGAATTTCAAGCTGTTTCTGATGGCAACTCTGCAACAAAACTGCAACTATCATGGACCTTTTTCCCTTCAATTCTACTATTGTCATGCTCCGTGCAAGTTTCAATTCAAAAGGAGACAGGGATTCAGCAACTTCCTCCGCAATGTTTTCATCTTTCTTTATACCATTTTCATAGTCTTCTAGTCTAAGTCTTTCCACCTCACCCCCCCCCCCTTCCTCTGTTGAACAATGTGACCTGTGCCAATGTGACTTCAGCCAGCCCTCGCCATGTTTGTTCATCAGCAGCAGATACAGATGCACCATCAAGCTTAGACTGAAAGTATGTTGCCTGTTCTTGCATGTGTCTGTTCATCATCTGAATGTCTTTTGCCAACGGAATTTTCTCTGACTTGTTAAATGTTTTTTCATTTAAAGTATTCCTGGCCTGACTGGAGATCTCAATATTCCATTCTATTTCACAGTGTTCAAAGAAACCAGCTGCTCTCTCCTTTAACGCACTATCTTGGCAGTGAAGAGCTTGACATTTCAAATATTGTGAGCACTTCTTAATGGAGTGACCTAATTTTATAGCAAGCCTTTGGGTCTCATAGCTCCCATCTTCTTCTTTATATCCACTCGGCTTCTTCACTGCAGAAAATTGGGCAGGATCAATGCAATCACTTAAGGTATGTATGGAGGAGCTTCTTGCTGCAATTAAAAACCGTCCAAGCTCTCTCACCTTTTGTTTGATGTAATTGTGCTGATGCTTTATGTGACCATTTTTAGCAAACATTTTTGCACCAAAATCCACAATCAGACTGTCCTGTCTAACTGCAAGTGACACGTAATCAAGAGCCATTCCATCCAGAATATTTTCTTTGAATGCCCTGTTAATTGTTTTTGATGCTAGTAGCAAAGATATGCCAGCATTCTGATGCTCATATGGTCTTGCCCAATCTTTTGTCTTTGATTGGTGAGCTTGACTTTTCTTACAACTCTTGACATGTTTCCATGTGTCAGTCTTGCAAAAAAGGGCAAGACAAGTACTGCACGGGATGTATTTGTGTCTTGTTTAGAACTTGGCCTTCGATATGGAATAAGACAGCCCTTTCCAGCTTGCAGAACTTGTATATTGTGGGCAAAATTGCCCTTGTTTCTGATTTCTGCCCAACATTTCTCTCCTTTTGGAAATGAAAGGGCTGAGGCAACTTCAATTTCTTATGGGAGAAGTGATTCCAAATGTCTGGGGAGCTTCGGGTAGCTTCTCTTGCAAAATGGACAAAAATGTCCCTTATACCATATGCGTCCACCTTTATTATTGGCCGTTTCAACATTGATGTCAGGAAGTGATGAAGTATCATCCATTTCAACATTGATGTCAGGAAGTGATGAAGTATCATCCATTTCAACATTGATGTCAGGAAGTGATGAAGTATCATCCATTTCAACATTGATGTCAGGAACTGATGAAGTAACTTCCATTTCAACATTGATTTCAGCAACTGATGAAGTAACATCCATTTCAACATTGATGTCAGGAACTGAAGAAGTTACATCCATTTCAACATTGATGTCAAGAACTGATGAAGTTACATCCATTTCAACATTGATGTCAAGAATTGATAAGGTAACATCCATTTCAACATTGATGTCAGGAAGTGATGAAGTAACATCCACTTCAACACTGCTGTCAGGAACTGATGGAGTAACATCCATTTCAACATTGATGTCAGGAACTGATGAAGCAACATCCATTTCAACATTGATGTCAGGAAGTGATGAAGTAACATCCATTTCAACATTGATGTCAGGAAGTGATGAAGTTACATCCATTTCAACATTGATGTCAGGAAGTGATGAAGTAACATCCATTTCAACATTGATGTCAGGAACTGATGAAGTAACATCCATTTCAACATTGCTGTAAGCAACTGATGAAGTAACATCCATTTCAACATTGATGTCAGGTGCTGATGAAGTAACATCCATTTCAACATTTATGTCAGGAAATGATGAAGTTACATCCATTTCAACATTGATGTCAGGAACTGATGAAGTAACATCCATTTCAACACTGATGTAAGGAACTGATGAAGGAACGTCCATTTCAACATTGATGTCAGGAACTGATGAAGTAACATCCATTTCAACATTGATATCAGCAACTGATGAAGTTACATCCATTTCAACATTGATGTCAGGAACTGATGAAGTTATATCCATTTCAACATTGATATCAGGCAGTGATGAAGTTACATCCATTTCAACATTGAAGTCAGGCAGTGAATAGGTTACATCCATTTCAACATTGATGTCAGGAACTGATGAAGAAACATCCATTTCAACATTGATGTCAGAAAATGATGAAGTAACATCCATTTCAACATTGATGTCCGGAAGTGATGAAGTAAGATTCATTTCAACACTGATGTCAGGAACTGATATAGTAACGTCCATTTCAACATTGATGTCAGGAACTGGTGAAGTAACATCCATTTCAACATTGATATCAGGAACTGGTGAAGAAACATCCATTTCAACATTGATGTCAGGAACTGATGAATTAACATCTGTTTCAACATTGATGTCAGAAAATGATGAAGTAACATCCATTTCAACATTGATGTCAGGAACTGGTGAAGTAACATCCATTTCAACATTGATGTCAGGAACTGATGAATTAACATCTGTTTCAACATTGATGTCAGCAACTGATGAAGTAACATCCATTTCAACATTGATGTCAGGAACTGAAGAAGTTACATCCATTTCAACATTGATGTCAAGAACTGATGAAGTTAAATCCATTTCAACATTGATGTCAGGAATTGATAAGGTAACATCCATTTCAACATTGATGTCATGCAGTGATGAAGTTACATCCATTTCAACATTGATGTCAGGAACTGATGAACCAACGTTCATTTCAACATTGATGTCAGGAACTGATGAAGTAACATCCATTTGAACATTGATGTCAGGAACTGATGAAGTAACATCCATTTCAACATTGATGTCCGGAAGT
Organism: Hermodice carunculata; assembly: GCA_964020975.1. Classification (NCBI taxonomy): domain Eukaryota; kingdom Metazoa; phylum Annelida; class Polychaeta; order Eunicida; family Amphinomidae; genus Hermodice; species Hermodice carunculata. The sequence continues at coordinate 95,030,399 of OZ026621.1, forward strand.
GATGAAGTAACATCCATTTCAACATTGATGTCAGGAACTGATGAAGTTACATCCATTTCAACATTGATGTCAGAAACTGATGAAGTTACATCCATTTCAACATTGATGTCAGGAACTAATGAACCAACGTTCATTTCAACATTGATGTCAGGAACTGATGAAGTTACATCCATTTCAACATTGATGTCAGAAACTGATGAAGTTACATCCATTTCAACATTGATGTCAGGAACAGATAAAGACACATCCACTTCAACATTGATGGCAGGAAATGATGAAGTTACATCCATTTCAACATTGATGTCAGGAACTGATGAACCAACGTTCATTTCAACATTGATGTCAGGAACTGATGAAGTTACATCCATTTCAACATTGATGTCAGAAACTGATGAAGTTACATCCATTTCAACATTGATGTCAGGAACAGATAAAGACACATCCACTTCAACATTGATGGCAGGAAATGATGAAGTTACATCCATTTCAACATTGATGTCAGGAACTGATGAATTAACATCTGTTTCAACATTGATGTCAGGAAATGATGAAGTAACATCCATTTCAACATTGATGTCAGCAACTGATGAAGTTACATCCATTTCAACATTGATGTCAGGAACTGATGAAGCTAAATCCATTTCAACATTGATGTCAGTCAGTGATGAAGTTACATCCATTTCAACATTGATGTCAGGAACTGATGAAGTAACACCCATTTCAACATTAATGTCAGGCAGTGATGAAGTTACATCTATTTCAACATTGATGTCAGGAACTGCTGAACCGACGTTCATTTCAACATTGATGTCAGGCACTGATGAAGTAACATCCATTTGAACATTGATGTCAGGAACTGATGAAGTAACATCCATTTCAACATTGATGTCCGGAAGTGATGAAGTAAGATTCATTTCAACACTGATGTCAGGAACTGATGTAGTAACGTCCATTTCAACATTGATGTCAGGAACTGGTGAAGTAACATCCATTTCAACATTGATATCAGGAACTGGTGAAGTAACATCCATTTCAACATTGATGTCAGGAACTGATGAATTAACATCTGTTTCAACATTGATGTCAGAAAATGATGAAGTAACATCCATTTCAACATTGATGTCAGCAACTGATGAAGTTACATCCATTTCAACATTGATATCAGGAACTGATGAAGCTAAATCCATTTCAACATTGATGTCAGGCAGTGATGAAGTTACATCCATTTCAACATCGATGTCAGGAACTGATGAAGTAACACCCATTTCAACATTGATGTCACGCAGTGATGAAGTTACATCCATTTCAACATTGATGTCAGGAACTGCTGAGCCAACGTTCATTTCAACATTGATGTCAGGAACTGATGAAGTAACATCCATTTGAACATTGATGTCAGGAACTGATGAAGTAACATCCATTTCAACATTTATGTCAGGAAATGATGAAGTTACATCCATTTCAACATTGATGTCAGGAACTGATGAAGTAACATCCATTTCAACATTGATGTCAGTAACTGATGAAGTAACATCCATTTCAACACTGATGTCAGGAACTGATATAGCAACGTCCATTTCAACATTGATGTCAGGAAGTGGTGAAGTAACATCCATTTCAACATTGATGTCAGGAACTGGTGAAGTAACATCCATTTCAACATTGATGTCACGCAGTGATGAAGTTACATCCATTTCAACATTGATGTCAGGAACTGATGAAGTTACATCCATTTCAACACTAAAGTCAGGAACTGATGAAGTAACATCCATTTCAACATTGATGTCAGGAACTGATGAAGTAACATCCATTTCAACATTGATGTCAGGAACTGATGAAGTAACATCCATTTCAACATTGATGTCAGGAACTGATGAACCAACGTTCATTTCAACATTGATGTCAGGAACTGATGAAGTAACATCCATCTTAACATTGATGTCAGGAATTGATGAAGTAACATCCATTTGAAAACTGATGTCAGGAACTGATGAAGTTACATCCATTTCAACATTGATGTCAGGAAGTGATGAAGTTACATCCATTTCAACATTGATATCGGGAAGTGATGAAGTAACATCCATTTCAACATTGATGTCAGGAACTGATGAAGCAACGTACATTTCAACATTGATGTCAGGAAATGATGAAGTAACATCCATTTCAACATTGATGTCAGGAACTGATGAAGTTACGTCCATTTCAACATTGATGTCAGGAACTGATGAAGTTACATCCATTTCAACATTGATGTCAGGAACTGATGATGTTACATCCATTTCAACATTGATGTCGGGAACTGAATAAGTAACATTCATTTCAATATGCATGTTGGGAACTGATGAAGTAACATCGATTTAAACATTGATGTCGGGAACTGATGAAGTAACATCTATTTCAACATTGATAAAAAAAATGAAAAAAAATGAAAAAAAACGAAATATGAAAAAAAAAATAGAAAATAGAAAAACAATAAAAAAATAAAAAAATGTAAAAAATAAAAAAAATTGAAAGAAAAAATAAAAAAAAACAAAAACAAAAAAAACCAAAAAAAATGAAAAAAACAGGAAAAAAATGAAAAAAAGCAATATTTTATTTTTAAATGAGAAAAAAGAAAAAAAATGAAAAAAATGAAAAAAAAAAAAAAACGAAAAAAAGAAAAAAAATTCAACATTGATATCAGGAACTGATGAAGTTACAAACATTTCAACATTGATGTCAGGAACTGATGAAGTCAAATCCATTTTAACTTTGATGTCATGAACTGATGAAGTAACATCCATTTCAACCTTGTTTAAAAAAATGAAAGAAAATGAAAAAAAATTATAAAATGAAAAAAATTTAAAAAATTTAAAAAAAAACTAAAAAAAACAATAAAAAAATTAAAAAAATTACATACATAAAAGAAATAAAAAAAAAAAATAAAAGACAATATTAAAAAAAAAAAAAACGGAAAAAAAATTTAAAAAAAAAATTTCAACATTGATGGCAGGAACTGATGAAGTAACATCCATTTCAACATTGATGTCAGGAACTGATGAACCAACGTTCATTTCAACATTGATGTCAGGAACTGATGAAGTAACATCCATTTGAACATTGATGTCAGGAACTGATGAAGTAACATCCATTTCAACATTTATGTCAGGAAATGATGAAGTTACATCCATTTCAACATTGATGTCAGGAACTGATGAAGTAACATCCATTTCAACATTGATGTCAGTAACTGATGAAGTAACATCCATTTCAACATTGATGTCAGGAAGTGATGAAGTAACATCCATTTGAACATTGATGTCAGGAACTGATGAAGTAACATCCATTTGAAAACTGATGTCAGGAACTGATGAAGTTACATCCATTTCAACATTGATGTCAGGAACTGATGAAGTTACATCCATTTCAACATTGATGTGGGGAAGTGATGAAGTAAGATCCATTTCAACACTGATGTCAGGAACTGATATAGCAACGTCCATTTCAACATTGATGTCAGGAAGTGGTGAAGTAACATCCATTTCAACATTGATGTCAGGAACTGGTGAAGTAACATCCATTTCAACATTGATGTCACGCAGTGATGAAGTTACATCCATTTCAACATTGATGTCAGGAACTGATGAAGTTACATCCATTTCAACACTAAAGTCAGGAACTGATGAAGTAACATCCATTTCAACATTGATGTCAGGAACTGATGAAGTAACATCCATTTCAACATTGATGTCAGGAACTGATCAAGTAACATCCATTTCAACATTGATGTCAGGAACTGATGAACCAACGTTCATTTCAACATTGATGTCAGGAACTGATGAAGTAACATCCATTTTAACATTGATGTCAGGAATTGATGAAGTAACATCCATTTGAAAACTGATGTCAGGAACTGATGAAGTTACATCCATTTCAACATTGATGTCAGGAAGTGATGAAGTTACATCCATTTCAACATTGATATCGGGAAGTGATGAAGTAACATCCATTTCAACATTGATGTCAGGAACTGATGAAGCAACGTCCATTTCAACATTGATGTCAGGAACTGATGAAGTAACATCCATTTGAACATTGATGTCAGGAACTGATGAAGTAACATCCATTTCAACATTTATGTCAGGAAATGATGAAGTTACATCCATTTCAACATTGATGTCAGGAACTGATGAAGTAACATCCATTTCAACATTGATGTCAGTAACTGATGAAGTAACATCCATTTCAACATTGATGTCAGGAAGTGATGAAGTAACATCCATTTGAACATTGATGTCAGGAACTGATGAAGTAACATCCATTTGAAAACTGATGTCAGGAACTGATGAAGTTACATCCATTTCAACATTGATGTCAGGAACTGATGAAGTTACATCCATTTCAACATTGATGTCGGGAAGAGATGAAGTAAGATCCATTTCAACACTGATGTCAGGAACTGATATAGCAACGTCCATTTCAACATTGATGTCAGGAACTGGTGAAGTAACATCCATTTCAACATTGATGTCAGGAACTGGTGAAGTAACATCCATTTCAACATTGATGTCACGCAGTGATGAAGTTACATCCATTTCAACATTGATGTCAGGAACTGATGAAGTTACATCCATTTCAACACTAAAGTCAGGAACTGATGAAGTAACATCCATTTCAACATTGATGTCAGGAACTGATGAAGTAACATCCATTTCAATATTGATGTCAGGAACTGATGAAGTAACATCCATTTCAACATTGATGTCAGGAACTGATGAACCAACGTTCATTTCAACATTGATGTCAGGAACTGATGAAGTAACATCCATTTTAACATTGATGTCAGGAATTGATGAAGTAACATCCATTTGAAAACTGATGTCAGGAACTGATGAAGTTACATCCATTTCAACATTGATGTCAGGAAGTGATGAAGTTACATCCATTTCAACATTGATATCGGGAAGTGATGAAGTAACATCCATTTCAACACTGATGTCAGGAACTGATGAAGCAACGTACATTTCAACATTGATGTCAGGAAATGATGAAGTAACATCCATTTCAACATTGATGTCAGGAACTGATGAAGTTACATCCATTTCAACATTGATGTCGGGAACTGATGAAGTAACATTCATTTCAATATGCATGTTGGGAACTGATGAAGTAACATCGATTTAAACATTGATGTCGGGAACTGATGAAGTAACATCTATTTCAACATTGATAAAAAAAATGAAAAAAAAATGAAAAAAATGAAAAAAAATGAAAAAAAACGAAATATGAAAAAAAATAGAAAATAGAAAAACAATGAAAAAATTAAAAAATGTAAAAAATAAAAAAAATTGAAAGAAAAAATAAAAAAAACAAAAAAATGAAAAAAACAGGAAAAAAAGGAAAAAAAGCAATATTTTTTTTTTTAAATGAGAAAAAAGAAAAAAAATGAAAAAATGAAAAAAAGACAAAAAATTCAATATTGATATCAGGAACTGATGAAGTTACAATCATTTCAACATTGATGTCAGGAACTGATGAAGTCAAATCCATTTTAACTTTGATGTCATGAACTGATGAAGTAACATCCATTTCAACCTTGTTTAAAAAAATGAAAGAAAATGAAAAAAAATAATAAAATGAAAAAAATTTTAAAAATTTAAAAAAAAACTAAAAAAAACAATAAAAAAATTTAAAAAATTACATACATAAAAGAAATAAAAAAAAAAAATAAAAGACAATATTAAAAAAAAAAAAACGGAAAAAAAAATTTAAAAAAAAAATTTCAACATTGATGGCAGGAACTGATGAAGTAACAACCATTTCAACATTGATGTCAGGAACGGATGAGGCAACATCCATTTCAACATTGATTAAAAAAAATAAGAAAATGAAAAAAGAATAAAAGAAAAAATGAAAAAAAATATAAAAAAAAAAATTAAAAAAAGGAAAAAAAAAGAAATAAAATGAGAAAAATAAAAAAAAGAAAAAAAATTCAACAAAGAAACAAAACAAGAAAAAATGACAAAAAGTGAGAAAAAACCCGAAAAAAATGAAAAGAAAAAAAAAATTCAACATTGATGTCAGGAACGGATGAAGTAACATCCATTTCAACATTTATGTCAGGAACTGATGAAGTTACATCCAATTCAACATTCATGTCAGGAACTGATGAAACAACATCCATTTCAACATTGATGTCAGGAACAGATGAAGCAACATCCATTTCAACATTGATAAAAAGGAAATTAATAAAAAAAAATTAAAAAAGTGAAAAAAAAAAAGAAAAAAAATAAGAAAAAATAAAATATAAAAAACAATTATCCATTTCAACATTAATAAAAAAAACAAAATTTTTTTTAAAAAATTGATAAAAATTAAAAAAAATTAAAAAAATTAAAAAAAATTAGAAAAAACGAAAGAAAAAAATACAATAAAAAAAGTATTAACAAAATTAAAAAAATAAAAAAAAAAAATAAAAAATACAATAAAAAATTTTTAAAAAATTTAAAAAATGAAAAAAATTAATTAAAAACTGGAAAAAACAAAAACAAAACACTCCCCAAAATAAGGAAAAAAAACAGAAAAAAAATTATAAAAAAAATAAAAAATAATAAAATAAGTCAGAAGAAAATGAAAAAAAATACAGAATAAAAAAAAATAAAAAACAATAAAAAATAAAAAAAAAAGAAAAAAATACATAAATGAAAAAAAATGAAAAAAAACCAGAAACAAGAAAAAAGCAACATTGATCAAAAAATAAAAATAAAATAAAAAAGTATAAAAAAATGAGAACAAAATTTAAAAAAAGCAATAAAAAAGTATTAAAAAATAGAAAAAAAATAAACAAAAAAAACAATAAAAGAAAAGATAAACAAAAGGAAATAAAATGAAGAAAAAAAGAAAAAAATGAAAACAAAATAAAACAAAACAAAAAGAAATGACAAAAAAAAAAAAACGAAAAAAAAAATGAAAAAAAAATTCAACATTGATGGCAGGAGCCGATGAAGTAACATCCATTTAACATTGATGTCAGGAACTGATGAAGTAACATCCATTTCAACATTGATGTCAGGAACTGATGAAGTAACATATATTTCAACATTCATGTCAGGAACTGATGAAGCAACATCTATTTCAACATTGATGTCAGGAACTGATGAAGTATCATCCATTTCAACATTGATGTCAGGAGCTGATGAAGTAACATCCATTTCAACATTGATAGAAAAAAATGAAAAAAAATTTTTAAAAAGGAAAAAAGTGAAAAAAAAACCAAAAATAATAAAATAAAGGAGAGCAAAAAGAAAAAAAATGAAAAAAATGAATAAAAAAGGAACCCCCCCCCAAAATGAAAAAAGAGATAAAAAAGTAAATGAAAAAAAAAGAGAAAAAAAAAATTAACATTGATGTCAGGAACTGATGAAGTTAATTCCATTTCAACATTGATGTCAGGAACTGATGAAGTCACATCCATTTCAACATTGATGTCAGGAAATGATGAAGTACCATCCATTTCAACATTGATAAAAAAAATAAAAAAAAATAAAAAGAAATTTAAAAAAATGAAAAAAAAATAAAGAATAAAAAAAAGCAATAAAAAAATAAAAAAATGAAAAAAAGAAACACAAATGAAAAAAATGAAAAAAAATGAAAAAAAAACAGAAACTGGAAAAAAGGAACCTTGATTAAAAAAAATAAAAATAAGATAAAAAAGGTATAAAAAAACGAAAAGGAAATAAAAAAAATAAAAAAACAATAAAAAAGTATTAAAAAATGGAAAAAAATAATTAAAAAAAACAATAAAAGAAAATATAAAAAAATGAAACAAAGTAAAAAAAAAGAAAAAAAATGAAAAACAAAACAAAACAAAAATGACACCAAAAAAAACGAAAAAAAAATGAAAAAAAAAATTCAACATTGATGACAGGAACAGATGAAGTAACATCCATTTCAACATTGGTGTCAGGAACTGATGAAGTAACATCCATTTCAACATTGATGTCAGGAACTGATGAAGTAACATCCATTTCAACATTGATGTCAGGAACTGATGAAGTAACATCCATTTCAATATTGATGAAACAAAAATAAAAAAAAATAAAAATGAATGTAAAAAAAATGAAAAAAAAAATAAAAAATAAAAAATAAAAAAATAAAAAAATGAAAAAAAAAAAAAAACTAAAATTTAAAAAAAATTAAAAAAATGAAAAAATGAAAAAAAATGAAAAAATGGAAAAAAACGGAAACAAGAAAGAAGAAAAATTGATGAAAAAAAATAAAAAAAATAAAAAAAATGAAAAAAACTGACTGATGTCAAAAAAAAAACAATAAAATTTTTTAAAAAATGGAAAAAATAAATAAAAAAAACAATCAAAGAAAATATAAAAAAATAAAATAAATGGAAAAAAAGAAAAAAAAATTTAAAAAAAACCAAAATAAAAAAAATTGTCAAAAAAAACAAAACAAAAAAAATGAAAAAAAATTCAACATTCATGGCAGGAACGGATGAAGTAACATCCATTTCAACATTGATGTCAGAAACTGATGAAGTTACATCCATTTCAACATTGATGTCAGGAACAGATGAAGTTACATCCATTTCAACATTGATGTCAGGAACTGATGAAGTTACATCCATTTCAACATTGCTGTCAGGAACTGATGAAGTTACATCCATTTCAACATTGATATCGGGAAGTGATGAAGTAACATCCATTTCAACACTGATGTCAGGAACTGATGAAGCAACGTCCATTTCAACATTGATGTCAGGAACTGATGAAGCAACATCCATTTCAACATTGATGTCAGGAACTGATGAAGTTACATCCATTTCAACATTGCTGTCAGGAAGTGATGAAGTTACATCCATTTCAACATTGATATCGGGAAGTGATGAAGTAACATCCATTTCAACACTGATGTCAGGAACTGATGAAGCAACGTCCATTTCAACATTGATGTCAGGAACTGATGAAGCAACATCCATTTCAACATTGATGTCAGGAACTGATGAAGTTACATCCATTTCAACATTGGTGTCAGGAACGGATGAAGTTACATCCATTTCAACATTGATGTCAGGAACTGAAGAAGTTACATCCATTTCAACATTGATGTCGGGAACTGATGAAGTAACATTCATTTCAACATGCATGTTGGGAACTGATGAAGTAACATCGATTTAAACATTGATGTCGGGAACTGATGAAGTAACATCCATTTCATCATTGATATAAAAAATGAAAAAAAAAATGAAAAAAATGAAAAAAATGAAAAAAAACGAAACAACATGAAAAAAATAAAAAATAAAAAACAATTAAAAAATTAAAAATTTAAAAAATGAAAAAAATTGAAAAAAAAATTAAAAAAACAAAAACAAAAAAAAAAAAACAAAAAACAAAAAAATGAAAAAAATAGAAAAAAAATGAAAACAACAATATTTTTTTTTTAAATGAGAAAAAAGAAAAAAATGAAAAAATTGAAAAAAAAACCAAAACCAAAAAAAGAAAAAAAAATGAACATTGATATCAGCAACTGATGAAGTTACAATCATTTCAACATTGATGTCAGGAACTGATGAAGTAACATCCATTTCAACCTTCATTAAAAAAATGAAAGAAAATGAAAAAAAATAATAAAATGAAAAAAAATTTTAAAAATTTAAAAAAAAATAAAAAAACAATAAAAAAATAAGAAGAAATACATACATAAAAGAAATAAAAAAAAAAACAATAAAAGACAATATTAAAAAAAAAACGGAAAAAAAATGTAAAAAAAATTTCAACATTGATGGCAGGAACTGATGAAGCAACATCCATTTCAACATTGATGTCAGGAACGGATGAGGCAACATCCATTTCAACATTGATGTCAGGAACTGATGAAGTATCATCCATTTCAACATTGATGTCAGGAAATGATGAAGTACCATCCATTTCAACATTGATAAAAAAAAATTAAAAAAAATAAAAAGAAATTTAGAAAAATGAAAAAAAAAATAAAGAATAAAAAAAAAGCAATAAAAAAATAAAAAAATGAAAAAATGAAAAAAAAGAAACACAAATGAAAAAAATGAAAAAAAACAGAAACAAAAAAAAGGAACATTGATAAAAAAAAATAAAATTAAGATAAAAAAAGGTATAAAAAAACGAAAAGCAAATAAAAATAATAAAAAAACAATAAAAAAGTATTAAAAAATGGAAAAAAATAATTAAAAAAAAACAATAAAAGAAAATATAAAAAAATGAAACAAAATAAAAAAAAAGAAAAAAATGAAAAACAAAACAAAACAAAAATGACACAAAAAAAAAAACGAAAAAAAAATGAAAAAAAAAATTAAACATTGATGACAGGAACAGATGAAGTAACATCCATTTCAACATTGGTGTCAGGAACTGATGAAGTAACATCCATTTCAACATTGATGTCAGGAACTGATGAAGTAACATCCATTTCAACATTGATGTCAGGAACTGATGAAGTAACATCCATTTCAATATTGATGAAACAAAAATAAAAAAAAATAAAAATGAATGTAAAAAAATGAAAAAAAAAATAAAAAATAAAAAAATAAAAAAAATGAAAAAAAATAAAAGTAAAATTTAAAAAAAATTTAAAAAATGAAAAAATGAAAAAAAATGAAAAAAATGGAAAAAAACGGAAACAAGAAAGAAGAAAAATTCATGAAAAAAAAATAAAAAAAATAAAAAAAATGAAAAAAACTGACTGATGTCAAAAAAAAAACCATAAAATTAAAAAAAAAAATGGAAAAAATAAATAAAAAAAACAATCAAAGAAAATATAAAAAAATAAAATAAATGGAAAAAAAGAAAAAAAAATGAAAAAAAAACAAAATAAAAAAAATTGTCAAAAAAAACAAAACAAAAAAAATGAAAAAAAATTCAACATTCATGGCAGGAACGGATGAAGTAACATCCATTTGAACATTGATGTCAGGAACGGATGAAGTAACATCCATTTCAACATTGATGTCTGGAAGTTATGAAGTAACATCCATTTCAACATTGATGTCAGGAACTGATGAAGTTACATCCATTTCAACATTGATGTCAGAAACTGATGAAGTTACATCCATTTCAACATTGATGTCAGGAAGAGATGAAGTTACATCTATTTCAACATTGATGTCAGGAACTGATGAAATAACATCCATTTCAACATTGCTGTCAGGAACTGATGAAGTTACATCCATTTCAACATTGATATCGGGAAGTGATGAAGTAACATCCATTTCAACACTGATGTCAGGAACTGATGAAGCAACGTCCATTTCAACATTGATGTCAGGAACTGATGAAGCAACATCCATTTCAACATTGATGTCAGGAACTGATGAAGTTACATCCATTTCAACATTGGTGTCAGGAAGTGATGAAGTTACATCCATTTCAACATTGATATCGGGAAGTGATGAAGTAACATCCATTTCAACACTGATGTCAGGAACTGATGAAGCAACGTCCATTTCAACATTGATGTCAGGAACTGATGAAGCAACATCCATTTCAACATTGATGTCAGGAACTGATGAAGTTACATCCATTTCAACATTGATGTCAGGAACGGATGAAGTTACATCCATTTCAACATTGATGTCAGGAACTGAAGAAGTTACATCAATTTCAACATTGATGTCGGGAACTGATGAAGTAACATTCATTTCAACATGCATGTTGGGAACTGATGAAGTAACATCGATTTAAACATTGATGTCGGGAACTGATGAAGTAACATCCATTTCATCATTGATATAAAAAATGAAAAAAAAATGAAAAAAATGAATAAAAAATGAAAAAAAACGAAACAACATGAAAAAAATAAAAAATAAAAAACAATTAAAAAATTAAAAATGTAAAAAATAAAAAAAATTGAAAAAAAAATTAAAAAAACAAAAACAAAACAAAAAACCAAAAAACAAAAAAATGAAAAAAATAGAAAAAAAATGAAAAAAACAATATTTTTTTTTTAAATGAGAAAAAAGACAAAATTGAAAAAATTGAAAAAAAAAAAAAAACCAAAAAAAGAAAAAAAAATCAACATTGATATCAGCAACTGATGAAGTTACAATCATTTCAACATTGATGTCAGGAACTGATGAAGTCAAATCCATTTTAACTTTGATGTCATGAACTGATGAAGTCACAATCATTTCAACATTGATGTCAGGAACTGATGAAGTAACATCCATTTCAACATTGATGTCAGGAACTGATGAAGTAACATCCATTTCAACATTGGTGTCAGGAAGTGATGAAGTTACATCCATTTCAACATTGATATCGGGAAGTGATGAAGTAACATCCATTTCAACACTGATGTCAGGAACTGATGAAGCAACGTCCATTTCAACATTGATGTCAGGAACTGATGAAGTTACATCCATTTCAACATTGATGTCAGGAACGGATGAAGTTACATCCATTTCAACATTGATGTCAGGAACTGAAGAAGTTACATCCATTTCAACATTGATGTCGCGAACTGATGAAGTAACATTCATTTCAACATGCATGTCGGGAACTGATGAAGTAACATCGATTTAAACATTGATGTCGGGAACTGATGAAGTAACATCCATTTCATCATTGATATAAAAAATGAAAAAAAAAATGAAAAAAATGAAAAAAAATGAAAAAAAAAAGGAAACAACACGAAAAAAATAAAAAATAAAAAACAATTAAAAAATTAAAAATGTAAAAAATAAAAAAAATTGAAAAAAAAATTGAAAAAACAAAAACAAAAACAAAAAAACAAAAAAACAAAAAAATGAAAAAAATGGAAAAAAAATGAAAAAAACAATATTTTTTTTTAAATGAGAAAAAAGAAAAAATGAAAAAATTGAAAAAAAAAACAAAACCAAAAAAAGAAAAAAAAATCAACATTGATATCAGAAACTGATGAAGTTACAATCATTTCAACATTGATGTCAGGAACTGATGAAGTCAAATCCATTTTAACTTTGATGTCATGAATTGATGAAGTCACAATCATTTCAACATTGATGTCAGGAACTGATGAAGTAACATCCATTTCAACCTTCATTAAAAAAAATGAAAGAAAATGAAAAAAAATAATAAAATGAAAAAAAATTTAAAAGATGTAAAAAAAAATAAAAAAACAATAAAAAAATAAGAAGAAATACATACATAAAAGAAATAAAAAAAAAAAACAATAAAAGACAATATTAAAAAAAAAAACGGAAAAAAAATTGTAAAAAAAATTTCAACATTGATGGCAGGAACTGATGAAGCAACATCCATTTCAACATTGATGTCAGGAACGGATGAGGCAACATCCATTTCAACATTGATGTCAGGAACTGATGAAGTATCATCCATTTCAACATTGATGTCAGGAAATGATGAAGTACCATCCATTTCAACATTGATAAAAAAAAATTAAAAAAAATAAAAAGAAATTTAGAAAAATGAAAAAAAAATAAAGATTAAAAAAAAGCAATTAAAAAATAAAAAAATGAAAAATTGAAAAAAAGAAACACAAATGAAAAAAATGAAAAAAAAACAGAAACAAAAAAAAAGAACATTGATAAAAAAAAATAAAAATAAGATAAAAAAAGGTATAAAAAAACGAAAAGCAAATAAAAAAATAAAAAAACAATAAAAAAGTATTAAGAAATGGAAAAAATAATGAAAAAAACAATAAAAGAAAATATAAAAAAATGAAATAAAATGAAAAAAAAAGAAAAAAATGAAAAAAAAACAAAACAAAACAAAAAATGACACAAAAAAAAAACGAAAAAAAAAAATGAAAAAAAAAATCAACATTGATGACAGGAACAGATGAAGTAACATCCATTTCAACATTGGTGTCAGGGAATGATGAAGTAACATCCATTTCAACATTGATGTCAGGAACTGATGAAGTAACATCCATTTCAACATTGATGTCAGGAACTGATGAAGTAACATCCATTTCAACATTGATGTCAGGAACTGATGAAGTAACATCCATTTCAATATTGATGAAACAAAAATTAAAATGAATTTTAACAAATGAAAAAAAATAAAAAATAAAAAATAAAAACAAAAAAGAAATGAAAAAAAAAAAAATAAAATCTGAAAAAAATAAAAAAATAAAAAAATTAAAAAAATGAAAAAAAATGGAAATAACGGAAACAAGAAAGAAGAAAAATTGATAAAAAAAAATAAAAAATAAAAATGAAAAAAAACTGCCTGATGTCAAAAAAAATTAAAAAAACAATTTTTTTTTAAAAAAATGGAAAAAATAAATAAAAAAAACAATCAAAGAAAATATGAAAAAATAAAATAAATGGAAAAAAAAGAAAAAAAATGAAAAAAAAATCAAAATAAAAAAAATTGTCAAAAAAACAAAACAAAACAAAAAAAAATTAAAAAAAAATTCAATATTCATGGCAGGAACGGATGAAGTAACATCCATTTGAACATTGATGTCAGGAACTGATGAAGTAACATCCATTTCAACATTGATGTCAGGAACTGATGAAGTAAGATCCATTTCAACATTGATGTCAGGAACGGATGAAGTAACATCCATTTCAACATTGATGTCTGGAAGTTATGAAGTAACATCCATTTCAACATTGATGTCAGAAACTGATGAAGTTACATCCATTTCAACATTGATGTCAGAAACTGATGAAGTTACATCCATTTCAACATTGATGTCAGGAACAGATGAAGTTACATCCATTTCAACATTGATGTCAGGAACTGATGAAATAACATCCATTTCAACATTGCTGTCTTGAACTGATGAAGTTACATCCATTTCAACATTGATATCGGGAAGTGATGAAGTAACATCCATTTCAACACTGATGTCAGGAACTGATGAAGCAACGTCCATTTCAACATTGATGTCAGGAACTGATGAAGCAACATCCATTTCAACATTGATGTCAGGAACTGATGAAGTTACATCCATTTCAACATTGGTGTCAGGAAGTGATGAAGTTACATCCATTTCAACATTGATATCGGGAAGTGATGAAGTAACATCCATTTCAACACTGATGTCAGGAACTGATGAAGCAACGTCCATTTCAACATTGATGTCAGGAACTGATGAAGCAACATCCATTTCAACATTGATGTCAGGAACTGATGAAGTTACATCCATTTCAACATTGATGTCAGGAACGGATGAAGTTACATCCATTTCAACATTGATGTCAGGAACTGAAGAAGTTACATCAGTTTCAACATTGATGTCGGGAACTGATGAAGTAACATTCATTTCAACATGCATGTTGGGAACTGATGAAGTAACATCGATTTAAACATTGATGTCGGGAACTGATGAAGTAACATCCATTTCATCATTGATATAAAAAATGAAAAAAAAAATGAAAAAAATGAAAAAAATGAAAAAAAACGAAACAACATGAAAAAAATAAAAAATAAAAAACAATTAAAAAATTAAAAATGTAAAAAATAAAAAAAATTGAAAAAAAAATTTAAAAAACAAAAACAAAAAAAAAAAACAAAAAAACAAAAAAATGAAAAAAATGGAAAAAAAATGAAAAAAACAATATTTTTTTTAAATGAGAAAAAAGAAAAAAATGAAAAAATTGAAAAAAAAAACAAAACCAAAAAAAGAAAAAAAAAATCAACATTGATATCAGCAACTGATGAAGTTACAATCATTTCAACATTGATGTCAGGAACTGATGAAGTCAAATCCATTTTAACTTTGATGTCATGAACTGATGAAGTCACAATCATTTCAACATTGATGTCAGGAAGTGATGAAGTTACATCCATTTCAACATTGATATCGGGAAGTGATGAAGTAACATCCATTTCAACACTGATGTCAGGAACTGATGAAGTTACATCCATTTCAACATTGATGTCAGGAACTGATGAAGTTACATCCATTTCAACATTGATGTCAGGAACGGATGAAGTTACATCCGTTTCAACATTGATGTCAGGAACTGAAGAAGTTACATCCATTTCAACATTGATGTCGGGAACTGATGAAGTAACATTCATTTCAACATGCATGTTGGGAACTGATGAAGTAACATCGATTTAAACATTGATGTCGGGAACTGATGAAGTAACATCCATTTCATCATTGATATAAAAAATGAAAAAAAAATGAAAAAAATGAAAAAAATGAAAAAAAACGAAAAAACATGATAAAAATAAAAAATAAAAAACAATTAAAAAATTAAAAATGTAAAAAATAAAAAAAATTGAAAAAAAAATTAAAAAAACAAAAACAAAAAAAAAAAACAAAAAACAAAAAAATGAAAAAAATAGAAAAAAAATGAAAAAAACAATTTTTTTTTTTAAATGAGAAAAAAGAAAAAAATTAAAAAATTGAAAAAAAAAAACAAAACCAAAAAAAGAAAAAAAAATCAACATTGATATCAGCAACTGATGAAGTTACAATCATTTCAACATTGATGTCAGGAACTGATGAAGTCAAATCCATTTTAACTTTGATGTCATGAACTGATGAAGTCACAATCATTTCAACATTGATGTCAGGAACTGATGAAGTAACATCCATTTCAACCTTCATTAAAAAAAATGAAAGAAAATGAAAAAAAATAATAAAATGAAAAAAAATTTAAAAAATGTAAAAAAAAATAAAAAAACAATAAAAAATAAGAAGAAATACATACATAAAAGAAATAAAAAAAAAAACAATAAAAGACAATATTAAAAAAAAAAACGGAAAAAAAATTGTAAAAAAAATTTCAACATTGATGGCAGGAACTGATGAAGCAACATCCATTTCAACATTGATGTCAGGAACGGATGAGGCAACATCCATTTCAACATTGATGTCAGGAACTGATGAAGTATCATCCATTTCAACATTGATGTCAGGAAATGATGAAGTACCATCCATTTCAACATTGATAAAAAAAAATTAAAAAAAATAAAAAGAAATTTAGAAAAATGAAAAAAAAATAAAGAATAAAAAAAAGCAATAAAAAAATAAAAAAATGAAAAAATGAAAAAAAGAAACACAAATGAAAAAAATGAAAAAAAACAGAAACAAAAAAAAGGAACATTGATAAAAAAAAAATAAAAATAAGATAAAAAAAGGTATAAAAAAACGAAAAGCAAATAAAAAAAATAAAAAAACAATAAAAAAGTATTAAGAAATGGAAAAAATAATGAAAAAAACAATAAAAGAAAATATAAAAAAATGAAATAAAATGAAAAAAAAAAAGAAAAAAATGAAAAAAACACAAAACAAAATAAAAAATGACACAAAAAAAAACCGAAAAAAAAAAATGAAAAAAAAAATCAACATTGATGACAGGAACAGATGAAGTAACATCCATTTCAACATTGGTGTCAGGAATGATGAAGTAACATCCATTTCAACATTGATGTCAGGAACTGATGAAGTAACATCCATTTCAACATTGATGTCAGGAACTGATGAAGTAACATCCATTTCAACATTGATGTCAGGAACTGATGAAGTAACATCCATTTCAATATTAATGAAACAAAAATAAAAATGAATTTTAACAAATGAAAAAAAATAAAAAATAAAAAATAAAAACAAAAAAAATGAAAAAAAAAAATAAATAAAATCTAAAAAAAAATAAAAAAAATAAAAAAATTAAAAAAATGAAGAAAAAAAATGGAAATAACGGAAACAAGAAAGAAGAAAAATTGATAAAAAAAAATAAAAAATAAAAATGAAAAAAAACTGCCTGATGTCAAAAAAAAATAAAAAAAACAATAATTTTTTTTTTAAAAAATGGAGAAAATAAAAAAAAAAAACAATCAAAGAAAATATGAAAAAATAAAATAAATGGAAAAAAGAAAAAAAATGAAAAAAAAATCAAAATAAAAGAAATTGTCAAAAAAAAAAAAAAAAAAAAAAAAATGAAAAAAAATTCAATATTCATGGCAGGAACGGATGAAGTAACATCCATTTGAACATTGATGTCAGGAACTGATGAAGTAACATCCATTTCAACATTAATGTCAGGAACTGATGAAGTAAGATCCATTTCAACATTGATGTCAGGAACTGATGAAGTAACATCCATTTCAACATTGATGTCAGGAACTGATGAAGTAACATCCATTTCAACATTGATGTCAGGAACTGATGAAGTTACATCCATATCAACATTGATGTCAGAAAATGATGAAGTTACATCCATTTCAACATTGATGTCAGGAACAGATAAAGAAACATCCACTTCAACATTGATGGCAGGAAATGATGAAGTTACATCCATTTCAACATTGATGTCAGGAACTGATGAAGTAACATCCATTTCAACATTGGTGTCAGGAAGTGATGAAGTTACATCCATTTCAACATTGATATCGGGAAGTGATGAAGTAACATCCATTTCAACACTGATGTCAGGAACTGATGAAGCAACGTCCATTTCAACATTGATGTCAGGAACTGATGAAGTTACATCTATTTCAACATTGATGTCAGGAACTGATGAAGTTACATCCATTTCAACATTGATGTCAGGAACTGATGAAGTTACATCCATTTCAACATTGATGTCGGGAACTGATGAAGTAACATTCATTTCAACATGCATGTTGGGAACTGATGAAGTAACATCGATTTAAACATTGATGTCGGGAACTGATGAAGTAACATCCATTTCAACATTGATAAAAAAAATGAGAAGAAAAATGAAAAAAATGAAAAAAATAGAAAAAATACGAAACAACATGAAAAAAAATAAAAAAATAAAAAAATTTAAAAAATAAAAAAATTCAAAAAAAAAAAATTTAAAAAACAAAACCAAAAAAAAAACAAAAAAATTAAAAAAATACATAAAATGAAAAAAAACAATCTTTTTTAAATGAGAAAAAAAAAAAAAAAAAAAAACAAAACCAAAAAAAGAAAAAATTTAACATTGATATCAGGAACTGATGAAGTAGCAATCATTTCAACATTGATGTCAGGAACTGATGAAGTCAAATCCATTTTAACTTTGATGTCATGAACTGATGAAGTAACATCCATTTCAACCTTGATTAAAAAAAATGAAAGAAAATGAAAAAAAATAATAAAATGAAAAAAAATTTTAAAAATTAAAAAAAAATAAAAAAAAATACATACATAAAAGAAATTAAAAAAAAACAATAAAAGACAATATTAAAAAAAAAACGTAAAAAAAATTTTAAAAAAAATTTCAACATTGATGGCAGGAACTGATGAAGTAACATCCATTTCAACATTGATGTCAGGAACGGATGAGGCAACATCCATTTCAACATTGATTAAAAAAAATAAGGCAATGAAAAAAGAATAAAAGAAAAAATTAAAAAAAATAATATAAAAAAAATTTTTAAAAAAAGGAAAAAAAATGAGAAAAATACAAAAAAAAAAATTAAACAAAGAAACAAAACAATAAAAAAATGACAAAAAAGTGAGAAAAAAACCAGAAAAAAATGAAAAGAAAAAAAGAAATTCAACATTGATGTCAGGAACGGATGAAGTAACATCCATTTCAACATTGATGTCAGGAACTGATGAAGTTAAATCCAATTCAACATTCATGTCAGGAACTGATGAAATAACATCCATTTCAACATTGATGTCAGGAACAGATGAAGCAACATCCATTTCAACATTGATAAAAATGAAATTAATAAAAAAAAAAAAATTAAAAAAGTGAAAAAAAAGAAAAAAATAAGAAAAAATAAAATATAAAAAACAATTATCCATTTCAACATAAATAAAAAAACAAAAAAAATTAAATTAAATTAAAAAAATTAAAAAAATTAAAAAAATTAAAAAAAATTAAAAAAAATGAAAAAAATGAAAAAAATGATAAAAATGAAAAAAATAAAATAGAAAAAAATATTACAAAAATTAAAAAAATGAAAAAAAATAATAAAAAATACAATAAAAAAATAAGAAAAATTTTTAAAAATGAAAAAAAATTAAATAAAAAATGGAAAAAAACAAAAACAAAACACTCGCCAAAACAAGTTAAAAAAATAGAAAAAAAAATATGAAAAAAATAAGAAATATAAGAAATAATAAAATAAATGAGAAGAAAAAGAAAAAAAATTGAAAAAAATGAATAAAAAATGAAAAAAAACAAAAACAAAAAAAAATGAAAAAAGAGATCAAAAAAAATTTTAAAAAAGAGAAAAAAAAATTCAACATTTATGTCAGGAACTGATGAAGCTACATCCATTTCAACATTGATGTCAGGAACTGATGAAGTCACATCCATTTCAACATTGATGTCAGGAAATGATGAAGCAACATCCATTTCAACATTGATAAAGAAGATAAATTAAAAAAAATAAAAACTAAGTTTATAAAATGAAAAAAATACAGAATAATAAAAAATGAAAAACAATAAAAAAATGAAAAAAATGAAAAAAATACAAAAATGAAAAAAACGAAAAAAAATAACAGAAACAGGAAAAAAGCAACATTGATAAAAAATAAAAATTAAATAAAAAAGTATAAAAAAATGAAAAAAAAATTGAAAAAGCAATAAAAAAGTATTAAAAAATGGAAAAAAATAAACAAAAAAAAACCAATAAAATAAAAGATAAACAAAAGGAAATAAAATGAGAAAAAAAGAGAAAAATGAAAAAAAAAAAAAACAAAACAAAAAGAAATGACAAAAAAAAAACGAAAAAAAAATGAAGAAAAAAATTCAACATTGATGGCAGGAGCGGATGAAGTAACATCCATTTCAACATTGATGTCAGGAACTGATGAAGTAACATCCATTTCAACATTGATGTCAGGAACTGATGAAGTAACATCTATTTCAACATCGATGTCAGGAACTGATGAAGCAACATCTATTTCAACATTGATGTCAGGAACTGATGAAGTATCATCCGTTTCAACATTGATGTCAGGAACTGATGAAGTCACATCCATTTCAACATTGATGTCAGGAGCTGATGAAGTAACATCCAATTCAACATTGATAGAAAAAAATGAAAAAAAATTTTAAAAAGGAAAAAAGTGAAAAAAAGGCAAAAATAATAAAATAAATGAGATCAAAAAGGAAAAAATGAAAAAAATGAATAAAAAATGAAACCCCCCCAAAAAAAAATGAAAAAAGAGATAAAAAAATAAATGAAAAAAAAAAGAGAAAAAAAATCAACATTGATGTCAGGAACTGATGAAGTTAATTCCATTTCAACATTGATGTCAGGAACTGATGAAGTCACATCCATTTCAACATTGATAAAAAAAAATAAAAAGAAATAAAAAGAAATTTAGAAAAATGAAAAAAATAAAGAATAAAAAAAAACTATAAAAAAATGAAAAAAAATGAAAAAAAGAAACACAAATGAAAAAAATGAAAAAAAAATGAAAAAAAAACAGAAACAAGAAAAAATGAACATTGAGAAAAAAAATAAAAATAAGATAAAAAAGGTATAAAAAAAACGAAAACGAAATAAAAAAAATAAAAAAACAATAAAAAAGTATTAAAAATGGAAAAAAATAATAGAAAAAAACAATCAAAGAAAATATAAAAAAATAAAATAAATGGAAAAAAAAGAAAAAAATGAAAAAAAAAAAAAAATGTAAAAAATATTCAAAAAAAAAACCAAAACAAAAAAAATGAAAAAAAATTCAACATTCATGGCAGGAAGTGATGAAGTAACGTCCATTTCAACATTGATGTCAGGAACTGATGAAGTCACATCTATTTCAACATTCATGTCAGCAACTGATGAAGTAACATCCATTTCAACATTGATGTCAGGAACGGATGAAGTAACATCCATTTCAACATTGATGTACAAAATAAAAAAAAATTTTAAAAAATGAAAAAAAATGAAAAAAAGACAAAAATTTAAAAAAAGGAAAGAAATGAAAAAGAAGAAAAAAATAATAAAAAATAAAATAAAAAAACCATATAAAAATGAAAAAAATGAAAAAAAATGGGAAAAAAAATTTAAAAAAACAAATACAACCCCCCGAAAAAATGAAAAAAAAAATTAAAAATTACAAAAACAAAAACAAAACAAAAATGAAAAAAAGATGAAAAAAAAATTCAACTTTGATGTCAGGAACTTATGAAGTTACAATCATTTCAACATTGATGTCAGAAGCTGATGAAGTTACATCCATTTCAACATTGCTGTCAGGAACTGATGAAGTAACATCCATTTCAACATTGATGTCAGGAACTGGTGAAGTAACATCCATTTCAACATTGATGTCAGGAACTGATGAAGTAACATCTATTTCAACATTGATGTTAGGAACGGATGAAGCAACAACCATTTCACCATTGATGTCAGGAGCTGATGAAGTAACATCCATTTCAACATTGATGTCAGGAACTGATGAAGCTAAATCCATTTCAACATTGATATAAAAAATGAAAAAAAATGAAAAAATAAAAAAAAAATGAAAAAAAGACAAAAATGGAAAAAAAGAAACAAAATAAAGAAAGGAAAAAAATAATAAAAAATTAAATAAAAAACAATAAAAAAATGAAAAAAGAAACAAAAAATGGAAAAAAATTTTTAAAAAAACCAAAAAAAAAATGAAAAAAAGATGAAAAAAGAATTAAAAAAAAATGAAAAAAACAAAAACAAAAACAAAAAAACAAAAAAATGAAATAAAGATAAAAAAAAATGAACAAAATTTTCAAAAAAAATTCAACTTTGATGTCAGGAAATGATGAAGTTGCAATCATTTCAACATTGATGTCAGGAACTGATGAAGGCAAATCCATTTCAACATTGATGTCCGGAACTGATGAAGTAACATCCATTTCAACATTGATGTCAGGAACTGATGAAGCAAGAATCATTTCAACATTGATAAAAAAAAAATGAAAATAAAATAAAAAAAAAACTAAAAAATGAAAAAAAAAAATAAAAAAAATAAAAAATTGAAAAAAAATAAAACAAAATAAAACAAATGTTAAAAAAAAAACCACAAAAAAATGAAAAAAAAAATTCAACAGTGATGGAGGCAACTGATGAAGTAACATCCATTTCAACATTAATGTCAGGAACGGGTGAGGCAACCTCCATTTCAACATTGATAAAAAAAAAAAAAAAAATGAAAAAAAAATAAAAGAAAAAATGAAAAACCATACAATAAAAAAAGACAATAAAAAAAGGAAAAAAATAAAGAAACAAAACAATAAAAAAATAAGAAAAATGAAAAAAAAATTAAAAAAGAAATAGAAATGAAAAAATGATTAAAAAAGAAATAAAAATGAAAAAAAAACAAAACAAAAAAAATGACAAAAAAATGAGAAAAAAAAAACGAAAAAAAAAAGAAAAAAAAATTTTCAACATTGATGCCAGGAACGGATGAAGTAACATCCATTTCAACATTGATGTCAGGAACTGATGAAGTAACATCCATTTCAACATTGATGTCAGGAACTGATGAAGTAAGATCCATTTCAACATTGATGTCAGGAACGGATGAAGCAACATCCATTTCAACATTGATAAAAAAATTAAATAAAAAAGAAAAAAAATTTAAAAAGTGAAAAAAAATGTAGAATATAAAAAAAATAATCCATTTCAACATTAATAAAAAAAATTTTTTAAAAATTTTAAAATTTTTAAAAAATGAAAAATAGGAAAAAAAATAATAAAAAATAAACTAAAAAACAACAAAAAAATTTTCAAAAGTGAAAAAAATAAATTTAAAAAAACCAAAAATAAAAAACAGAAACAAAAAACCCCTCATAAACAATGAAAAAATTTAAAAAATGAAAAAAAACAATTAAAGAATTATAAAATAAATGAGGAAAAATGAAAAAATGAATAAAAAAATGAAAAAATGAAAAAAAAAAACAAAAATGAAATTAAAAAAAAAAAGAAAAAAAAATAGAAAAAAAAATTCAACATTGATGTCAGGAACTGATGAAGTTACATCCCTTTCAACGTATATGTCAGGAACTGATGAAGTCACATCCATTTCAACATTGATATCAGGATATGATGAAGTAACATCAATTTCAACATTGATAAAAAAAAATTAAAAACAATAAAAATAAATTTAGACAAATGAAGCAAAAAGAATAAAAAAAAAAATAAAAAACAATAAAAAAAATAAAAAATGAAAAAAAATGGAAAAAAAAATGAAAAAAATGAAAAGAAAAACAAGAAAAAAGCAACATTGATAAAAAGAATAAAAATAAAATAAAGAATATATAAAAAAATGAAAAAAAATTTAAAAAAATAAAAAAAACAATAAAACAAATATAAAAAATGGAAAAAAATAAATAAAAAACAATTAAAGAAAATATAAAAAAAATAAAATGAAAAAAAAAGAAAAAAACAAAAAAAAAAACAAAAAAAATGAAAAAAAACAAACAAACAAAAATGACAAAAAAGAAACGAAAACAAAATGAAAAAAAAAATCAACATTGAAAATGAAAAAAATAGAATAAAAATAACAATAAAAAAAGGAAAAAATAAAGAAAAAAAGCAATAACAAATAAAAAAAATGAAAAAAAAGAAAAAAAAAGGAAAAAAAAACAAAACAAAAAAAAGACAAAAAAATGAGAAAAAAAAAAACAAAAAAAAGAGAAAAAAAAATTTTCAACATTGGTGCCAGGAACGGATGAAGTTATATCCATTTCAACATTGATGTCAGGAACTGATGAAGTAACATCCATTTCAACATTGATGTCAGGAACTGATGCAGTAAGATCCATTTCAACATTGATGTCAGGAACTGATGAAGCAACATCCATTTCAACATTGGTCAAAAAAATTTAATAAAATTGAAAAAAAATTTAAAAAGTGAAAAAAATGGAAAAAAAAATAAAAAATAGAATATAAAAAAACAATTATCCATTTCAACATTAAGAAAAAAAAATTAAAAGGAATTAAAAAAATTTTCAGAAAATGAAAAAAAATTTAAAAAATTAAAAAAATGAACAAAAAATATAAAAATAAATAAAAAAACAATAAAAAAATTTTACAAATGAAAAAAACAAATTAAAAAAATGCAAAACAAAAACAAAAACAAAAAACCCCTCAAAAACAATGAAAAAGATAGAAAAAAAATAAAAAAATGAAAAAAACGATAAAAAAATAATAAAATAAATTAGAAAAAAAAAAGAAAAAAAAGAAAAAAATGAAAAAAAAAAACCAAAAAGAAAAATGAAATATTTCTTTTTAAAAAAATGATAAAAAAAGTCAACATTGATGTCAGGAACTGATGAAGTTACATTCATTTCAACATTGATGTCAGGAACTGATGAAGTTACATCCATTTCAACATTGATGTCAGGAACTGATGAAGTTACATCCATTTCACTATTGACGTCAGGAACTGTTGAAGTCACATCCATTTCAACATTGATGTCAGGAAATGATGAAGTACCATCCATTTCAACATTGATAAAAAAATTAAAAAAAATAATAAGAAATTTTAAAAAATGAAAAAAAAATAAAGAATGAAAAAAAACAATAAAAAATAAAAAAATGAAAAAAGAAACACAAATGAAAAAATGAAAAAAAACAGAAACAAGAAAAAAGCAACATTGATAAAAAAAATAAAAATAAGATAAAAAAAATTATAAAAAAGCCAAAAGGAAATAAAAAAAATAAAAAAACAATAAAAAAGTATTAAAAAATGGAAAAAAATAAATAAAAAAACAATAAAAGAAAATATAAAAAAATGAAATAAAATGAAATAAAAAGAAAAAAATGAAAAAAAAAAAAAACAAAAGAAAAAAAATGACCCCCCAAAAAACGAAAAAAAAATTAAAAAAAAAAAAATCAACATTGATGACAGGAACGGATGAAGTAACATCCATTTCAACATTGGTGTCAGGAACTGATGAAGTAACATGCATTTCAACATTGGTGTCAGGAACTGATGAAGTAACATCCATTTCAACATTGATGTCAGGAACTGATGAAGTAACATCCATTTCAACATTGATGTCAGGAACTGATGAAGTAACATCCATTTCAACATTGATGTCAGGAACTGATGAAGTAACATCCATTTCAACATTGATGTCAGGAAGTGATGAAGTTACAATCATTTCAACATTGGTGTCAGGAAGTGATGATGTTACATCCATTTCAACATTGCTGTCAGGAACTGATGAAGCTACATCCATTTCACCATTGATGTCAGGAGCTGATGAAGTAACATCCATTTCAACATTGATGTCAGGAACTGATGAAGTAACATCCATTTCAACATTGATGTCAGGAGCTGATGAAGTAACATCCATTTCAACATTGATGTCAGAAACTGATGAAGTTACATCCATTTCACCACTGATGTCAGGAGCTGATGAAGTAACATCCATTTCAACTTTGATGTCAGGAACTGATGAAGTAACATCCATTTCAACATCGATGTCAGGTACTGGTTAAGTAACATCAATTTCAACATTGGTGTCAGGAAGTGATGAAGTAACATCCATTTCAACATGGGTGTCAGGAACTGATGAAGTAACATCTATTTCAACAGTTCCTGGAGATGCATCCAGCTGGAAAAAATGATCAAGATTACATTCTGTAGTTTTAACAACTGGAACCCCTTTGAACCAAACTTTCTAGTGTTGGTCATATGCATACATATTTAATATGCAGTATCATACAAATTTATACAACTAGCTGTTTTGTTTTCCAGAGAACAATCTGAACCAAATCTCTGAGCATGCTTACTTAAGGTTTGCTGATTACCTCATGTGGGAAAACAACTAAACACTTATAGTTCTGCTCAAGCAAAACAAGACGATCAAGCATTGTCTAGCCTAGTCCCCCACCAGAATAAATACACCACTAGGTATCTGACCCAGATTAAAAAGAACCCCTAGCAGAAAAATTGGTAAGAAAAAAAATATTCATGGAAAATCTAAATATAACCACAGACAAATCCTTTTAATTCATGACACACAAGAAAAGAACAAAACTAGAAAAGAAGATTTGTTTCAGAATAAATCTGTCCAGGTGCTTTCAAAATTTGAATGCTTGGATTCGGATCTTCACCTAATTTGCATTAATTAAAATGCTATATTTTTTGTTTTTGATTCATTGGATACAGTTAATGCACAAACCTGTAAATTAAAGTTGGAATAGCACCTCAAGGTATAATAGTATAATAGCAGATATTCAAGATTAAAATTTTGTGTATTTGTGTGATTTGGATAGATTTAAATGCTACAACTTTGGTTCATGGCTCATTGGATGCAGCTATATCACAAACCATTAAATTGAGGTTGGAATGACACCTCTATCTATAATAGTTTTAGAGATACAGTGGTACCTGCTATTTAAGACCACCCCTACAGCCAACAAAAAGTGGTCTCATACTGCAGATGGTCTTAAATTGAAGGTATATTTAACATGTAAATACAGCAGAGGGGCTTGAAAGAGTGGTCTAAAATAGACATGTGGTCTTAAATTGGAGGTGGTCTTTAGAGCAGGTACCACTGTATTCAAGATTTAAATTGTGCGTATTCATGTAATTTGCATAAATTAATGTGCTACAACTCTGGAGCATGGTTCATTGGATGTGGCTATGTCAAAAATCTATACATTGAAATTTGAATGGCACCTCTACCATCAATAGTTTTGAAGCTATCCAAGATTCAAATTTCTTGTATTCACCTAATTTGCTTAAATTAAAATGCTACATGACTGACAAGTCAGCTGAGCTAAAAACTTTCACTTGCACAATTGTCATACTCTGGAAAACAGGACAGACAAATGTGAGGATGCTTTGTGATCTTTGCCAATTAATTGATAAGGTAGGTGCATGCCTCAACAAAGATAAAATAAATTAAGCCTCATAGGTGCACCTGACAGAGTGTTAGTTAACATTCAAACATAAATAATACTTTATGCACCTTTCATTCCAAGCCACTCACCAAGAACACTCAATATTCATGCAGGGACATAACCAGTGATTTGCTCGTTGCCAAGTGGAAATGACCAACACAACACAGAAATTTAGGTTGGATTTGGGCCAAGGGCTGATTTTTTGGAAACTTGGTAAAATGACTGATATTTACAGAGAAATTGCCAAAGAAGAATAAAGTTTTTTAGAGTTAAACTTGGCAAGTGGAAGGGCTAAACCAGCCTAACAAATGTATATTTTCCAATTCCAGGAGCAGAGCGGGGAGGAGGGAGGAAATATCAAGAAATACAAACCAAATAACTGAAATTTACAAATTGAGCAGTAGAAAACACGGCCGTTTGCAAGTAGTGCTGACGGGAAAGAGACCGAGGAGTAAATCTGAAAATGGGACGCAAAGGGTTTAGCCAATCAGAAGTGAGATGCGTGCGCATCTTTTCCCGGGGTTGTAGCCTAAAGATGCGCCCTCTCCTGGAAAACTCTGTCATTGTGATGCATAAAATTTGCAATCCTTGATAGCTTTATATTTTTGAGTTTAGAGTACAACTCCTCTAGCTCTTGTTGATGTGGTATGTAATTAAGCCTCCACGCCCCCCCCCCCCCCACCCCCCCCCCCCCAAAGTAGAGGAGGCTTATAGGGATTAATTAATTTCTTTCTATATCTATCGTTCAGACCAAATTTGGTTTGGGGGGACTTTCTTAGGTGCACCTGAGTGAAAACCATCAACCACAATTTCTTTTCCCACCTTCTGCTTTGTACTAGATCTCCGATACAGCTGGTCCAAAGGTCATATTGGTTCCCCAATATGACCTTTGGGCATAATAAGTCATGAGTGACCAATGTGCACAAGATATCCTTTTTTTTTTAACTTGACCCAATTTTTAAGATCGTGACGTAATTAGGCTGTTTTTGCTATTAACAGCATTATTGTTCAATATTTTTTCAATGGGAAAGCCTTTCATACATAGCTTGTCACCTTTGAAACAATTCATGGATTCAAATGATGCCACTCAGAATCAAAGAACAAGGTCATATGGCCTGCGGAAGATGAAAAATATGAAAATTTGATATTTGTCTCTCTTTTGCCACAGATCTCCAAGACCTCTTGCATTCGAGAATTGATATTATGCATGAAGATCGGGCCCATACTGAAGATGTGCACCTGATAAATTATTGTTCTTGACCTACATTTTAAGAACATGGCCTGCTTTTTTTTTTCTTTCTTGACTTTATTCTTTTTTTCTCTCAAATTTGTTGTATTCTCAAAAATTACCTTTAGTCAGGTTAAAAGATACTGCCATACGATTTACATATGATAATTTGTTGGCCTTGACCATATTTTCAAAATCAACCTGTTTTGGCTAAGGTTAATTAGTTTCGAAAAAAACTTCACTGTTGCTCATTATTTTTCAATGCCCATGCCTTCTACGGATAGCTTGTCCCCTTACTATGATATTATTGCAAAATATTGCTCAGGATCAAAGGTAAAGGTCATACATTTTCTTTACGAAAATTCGTGCACTAGGTGTCCAACATGCCGGAGTTCTAAGATAAGACCCCTGGACACATTAATATAGTCATGAGTTAAGCATTTAAACCTGGTATTTGTTTTGACCTTAACCTAATTTTTAAGGTTGTGGCCTCGTTAAGCTATTATCAATAACTTCATTATCGCTCATTATTTTTTAAGGGGAATGCCTTCCATGGATAGCTTGTCCCCTTCAAAACATTTACTAATTCACATGATGCCAGCAAGAATCAAAGGTCAAGGTCATACAGCCCTTTCAATCACTTATTAAATCAAGAAATGCTACTGAAAATCAAGTCAAGGTGATTCGTGCAGAATTTAAAAAAAATGGTTTTGACCTTGACCTAATTTTTATGGTCATGGTCTATTTAAGCTATTTTTAGTAATGACCTCCGTTATCACTCATTTTTCAATAAAAATGCATTCCATGGATAGCTTATCCCTTTCAAAACATTTACATCTACATGATGCCACTCAGAATCAAAGGTCAAGTTCATACATTCTCTTTGAACTGCAGAACAAGTGCACAAAGGACTTGTGGGTGGCGGGGGTGGGAGGCTTCCATTGCAATCGCTTTGCAAATGAAGATCCATAGTTTTGATATCTGATCCATTATTCAATATTTTTTAAATGTCTCAAAACCTGACAATTAAGTTTCTTGTGGCTTGGTTTTTGTCACTGATTTTACATAGTCAAATTGAGATGCGTCAATGAAGAAAGACTCCATGGCAATACTGTTGGCAAGGTACGGCACAGTCCTACCTTGTCTGTATTCCTTGTGCAGCTCTTATGTGACTGGTGGCTTTCAGGAAATGATGTAATATATGTTTCTCCAGTGCCACTCTAATGTGATGGCTGGATTTCAGGAACTGATGACGTAACCTCTTTTTCTGCAGTGTCTTGGGATGAACCCTTTTCAAAGGAATGAAAGGTCACTTTCAATGGTGATGGAGAGTGCACAAAACTAAATTAAACCGATCTGAATTATGACCATAACTTCATATTTGTGTGTACACAAACATATTGAAGAAAGCCGGTCATTAACCGGTCATTAACCGGTCAAAATCTATCCCACTTTTAATTAAATACTCAAAATTAAAATTTTCTTTAAAAAAAATTACGGTAATCAAATAAAACATTCAAACTGAGCAACTTGCTGAATACTTCCGATCTTCAGCGGATTGAAAAATGGAGAGTCAGCTGTTTTCATTATTATTATTATTATTATTATTATTATTATTATTATTATTATTATTATTATTATTATTATTATTATTATTATTATTATTATTATTATTATTATTATTATTATTAATCTTCTTCTTCTTATTATTATTATTAATCTTATTATTTTTATTATTATTATTATTATTATTATTATTATTATTATTATTATTATCATTATTATTATTAGTGTCATTTTCATAAGAAAACTGAACTATGTACACTCATCAATTTGTCAACTTCAAACACTTATCAGTCGAAACACAGGATGGCGATATAATGAGAATGTATGTACTATTTTGTTATGTACCAGCAGTTTTGAAAGCAGAAGCCAGTGGGACATATGGGATCGACAGACCTGAAGACACACGATAACCATGGTAATGAAGTATTCCCATGCCCGACTGATTGACAATAGTTGATGGCATCAATTCAAACTTTGACATGCCTACTAATTAACCATATCCATTTCCAGGCCAAACGTGAAGCTTCAGGTTCTTTACTTGGGGCACTGTAGACAATATACATGTATGTTCCTAGTGAATAGAAAGACAAGCTGCTGCTGTTGGTTGATTCATATTCACTTCTGTACAGTCCATTCAGCAACTTTTTGCAAACCTTCCACTTATTAAGCAGTTAAATGGGATATTGAATTTGCACTAGTAAATTGATTTTGGTGGTAAAAGCCTCATTTTGGTGGTAGCCAGCCGCCGGCAGTGGTCCTGCTGGCTAACGGTGAACATCAATTCGGGCTCTGGGAGCTCGGCGGTGGCCAGAGGTGGTCGGCTGTAGCCAGTGGTACACAATGTTGGTCAGCGGTAGGACCTTTTTTTTTTTTTTTGCCCTCTACCGCGGACCACCACAGTTTAATGCCGACCACTGCCCAGTTCATGTACCTACAACCTGGCAGATGTAAAATTTGAAATTCTGTGGAATGGGAAGGTGACAAGGTACATGGCAGATAAATGTAGACCTGTTTAGGTGTTCTTGGCACTTATATGAACATTCTTTCTTTAAAAGGTACTGTTCTGTTGGGAAAGAAATTACGGCAAACAAAAATGTACTCAAAACTACAGCTGGCTACCACTGTGTACCGCCAGCTATCGCTGTCCACTGCAGAAATGAGACATTTACTGCTGAAATCAATTTACTAGTGTTGATAATTGCGTATCCAGGTTTGCGGACAGCACCTACACTTTATGACATCCTTTGGCTGACCTGTCATGGAATGACATAAGAGCTATCACTTTCATATTCAAGGTCATCTTCAGAGAGGCTGCTGCTTCTGCTTGCAGGTATATAATCCTAAACAGTAGGTACATGTATGCTAAAGTTGATAAAATAATGAATGAATGAATAAATAAATAAATAAATAAATAAATAAATAAATAAATAAATAAATAAATAAATAAATAAATAAATAGATAAATAAATAAATAGATAAATAAATAAATAGATAAATAAATAAATAGATAAATAAATAAATAAATAAACACTCCTTTAACTTTGAATATATGCAAATACTTGCAAATGTCAATATATTATATTTATTTATGTATCAATCAATTACTATAGTCTATCCTTTGTGGTCAGCAGAATTGAAATTTGAGAATTTTTCATTAATGGAAATCAACATGACCATATATCAACTACACAATTTAGTATGACCACTGTACCATTCTATTGTCACAAACTGAATATCTGCATTCTTTCTATAACTGCTAATTTGTATGGTTTCCAAGTCACAGAACATGAAGCTGATGCACACTGTCATAAAGCGTCTTTGTGGCCATGCAGGTGCGAAGGGGAGATTATGTTTACAGACAGACAGACAATTTGAATAAAGTACCCCCAAACTTTGTTTTTTGGGGGAGGGAGTGTGAGGGTGGGGGTGGCGAGTTGGAGTATAAACCAGTGGTAGGGTTATAAAACTGAAATTTTATGACTGACCTCGTCAGTGTTGTCCTGGCTGGTTGTTGGCAAGTCATGGTTCATCTCTTTCTCCCCCGTTCTGGCTCTCCTTGTCTGAAGCGTCATCCTCACCATGTCCCTCATCCTGCAAGCACTGATGGTGTATGGAGACATGAAATCATTCATAAAATCACTTAAACTTGCATATACAGTGGTCCCTGTCTTGAGAGACCCCTCCAATGAGCAACCAACTGTCTTGAAAGACCACCTTTTCAACAAACTTTGCTTAGTGCTTTTCTTGTTATTTACACCTACGAGAGAACACCTGTCTTCAGAGACCACGATTTGGTTGTTGAAGACAGGTTTCACTGTATCAAACTTACATGTATAGTCCCTGTCCTTTTTAGATTGCAGGTAATAATCTGTCTTAGTCTATAGTTTTGCTTGAGGTTTTGGAGACACCAGGCAAGGAAAAAGAAAAATTGGACACTATTTTCAAAATTCCATAATAATTACATAAATACAGGAAGCAATAAGAAAATAGCCAGTGACATCTTAAGAGAGAATTGCACGAGTAAAGATACCTCAGGAATGGTGAAACATTAACATGTTCAGCATCACGGTACTAACTCAAAACGGAATTCAAGTTATCAAGTAAACAGTAAATTTCGTGTCACTTATCCTGTAAATTAGCATTAGAATGCCCATTGACTTACATAGTAATCAATAGGAAAACTGCATTGAACGATAAGTACCCGAACTGAAAAAATCCTTAAAAATCAGGAATCCAAAGCAGTGCCACTTAGTAAACAACTTTGTTTGACCCTTCCACAAGAACATATCCATCACATTTCAGCTTAATCTAAGTGACGGTTTTGAGAACAAGTGAAAAATAGCAAAACCATACAAAAAATTAATAGAAAAATTTAGAAAAAATTGCACCTGGTGAACAAATTGGGAACTAGGTGTCCCTGTGGTTTAGAAGAACGATTTTTGTTTGTGTCCCAGTGCTCAAGTGTGTGAAAACATATATGTAAATCTTATACCTTATCAGAAGGTACAATCATCATATATGATGAATGTATAAATGAAAAAACTTTCATCTTATCTGAGAACTATCCCCTCAAGCAAGACACTGACCTTGTTGCTTGTGACCATGGATTTCCTGCTTAACCTTCCTCCAGTATAATTCTTCCTATTTGGTCATGAGAACATCAACTCAATCATGGAGGGAATTAAGGGCTCTTTAGATTTTAATCATTCTATTTGGTTTTTATGTGTAACATTGAAAAATTCAACATTTTTGGGGGGGGGGGGAAATGTAAATTTTTAACATTTTCAAACCCTAACTTTTGAACAATGTCTTAGATGAAAAATCTGATGGGCCCCATTTGCTCTATAATATACATGTACGTGTTTTATTACCAAATATGAAGACAATCTGGTTAAAAAAAAGAAAAGAAAAAAAAAAAAGCTCAAAATCCATGTTCAAAGACACTAAGGTCATGCAATTTCTTGTTTTCTGGGTACTATCTATAGGTATTTTCAGATATGTCAAAATTTCTTAATTTACACGTAAATTATATCCATGACAAATGTACTTTATGATAAGGTGTAGTTTCACATATATATTTTGACACTTTTGAGTGCTGCAATGCAAAGACAAAAGCACTCTTCCAAACCACTGTGAGCCATTAAAATAGTGTATAAAAAACAAAAACAAAATTAAGTAAATGACTAAGCATTCTTAAAAGCATATAGTGAAGGATCTCCATTCACTTGGGTGACATTAAAAGCCTACATGTCCATTACAAAAATGACTTGAGTCATACTTTATGCTAAATGAAGTTATTTAATTCATATCGGTTTGGTCCCATTCAAAGATATCTTGATATAAAGGTCTAGTTTCCTCAGCTGTCTCATTGATTGGACCACTGAAAGTAAAAGAAATACAATAAACTCCACAGTGGTTGCTGTTAATGTTTCATTCTACAGTGGTCCCTGTCTGGAGAGAGTGCCTCTTGTGCAGTTCAAAATGAAGTCTCTCGAACAGGTGACCCTCTACCCCGCCCCCCCCCCCCCAAAAGGAAAGTTTGCAAAATAAAATTTTTCAGAGGTGGGAGCAGAATTTTTCATCTTACATGGCTTTTGAATGGTATGTAGATGACATGCCAGTAAGACAACCAAAATTTTACATTGTAAAAGTTCGCTGAAATCAGCTTTAGACAAGTTGAAAAAAGGCGAGTGCAGGATGAACACAAATACTTGCAGCGTGTCAATGGTTGCCTTTTCATATGTGCTTCCAGCAGTCTCTGTAAACAGTTTCAAGAAAATTCAGTCTCAAATGTGTAAATTTTGTGATTTCTTTATCTAAGATAGATATCCCAGCAAGGGTTGTTGCCCAGCCCCACTTCCAACCATGACCTGTTACAGAAGTAACATGTATTTTAACTAAAAGCCGATCAGTGACCGAAAACTGCTGGGCCAGGACGGACGGACAGACAGAAGGAAAGATGCCTAGGTGACGACAATACCCTTGAGTAGGTCAAGGTTACTTCTGTTCGATCTAATAACAAAGCTTTGGTGCAAATGCAATGAGCCAAGATATCATGGCAAAGACATTTTTCTTCAATGCACCCCTGTGACCTAAATATGTGACACAGTGACCTAGTTTTCACTAGGTGTCTGAGGCATCCTTAGGACCAACTGTAATGAATAATTGGTGCAGCTACAATGAAGTAATTAAGATTTGAAGATATCATGGTCCTGCCATTTTTCTTCAATGCAGCAATGTGACCTAAATATGTGACCGAGTGACCTAGTTTTTGATATGCTTCTGAGGCATCTTTAGGAACAACTGTCATAAATAATTGATGAAACTACACTCATTACTCTTTTAGATATTGTGTTAATGCCATTCTTTTGCTTTAATGTAGTACTGTGACCTAGTGACCTACTGTTCAATGGGCAACTGAAGCATCTCAATGGCTCCCTGTCATAAAAATTTGGTCTCAGTAAAGTGAGTATTTTTGGAGATATGGCGTTAACAAGGCAGGGATAGACGCATAGATGACGACAATACCCCTCCGGCCTAGAAGGCCGAGGGATAAAACTCTGGTCTGTCTTAGCTGAAGTTTTATGTTGAGACTTCAATTTTGGATTCCTAACCAGTGAGCATAATCAAGCCAATAATTTGTCAACAGCGACTCTACTGGTCCTTGTGTACAAGAACCTTGGCAGTCTCTCGCAACTGTCAAGTAATGCAAGCATTATGCAACTTTCAAAGCGAGCCAACTTGATGTCTGTCATTAAGACACTTTTAATCAACACATTTATCCTCAATCAGGACTGTGGACATTTCTTTTGTCCCAGATCATTTACATACATTTTAACATTAACACAAGTGGCGTGTTTATCCCATGACATGCTGCAGACAACGCGACTTGATGCGCTGATTAACTTTTTTTTTTAAAGAACAAAAATGAGAGGGGCATTGGCAAACGTATGCAAAGTTGTTGTCATGCAGAAATAAATACATGTATGAATAAATTGACCAATCAATTTTTTAAGATTTTAAGCGTTTGCCTACTCATAACAAGTGGATGTGAATGTCTTACTCTTCCATTATAAATACCCCAGAGAAACATAATGTAACTTGAAAGGAAGATTTGCTTGACAGCAAATCTGTCTGGGTGCCTTCAAAATGAGAACAGTTTGAAATGCTACACATTGCCATTGTTCAACATAAACTATATTTTGTGTATTACGAGAAATTCCATAAATTAGAATGCTACAACTTTGGTCCTTGCATGGTCTATTGGATCAGGCCATGTCACAAACTTATAAAGTGAAGTCTGAATGACACTACTGTCTGTAATAGTTTTGAAGTGATTTATAGACTTTAATTTTGTGCATTTGCCTAATTTGCACAAGTTAAAAGCCTGCAACTTTGGTTTATGGTTCATTGGATGCAGTTATGTCACATACCTACAAATATATAAGTTGGAATGGCACCTCTATGTATAACTGTTTTGAAGTTATTCAAAGGTTTAAATTTCTTGTATTCATCTTATTTGCAAAAACTAAAATTGTACAATTTTGGATAATGCTTCATTGGATGCAGCTATGTCACAAACCCATAAATTGGAATGGCACCTCTATCTACAATAGATTTTAAGCTATTCAAGATTTAAATTTTGCATATTCACCTAATTTTTGCATAAATTAAAATCTTAATCTTTGGTTCACAGTTCATCGGATGCTTCTTAGCCACAAACCCACAAATTGAAGTTGGAATGGCATCTCTATCTATAATAGTTTTGGAGATATTCAACTTTTAAATTTTTGAATGCCCCTTATTAGCCTAATATCAAATTCTACAACTTTCAGACACTCTCCAATATACTGGCAGGTTTCACAAACCTATATGTGCCCATTAAAATTTTGTGTCTAAATTTCGGATAGTCAACTTCCCTACTAGCTCTGTTACCGTGCCAAGTTTAACAATGGTAGCTTGCATGGTGTCTGAGAAAAGCTCTGGACAAATTATGTAGTGGAAAGAAAGAAAGAAAGAAAAAAGGAAGGAAGGAAGGCAGCAAGGAAGGAAGCAGGAAGGGAGAGAGAGAGAAGATAGGAAGGAAGGAAGGAAGGAAAGACAGACAGACAGACAGAAAGAAAGAAAGAAAGAAAGAAGAGGGAGAGAGAGAGAGAGAGAGAGAGAGAGAGAGAGAGAGAGAGAGAGAGAGAGAGAGAGAGACCAGTCATCACCCCTTTCAAATTTTTATAGCAGTATAATTTACACATGTAGGTCCCTGTTCAAGATGATGCCTGTTTAACAGACCCAGGGTCCTTGACAACTGGACAGGCACCCTGAACCACCAGCCACATAAAAAAGGGGTGACAGTTATCCAAGTAGGAAAACGTTGTGACCAACCTGCCTCCCACCTTCCTACACACACACAGCTGCCCAAAAATGCATGTCCAGTGATAAGGCAGACCCCATGGGACTCAGTTAAGAGCACTGTGGGCAGGCTTGCATATTCAGTGGACCCTGTCTAAAACTTGACCTTCAGCCAATCAGCAGTGAGCAGAACTGTTGTAGCCACCCTGGACCCAAACATGGGGTTCTCCTAACAGGGTTTGCATGATGATTATGAGCTTTTTTACACAAAAAGGTTTGAGTGATGGTTGTTCTATTCAATAGTTCAACATGTGAATCTGACTTGACATCATATATAATTCATGATTACAGTGTAAATTATTTTGTTTCAATGTAACAAATCATTTGATATTCAACACAATGTGCCCCCTTTTCCCCCTTCCACAAACATATATTCAGACAATTAACATGACAAAAAAGCTTCAAACTTGCCACATTTAGTTGCTTCTAGAGCTTTTGTTCACTGGCCATTGATAGATGTCTCAAACGTGCACGTGTAAGTTAAAACTTTGTGCCTATCTCCAATACCTTGGAAGATATGGAGATTTTAAAATTTGAATTGCCCCTAATTTGCATAATTTTAAACATCATGACTATTCCAAGTCAGGTGCCAAATTTCACTGGTAGGTCAGTCACCATGGCAAGTTTGGTGGTTTTCGGAATAAGTTGGTCCGAGAAAAACTCCGGACAAATCTGGTCAGAAAGAAAGAAAGAAAGGAAGGAAGGAAGGAAGGAAGGAAGGAAAGAAAGGAAAGAAAGGAAAGAAAGGAAAGAGAAAGAAAGAAAGAAAGAAAGAAAGAAAGAAAGAAAGAAAGAAAGAAAGAAAGAAAAGAAGAATTCTTGGAAAAAACAAAATGTCTGGGTTGGCACCCAGACATAATAATTAGTGCATTTGAATTACACCACTGAACTGCCTTACCTTCTTCTTATTGGTACAAACAGTCTTTTTTTGCAGTTTTATTAGTTTTGTCTGGGTGCCAACCCAGACATTTTGTTTCACAAGTTTGACAAGTTTTATAGCAATCCAAGGTCAGTATATGACTGGTTAGGTTTGGATGCCATAACAATTAAATATAATTATTATATGACCAAGTCATTAAAAGGGTAAAAAGATATGTTTGTAAAACATAGATCCCCCCACCCTCATTACCCTTGCCCTCGCTACCCTATTGATAATGGTAGATGGGGCACTCGTGACCTTACAAAATTAGTGAAGGTTGATCATACATCAATGTCACATATCTTTAAACTTTAACCTAGTCCTTAAAAATGACTAAAAACCTGGACAATATAAAAATTATAGCTGAAAAGTTAGTCATCATTTAGAAACCATATTCAGCAAAGTGGCTTTATGACCTTGGAAATTAGGGCAAGGTCACTCATTTTCACTTGACCTTCTTCAGTTATTGTGCAAAAACCACAGGAAGTCTACTGTCTGTGTATGACCCTCAAAACTGGGTCAAGGTCACCCATCTACAAACTCAAACTAGCCCTTATAGGCAACCATAAAGCTTTGCAATATAAAAGTGCTACCTCTAAAATGCAAGTTATCATGCAGAAACAGTATTCAACCAAATGGCTCTGTGACCTTTGAAATTAGGTCAAGGTCACTCGTCTTCAAACTTGACCCAACCCCGAATACGGACAATTATCCAGTGCAATATTAAAGTCCTAGTTTAAAAACCTCTTCAGTAATCATGTGGAAACCA
Organism: Hermodice carunculata; assembly: GCA_964020975.1. Taxonomy (NCBI): domain Eukaryota; kingdom Metazoa; phylum Annelida; class Polychaeta; order Eunicida; family Amphinomidae; genus Hermodice; species Hermodice carunculata. The sequence continues at coordinate 95,069,530 of OZ026621.1, forward strand.
AAGTTAACTCAGGTACCAACGTGACCTTGGACATTAAATCAAGGTCACTAAACTTTAAACTTCTTCTAGCCCTTAGCAAGAACTATAGACCTGTAAAGTATTCCAGTCCTAACTTAAAAACTTCTTGAGTTATTGTGCAGAAACCACAGGAATTCTACAATCTCTCTGTGACCCTGAAAACTGGGTCAAGGTCACCCATATTCAAACTCAACCTAGCCCTTACAGAGAACCATAAAGCTGTGCAATATAAAAGTTCTAGCTCCAAGGTATAAGTTATCATGCAGAAAGCATGAAACCATTTCAGTAAAGTGGATGTGACCTTTAAAATGAGGTTAAGGTCATTCATCTTCAATTTCGCCTAGGCTCAAATATGGACTATAATCCTGTGCAATATAAAAGTCCTAGCTTAAAAATCTCTTCAGTTATTGTGCAGAAACCAAAGTTAATTAAGGTACCACTGTGACCTTGGTAATTAGGTTAAGGTCACCCATATTCAAACTTTGCCTAGCTTTTGACTAAAATAATACACCTGTACAGTATCAAAGTCCTAGCTTAAAAACGTCATGAGTTATTGCGCGGAAACCACAGGAATTTTACAATCTCTCTGTGAGCCTGAAACTGGGTCAAGGTCACCCATCTTCAAACTCAACCTAGCCCTTTCAAAGAAGCATAAAGCTGTGCAATATAAAAGTTCTAGCTTCAAGGTTTAAGTTATCATGCAGAAAGCATGAAACCATATTCAGTAAAGTGGCTCTGTGACCTTTAAAATGAAGTCAAGGTCATCCATCTTCAAACTTCGCCTAGGCCCAAATACGGAATATAATCCTGTGCAATATAAAAGTCCTAGCTGAAAAACCTCTTCAGTTATTGTGCGGAAACCAAAGTTAACTCAGGTACCACTGTGAACTTGGAAATTAAGTCAAGGTCACCCATATTCAAACTTTGCCTAGCTTTTGACTAGAATAATACACCTGTACAGTATCAATGTCCTAGCCTAAAAACTTCTTGAGTTATTGTGCGGAAACCACAGTCTACCGACCGACCGACATGTGCAACGCTATTTGCCCCACCTTCTTCGAAGGGGGGCATAAAAATCAGATGATCATGGGTAGATGAGATATGCACAAGATGAATTAAAAGATAGCATATCCAGAACCCTATAAATCAATTACATTGAGTTTATAAGACATTACGATCAGTCGAGAGCAAAAAGTCTGACAAAACAATCAATGATTAAAAAGATCATTGATGAAAAATGAATTGTATACAACTTTTTTTAAAAAACTAAACAGAGATCGTGCATCCTGGACATGCTGAGGTAGTTCATTCCAAAATTTGGTATCAATAAAAGAGAGAGTTTTAGGGGAAGACTTTGCCCGGAAAAAAATTGAGGAAGTGGATGCTCTTGTTTGATAGGAATGGACTGCGGTCACTGGAGTAAAGATATTTTGTAAATAAGGTGGGACTTAATTATTATCTATTTTCCGAAGAAAATACAGAGATTGTTGAACAATGTCTGTTTGACACTCATCCATTTTAGGGTCCTCAGCATGTGGAGGATGTGCGTCCCAGGGTGACATTGTAATACTATTCTCATTGCCCTGTTCTGTAGTCGCTGGAGGCGTACAATGTCAGCTATCTTCAGATTGCTACCCCAGACTGTGCTACAATAATCCAAATGAGGTAACGCCAAGGTGTTGTACAGGGTAATTTTGGAGTCTGCACAAAGGAAATTTGCTGCTCTGCTAAAAACACCAAGAGCTCTCTTTATTTTTGTCACAACCTCATCTACCTGCTTTTCAAATTTCACTTCCTGATCAAGCGTTACACCCAAGTACTTGCAAGACTCTGATTGGGAGATAGTTCGATCCTTGAGTGATAGATCAAGGGTTGAGTTGATGGAATTTCTCTAGTGATTGCTGCGAATCAGCATACAAGTTGTATTTCCAAGGTGAAGACTTAATTTATTTGCATGCAACCAGTCAGCTACTTGGATCAGCTCTTGCTGTAATCAAGTGGAGACAACATCTTTGGATTTGTCAGCATAATAAAACAGAGTGTCATCTGCATATAAGCTGACTTTAGATTTTTTGAGAGAGACACTGAGATCATTAATGTAAAGAATAAACACGAGGGGGCCAAGAATTGACCCTTGGAGAATGCCAGTACCGATCTCCATGGGTTTGGACAAGTTTCCATTGATACAAGCAATCTGTTTTCTGTCAGAAAGGTAACTCTTGAACCAATGAAAACTTGTCCCTTTGTTTTTCCAAGAATTCTTTTCTTTCTTTCTTTCTTCCTTTCTTTCTTTCTTTCTTTCTTTCTTTCTTTCTTTCTTTCTTTCTTTCTTTCTTTCTTTCTTTCTTTCTTCTTTACGATCAGATTTGTCCAGAGTTTTTCTTGGACCCTACTATTCTGAAAACCACCAAACTTGCCATGGTGACTGACCTAATGATGTTCAAAATTATGGAAATTAGGGGCACTAAAAATTTTAAAAGCTCCATACCTTCCAAACTATTGCAGATAGACACAAAGTTCTAACTTACACATATCGGTTTGAGACAACTCGCAAATCCAATAGCACACAAACAAAACTTGGGGAATTTTTAATGCATGCTAAATTCACTTAATTTCTCCCCAATCCACATGCAGGCTTTCAACTGCCTCCTGTATGACCTATTGCTTGACCTCTATGGTGCCAGGCAACCATTTTGCATTCATAATTAATTAGCTTGAACCTGTCTCACAGCTTTCTGCCCATGCGTGCTGAGTGTACGCTTTGGAAGGTTTGGGTCTTGTAGCAAATTGTGGGGGTGGGGTGGGGGACTCCCAACAATTGTGTAATGAGGCTCTCAATAAAATACAGAATATCTCTCTCTGTTCATGCAAGAACAGATTGACTCCATGCTGCCATATGTACCAGGCAGGCTTTTGCTTCCACTGGTGTTCTAGCTTGCCTGTTTTTGCCTGAGGAAATGTCAGTCTACTGCTCCTTATCAGTCCCAAGGGGACTCACAGCTCTGGACTTCTAGGCAGAACAAGCCAGAGTGCACCCTCTGTTAAAAATAGTCAACATACAGACCTGAGTCAGCCAGACCAGAGAAGTACAAATATTTGTGTCATCTCAGTGGACACTTTCCTGTCTTTGTTTTCTTGTAACCAGTGAGATGAAGCCTGTTCTTCCTAGCCAATACTGAGACAGTATAGTTATGTCTTTGTTCACAGGTATATGTTCATGTAGTTTCTGGACAGCTTTTGTTTAAATTTGTTTATGTAATAAAGGAAAAAAGACAGTTTTGTATATCATGTATACACATCCCTCTAAATTATAATATGTGTACACTGTACATGCACATACATGTATATAGTACCCACTTTGAATACTAATAATCAAATTAAACCATAGGTGGCAGCACATGCAGCCTCTCATCTTGACACAATGGCCTCATAAGTGTTAACATCCTTTTAGTCATCTGGTGAGTGATATGATAACTTAATTGACCATGCATGTTTGTTATATCACGGATGAGTCCTCACATTAAGCTTCACATACAAATTTATTAGAGTTAAAAGGAAACTTGGCTATGCTTTACAGATTAGGTACTTTAACAACCAAGAGTGTATACCCAATGGGTATACCATGCAGTTACCCTAGCTATACCCAAGGAGAAAGTTCAGCCTGTCTGGACAGCTAGTGAGGGTATATGTTATGTAACAAAGAATCTGGGTGTAATTTACGTAACTTATGAAGTCTTGATACATTTTCTGTAATGGTCCTGTGAAGTAGTCATGGTGCTCTGTTTATCCAAACAGGTTGTGGATCACCCATTTATGACTGCATATGATGAGTCAGTTTTGTAACTGTGTGCTTCCAGCTCATTGGTGTAAGGTTATCTGGCTTTTGAACCAGATGTAACAATGGTGCAAATTGACTGCTGTCCATTTGGGTGTCCTAAGGGAATTGTTGGAAGATGAACAGCATGGACTGGTGGGAGAAAATTCGGCTTTCCCACATTTACATGGAGAGGAAACACATGCAATGCAAGGGTGTCTCAGCATAACTGATCGTCAGGAAACCAAGTTTTGAAACCTCACATTGAGGTAATTAAAAAACTGAAGTGCCATTTCTCAACTGTTTGTAAGCATGTTCTTCATATCCAAGTAGGGTCCGAGTGATAAGACAAACTATTTTTCAGTGGGCTAAAAGAAAATCCGTAAACTCTTGTGAAATTTTATGCAACGTATACTTCACATTATACCATGCAGCTGTTCTGCAAATTTGAAGCTGCACAGGCCCATCCTTGTCATAAATGAAATGTCAACATGCATAGAAATCTTAACAGAGGTATGTTTTGGTAAATAAAGATACTAAAAGTTTTTCAGCTGAAAATACCACCGATAGATGCATGCAGTTGAAAAATGGCACTTCAGTTCCACTAGCTTTATATAAACACTGACTTAGGTGTAACATGGGTCATCATTCTTACTGATGTGTTTCTTCCATTTGTTTTGTTTTTGGTTGTTTATTTTATTTTTTTTTTTTGGGGGGGGGGGGTACATGTACAGGGGACGATGCAACATTTTCAGGATTATTTTTGACATCACATAGTATTGTCAACCCTTTATAACTCTGCTGGCCAAAGGACGTAGACCTTATAGCATAACTCATGTCGGTCCATCATTCTGTCCGTCTGTAGGTTGGTAGTGTGATAGTTAGTATACCATAAAGTTAACTTAAACCCACCTAGAGACTTTCTCTAGTCTGTCTACAGTCAGAAACCATCATTCATTGTTTGCTCCTCCTATTTCATCACTTGGGTGTAGAGGTGACTCTCTGACTATAGTCAATTACCTTAAACACCCACTTCACGATCATTGTTAGTACATAAGTGTAACATACTAGAGACGTCCGTCTGTCCCTAAACTATTGGTTTGTGAGCGCGAGCCATCCACAGTTTTCAAGTTAATCCAACATAACTTTCAGGATTACCAGGCATTACAGCATTCATCAATATTATTGGATACAAAGCACAAAGTCCAATCGACCTCTTTAAGATAAGTTTTGAATATGTTATAGTCTGCATTGCCATAATCCCATATGTGACATTTGAAGGCAGGATCTTTCTGATGACGAAACAACAGATTTGCTGCCAGGACACAATGGTGGCAATTTGAAATTGAAGGAAGCACACGAGTTTCACGCACATAGTTGGAAATATTTGATAGTATTTGGTCTAGACAGATTGCCGAGTGTTCGGTAATGCGAGTAGGTTCCTGCACACGCAAGGTCAAAAAATTAATTCGGGAAAATTGATTAAGTTTTAGGCCTGAATGCGTTGAGAAATCAGTTTAAATCGGCAGTTAACATTATATCATTATAATGCCTGTGCTATTTGCTAAATCGAGACTTTCCTGAAGCTTATCCCAGAAGGAGACTGACGAGTCAGGTGGTCTGTACACGACGCCAAATAGAAATTTGTTATTGTGAAGTCTTATCTCACTCCACAAAAGCTGTGTATCTCAAGATCATTTAGCGGAGACACATGTACGGATTTAGAAACGTATACATGTAGAGCAACTCCATACCCATCAGAGATGTACTTCTGGGTTGAAAAAATATCACTCATTCCTGGTTAGAGTGCAACCAAGTCAGGAGCTTTCCTTGGCTTGGGTTGGGTGCAATATCCCAACCCGCACCAAGGAAAAGTATTGACCGAGGGTGTGCCATCATGAATGGTCTGACATGCAAATCTCAGCAAAAACATTTTTTTGTAATGAAAAGTAGAAATGACAATTTGCATACGGGGGCTTTGGGGGTGATTTGAGCAGGACAGGACTAATTGAAACACAGGCTGGATTAAGTTAATCAGCGCTGAAAAACAGGTAATGGACTTGAATTTAGCATGAAAATGTACATTACTGTACATTAGTAAAATTCAAGGCTTCTCTTCTGTGGAAAAAAAAAACTGGGGTGCCATCAATAAAATGAGTACTGCAGCGCTACCAGTTGAATGCATTCTGCTCTGGACTTGGAATGAAACAAGAGATTTGTGATAAATATAATTGACTGGGAGCCTCCTAGTCACTGGGGGCAGTGGACTTAGAAGGCACTTCTGAAAAGTATGACATGTATATACAGTGGTTCCCCTTTTGTAAGGCCCCTCTGAAGAGAGGCCACCCCCTCTACAAAGACCACTTCTCTGTACAGCAGTGATGGCATTTTCATTATACTTACTCCCCTTAAGAGAAGTCATCCTTCTTATAAAGCCACAATTGAGGTGCATTTGGGGTGGCCTTATAAGAAGGGGATCACTGTAGGTAGGTCATATATGTTTAAAAAAAACTGTCCTTGATGCTTCCAGATCCTGGCATTGGGCAATCAAGTAGGTCGAGTCTTCATTTGGGATATTAGATGTGGAGAACCCAAGTTTGGCAATTAAGGTATGCACTGGTTTCTGTGGAAAAATGTTTGCAAACAGAGAGAGAGAAAAAAATGTCCCTTTTCTAACTGCTGGCTCAATGTCAAACTTGGCACGTGAAGGTTAAATATGGCATGATGGTATGAGGACAGACTGTTAAAGTTGTATGTGGTCAATCTAATCTTGTCCATTCATTTATTAAGCTTTTCATTCATTTAGCTGCATGTGATTTCACATGTAGTTGCCTGCAATTTTAAAGTTCTTGAATGTGGCACAGAAAAGGATTAAAATCTTGAGGTTCTGTTTGTTGTCAATTTCATCTCTTGCAGAGGCACAGTGTTGACACATCCCAAGTGTTCCAGTGCAATTAGACAAACAAACCTAAATCGTGATGGATCTGTACTCATTTGTGTGTGTGATGACTCTTCCATATGGAGGTGGGACCGTGTACGATGAAAGTGGAGGAGACAACATCCCAAATGTGATATTTGTTGGGGATTTTTAAATTGGACGTTTCATGACACGGCCATTATTACCAAAGTTCCTGGTTCACCATTGATAACTGTCATGTGCAAGAGCTGAGGCTGACAGCGAAGTATCTTCTGTCACATTACAACGCAGCCATTCTGTATTTTGAGGGGGGCTCAATGCGTAATATAGGACTGGCCCCAGACATTCTAATCCTAACTGTATATTTCATTCAGCATCTCAGGTTTTTTTACTTCTACATTTTCAGTAGCACGAGCAATTATTAAGGTAGAAAAGAGCCGGACGTCAAAACGACACAAAACAGTGCAGCATGCAGATAGGCCATGCAGTCAAGAGTTGAGTGCACAGCAAAGCTGTATGTAAAATAAGAGTGTACTGGACCATTAAGGTGTATTGCATGATGTGTATTGGACCATAAGTGTACTGTGTGACAGTGGTCCAGAATACAGAACAATAGTATCTGGTATTTAAGATGCCCTCTGCTGCCAGAGCTGGTCTTATATTGCAGGTGATCTTTTAAGTCTCCCAACAGATGTGGTCTGTCAGGAGAGGTTGGCTTTAGAGTAGGTACCATTGTACATCGTGAGTGTGGGAAAGTACATGAATTTATTCAGAGTTTTGAGTTAAGATGTATATGTTTTGTATGACTGGTGTATATGCCGGAGAGACGATGTGAGCTGGTAATGCAGCAGCCAGCATTATGTATGATTGAGGTGTCTGTTGAGAGTGTTTCTGAGAACAACTGACCAGGATCCTGAATGACTTCAATTTGCATTACAGAATCTGGGTTGGCTAATACACATGTTACAGTGGCCTAGAGATTGTCTTTTACACAAAGTATATGAGCTATGACATGAGTGTGTGTCCATCATGTTTCCAGTTGAGCTTTTGGCTACAGTGCCACCAAGTGGCCAAGAGTTTTACTTTGCAAGGTCAAAATACTAGGTATTATTTCCAGTGTAGCTGGGAGAACAAGACACTTGTTATGATGGACCTATGGATGTAAATTGTAATTATGCAAATAAAACAGTCCAGATATTTACAGTTTACAAATATTGATGTTCTTCTTCTTTCAATTGATCAGGGTCCCAGTATGATTAAGTGCGGAAGTTTGAAAATAATATTATGGTCACGATGATAAAACTATGGTGACACTCAAAAACACAACCCAAGTATTACAGTATTTTGTCCCATCTACTTTCAATCTCATTCACAGATACAACATATAATACTGATGGAATGGGGTGTACTTGTTCACAACACTTCAGTTTTGTTTAGTCTAAGTCCACACTATATACTTATATATAACACTCAGGTGACAACTTCCGAGCAGCACTGAATAATTAGCTTCAGTTCATCTTGTGGTGTGTACACACTCTGCTGGTTACTAGATTTGTAAATCAGGTACATACAAGTCACGATGTTTGTATATTTTTGTCTTTGTGTGATGTGCAATTAAGGTATACTTTATATGGCTACACATGATGCACATGATGTAAGGTGAGGCTGTTATCACCACAAGAAGTATAGTTTTGGGATTAATCATTTGTAATTAGGCAATCAGCATAATTAAGAGTAAAATTACAAGGTTGTAGTTCCTCAGCTTATATTTAATTATATTGATTAATTATTAAAGTGTGTGTGTCAACACACACTGTTGTTCTCTCTCTCTCTCTCTCTCTCTCTCTCTCTCTCTCTCTCTCTCTCTCTCTCTCTCTCTCTCTCTCTTTCTCTCACGACCAAATTTGTCCGGAGCTTCTCTCGGACACTATTATTCCGAAAACCACCAAACTTGCCATTATGACTGACCCACAAGTGAAATAAGGCACCTGACTTGGAATAGTCATGATGTTTAAAATTATGCAAATTATGAGCAATTAAAATTTTAAAGCTTTATATCTTAAAAAATATTATAGATAGACACAAAGTTCTAACTTACACTTATAGGTTTGAGACATCTGGCAAATCCAATAGAATGCAAACAAAAGTTGGGGAATTTTAATGTATGCTAAATTCAGTGAATTTCCCAAGAATCCACATTTTGACAGAGGCTTCTGCTGTATTGCATATTACAAGCCTCCATGGTGCAAGGCAACCATTTTGCATTCATGATACTTGAACCTGTCTCATAGGCAGCCTTTTAGCCATGCCTGCTAGGTGTATGGCTTTAAAGTTTTGGGTCTTATGGCAAATGAGAGGTGGGGGGAACTCCCAACTGTTGAACAACTGTGCAATGTCTAATGATGTTCTCAATAAAATACAGAGGATCTCTTTCTGTTCATGCAACAAACATATCTGCTGCATGTTCACACTAATGCTGGACAGAGCTGTAAGTACACCATGACTGAGACTGACCAGTGGGAGTGTCCTGGTAGCTGGTTTGTTTTAGCCTGAGGCTAGGAGTGTGCTGGGCTTATCAGTTCCATCAGTCCCGAGGGATCAGAGGCACTGGACTTCCAGGCAGAACAAGCCTGGCAGAGTGTACCCTCTGTTCAAAATAGACTACATACAGAGCTTACAGTGCTCAATGACTGTTTTCACAACTTGATTAATTTTGAAAAAGTGTGTGGATCTGGGTCATCTCACTGGACACTTTCATGTCTTTGTTTTCTTGTAACCAGTGAGATGAAGGCTGTTCTTCATAGCCAATACTGAGTCAGTATAGTGCATGTCTCAGTTCACAGGTACATGTACATGTAGTTTTGTGACAGCATCTGTTTAAATTTGTTTATGTTATCAAGGAACAAAGACAGTTTTGCATTGCATGTGTACACATCCCTCTGAATTATAATGTGTGTAAGCTGTACATGCACATATACCCATCAATACTCCCCAGAAGGGCTTGACCCTCTCAGGAGTGGGAACTTTTCTCTGGTCACGAGGGTGCCCACTGTAGAGAGGTTTCACTGTACAGAGGTTTCACTGTACAGTGGTACCTACAATTTAAGACCACTCCTAACGCCAGACAAAAGTGGTTACATAGGACAGGTGGTCTTTCATCTCAGATAAATTAACAAAGAAATAAAAGGTTTCTTTCTTTCTTTCGTTCTTTCTTTCTTTCTTTCTTTCTTTCTTTCATTAAAATAGACAGTATAGTTGTAGAATTTCAAATTGGTATAAAATGGTCCTGCTACCTGTACATGTTATGCATATTTAGGTGGATGGTCAGGGTAACAATAGAGGTGGGACCCAGTTACAATATATATATATATATATATATATATATATATATATATATATATATATATATATATATATATATATATATATATATACAAGGGAATGAATTTCCCCAGCAGGCTAACCTTGGAGTAGAGTATACTCCGTAACTACTCCCTTTTTATCCTTTTTGTTGTAGTGATTGACATGTGGTCATTGTGGATTACTTGAATCAGAATTGTATTTCCGCTGTTCTGTTCCACACACTTAGGAAAGAGGTATACATGGTTACTTGTAAGTTCATTCAGTACTGTTCGTGGAGAAATACACTTTTTGTTAAGTTTGTTTAAATTCATAAAAGGTTCTTTTCAATTTATACATTTATTATTAGTAGAAAGTGAGCTACAAAAGTTTCAGTTAAAGTTGCTGATGACTCAGGCATTCTTGCTGATAAACAGTCTTATTTTTTATATCAAAGAAGGATGTGATATGTTGTGTTCTTTCATTGGCTCATTCAAATATTCAGGAAAAGTAAATGTAATGATGTTTTATCCTTCCAACACAATCATGGCGTTTAATATTATGTTATCATCATTAAACATACGAGGTATAGCAGACACATTTAAACCGATATCAATATTTCATTGGCTCAGAAAATTTCATAATGGTATATGTTTCTTACAAGAAACACATAGTACTTTGGAAAGAGAATTACATATGCACCTACAAAAAACTTTGAAAAGGATCGATGCGTTTTTATAGAAATGGTACATGAAAAATTACAACCATATCAAGGAGGAAATATCATTATAGGGGGTGATTTCAATTCTATTTTAAACCCAGATTTAGATAACAAAGGAGGACAAAAAAACTGATATCACAAAATACATGCGAAAGATTTTTGACCTTCTTTTCAATGAATTAGACCTTTCAGATATCTGGCGTATGAGGAACCCAGACCTTTTCATGTTTACATGGCAATCAAAGAAACCATTAGTACAATGTAGACTAGATTATTGGTTGATTTCCTCTTTCTTAACAACTCATGTCACTGATGATAAGATAAGACCATATATTAAAACAGACCATAGTCTTATTAGTTTAGAGTTGAAAGGTAACTTGTTTTGAAAGTGTGGTACAGGTTTATGGAAATTCTATTCTGCTTTACTGAAAGATTCCACATATGTTCAGAAAATCAAAGAATTATTGAGTTTTTGTAAGGAAAAATATGCAGAATATACAGATAGAGGATTGGTATGGGATGCAATTAAATGCAAAATGCAGGGCATTACAATCAAATATTCTAAAAATGAGTTAAGGGAAGCAAGGAAGAGAGAAAAAGAATTAAAACACAGATTAGATGATTTGGTCGCAGATGAAAATACTCATTCAAATACTGATGATTGACTTTGAGAAAGCCTTACTGGATCTGACAAGGTTAAACTGGTATTCGGTTTGGTCTCATCACTATCATTGAAACTGGATCTGACAAGGTTAAACTGGTATTCGGTTTGGTCTCATCACTATCATTGAAAACTGTTATCCACTTCTCTTTTCATGGAACCCTTATATATTTGGTAACAATTTGAACATTCAGGCATTTTCTGCACATATTACAGTGCAGTAAGTGTTCCAAGTGTAATGAAACTGATGTTGTTTTTTATAATTGTCTGATGAATATAGTTTGTTATTGTGAAAGTCATGTCAGGTTGGCTCAAAGTGTTTAATGTACTCTTTCTCTGTCTCTCTCTTGTATAAATAATTAGCATCCAAATCAACTGACTGATAAGTTGAACTACGTCTGATTATAAATGAAAAAATTTAAAACTGTTACAGGAAAACAGTTATACTTACAGTTACCTTTGGGAATTTCAAATGATCCCTCTCTCTCTCTCTCTCTCTCTCTCTCTCTCTCTCTCTCTCTCTCTCTCTCTCTCTCTCTCTCTCTTCATAAAACCGAATTCTTTCTCTGATAAAGGTAGTAGAATTTTACAATAATTAGGACTGTTTTACAATTTGACCTTTTGAACTTTATAGAACCACGAGTTAGATGTACATTATGCTTGGCTGACTTACAGATGACTTACAATGGCATACTACATTTTTGGAATTCTAAATTATTACCCTAATAATTGACTTATTAGATGATTTGTGGGATTATATGCTTTCTTGAACATTTAAATGTCCTTTCAAAAATACTTCTGGAAACCAACTTGAAATGTGACTGCTATCCTTACAAATTTTGACTATTGTAATGCATTTTTGACTACGTTTTAATGATTTGAGGCCTAATGTCACTTGCTTCTGGCTGATGTTTAACATTTGAACAAATGTACTTACTATATTTGGAAATTCAAACACTTTTCTTTTTGAAATACTCTTAGTTTATCTCCTTTAAAACAACATCATGTCTTTAACTACATGCCTAAAACACATCGAATTATATAATCATGTTGTTTAGATTCTTATTGATGGTCATTTTAGGCCTAGAGGGCTTTTCTGATGGATTGGTGTTGGTGTCGCTTTGTGGACTTATATGGATGATGATCATTGTTGAGATGGTGGTTGCAAGTAGTACCTTTTTAAATACTGAATTTTATTGACATTTTCAACAAGTTAAGAACCTCCACTTACAAATTCTCTGAGGTGCTGCAAATTTTGGTCCCTTTTCATAAATTGTTGGTCCTGTATATGCATGAATGATGCAACTGTTCAAGCCAATTTACTGAAATAGGCCTATAATTTCAAACAAAACTTTTTGCATTCTGTCATGTGAAAACTAGATAAAGTTTTTTCCCCCTATGGACCTTTGCACTTACGTTTTGGTCTCTTTTGAGTAAATACGAACTATAAATTTATATGTTTCAGCTATACATACCAAGGAACATTGCCTTTGGTCGGAATTGACTTGGATTTGTTTCGTTAGGACTACGGTTTGAATATGGTAATGACACTGTCTAATTTGATACAATTGAATGGAAATATCTTGATCAAGCTTTGAAATGCTTTAATTTTGGTCTTAATTCAGGAAATGGGTGTCGATTCTGTATAATGATATTTCAAGTTGTGTCATGAATAATGGGTATGCCTCAGTTTTTTCAGTTGGGCTGTGGAGTTACACAGGAGTGTCCCCTTTCCCTTTTTTGTTTGTCTTAGCCGTTGAAACTTGAGCCATATCTATAAGGTCAAACAGTGACATAAATGGTATTCATATTGGTGATACTGAAGTGAAAATTGAAGCTGATGATACTACTTGTTTCCTGGCTGATGCTCAGCTAAGTCCTTGCTTCAAAGGTTATGATTTTTTGAGACATGTTGCGGTTTGAAATGCAATATTGAGAAAACAGTAGCCGCATTGATTGGACGAGAAAAATATTCCTCTGACTGGGATTTGCCTGTCAGATGGAGCACAGGAAGTTTCTCCATGCTTGGTATAACTTTTACTAATACTGAACTTGAAATGAGTTCCTTGAATTTTGCATCTAGTATGCAATCATTCAAAGATGTATTAAAAGTGTGGAAGGTTCGACAGTTATCATTAATTGGTAAAAACATAGTATTGAAAGGTTTACCTGCATCAAAATGGTTCTGTTGCATTTTTTCTGTTTACATAGTAGAAAAAATATTGATCTTGTTCAACGATGCATAAATGAATTTTTGTGGAATCGACCAATTCCTAAAGTTAAAAATCTAATCATGTATAAGAAAATCCAGGATGTCGGGCTCAAAATTTTACACTTAAAATCTCAAGTAAAGGCTTTGCTTTTAAAATGGGTCAAAAATTTATTTGACAATATGGATGCAAAAGGGAAACACATTTTTCAGGCTTTCATTCCATTTATTAACCTGAAAGACTTATTTCTGTCAAGGTGTCATATATTTGCAAATTGGCAGTTGTCCCGTTTTACAAGAACCTTATAAATTTGTGGAATCAGTTTAAAATAAATTATGAGCCCATTAATGGTAATGACGTCCAAAATTAATTTCTGTTTAATGATTTTATTTTGATACACAAAAAAAAACTGTTTTCCTAAAACATTGGTATCAGTTAGGTGATCTTCTTGAAGATGAGAGTAACTTTTTGTCACAGCAAACCTTACATGAAAAATATGGTCTACAGACGAACTTTCTAGAATATTTATCTATTCGATCTGCTATACCAGTAAAATGGAAACAATTTTTATTGATTGAACACCATAAAAATATTTTAGATGTGCCAGTGCTAAATATTGAAGGAAAAAAGAAAAAGTAATTTTATCCAATGTAAAGAATTTTATTGGACATTAATATATTCTAATAACTTGCTGACCCCAACAGCTTGGCAACATGGGATGGAATATTTTGATTAAAATGAAGATAACTGGGGAAAAATTCATATTTTACCTTTCAGATGTACTTTTGAAACAAGACTACAAAGTTTTCAGTTTGCCTGTTTACATAGATTTGTAACTCATAATGCACAATTATACAAGTTTAAATGAATAGAATCGGAACAATTAATGTTTGCGAGGAAAACGACAAAATTATTCATCGATTTTGTAAGTGTGATCACGTAACAGGTTTTTGGTAACTGTTTCAACAGTGGTGGAATTCATGTAAAAATAATGTCATAAACTTAACAAAATTTTATATAATGTTTGGATTTTTCAATGAGCCAAAAAGGTATGCTCTGAACAACTGTTTACTGCAAGCAAAATACTTTATTCACTATTGTGGTTCCAAAAAAGAAAGAGTCTCATTTCGAGCCTTTCTTCGGTATTTAAGAAATAAGCTCAACGCTGAACAACATATTATGTATAACAGGAATCAGCAAGAAGTCTTTGCATCTCGATGGAATTCTGTAGCTCAGACTTTATCTATTGTATATATATTGAAAGGCCAATAAAATATTATTTAAAAAAAAGATACTGATGTTGTACCTGTGACTTCTAAACACAACTTTGGAAGGAATAAAATTCTATATATAGAGTGTTTCATATTTTATCACAAGATTAATTCTTGCCACATTTTACAGGGAAGATCTACCTATTAAATAAAAACTAAAAACAATTTTGGGAATATTTGACTGGGCAAAATTTTTGTCCAAATTCAAATTAAAGTGGACTTCAGCAGGCCTTGTTACATCATGCCAAAATGGGCTCTTGAAAAATTGTGCAGCTAATCGACTTCATGAAAGCTAAACATTTTGAACATTAGCTTCATGCATAATTGCAGGACATATACCTATAAACAGAATAGTACTGTTTTGTATGTATTTTGTATTTTTTCCAGTTCTTTAGGGAAAAATAACACTCAGAAGAGAAGAACTATTTTGAGACAAATTCTGGAAATTAAACACATGGGGATATAAATGATTTTACAGGAGCCCCACTCTCTATTTTGAACACTTGAGAGAAACCATACATGTGGAATAAGTGTTGAAATTTCATGTCCTAATAAACCCCTCGGTTGCAGCTCTGTCCATGGCAAACACAGTGACAGTGAATGAGCCACAAACCTGACAAAGTTGACCTCTGTGGCATAGATCAGGTCAAGGTCACTCCTGCAGTCCCATACATGCATTCCATGTGAATTATCCACACAACAAATTTGGTTAGGGTAGCTCTTTCCATTCTGAAGTGGCAGTGACACTGGCCACTGCATTTAATAATACACAAAACTTGAACCTGTGACCTTAAAACTAAATCGGTTCACTCCTGCGATCCCACCAGATTATTCCATTAGAGGGACTCTAACACCAAATTTAGTTGGGACAGATGTTTCCATTACCTCAGTTATTGCATTGACATCAAGTGTGGATGGCCATTATAACTATATACTTCAGCCAAGTGTAGTAAGGGATGTTCAAACTTCAAGATCCTTACCGCATTGAGGAATGCATCCATAAAGAAGGGCAAGAAGAGAAGGTTATTGTTCTAATCCTGTAGCTTGTGCTACATTCGAGGGCTCTGGCTGTCACTTTCCATTGTAGTTTGGAACCTCCTCATAACATTAAAGTATCTGTATACTGAAATGCCAAATTTGTCACAGGAAATCTACGTGTACAGCTATAATGTTCATAAAATTGTGCAACCTCTGCTGCTAAGATGCATGTAACCAGCTGAATCAAGATTACTGTTGACAGCCAATCTAATAGAAATGCATGCCTCTCAACCATATAAAAAGTGGCCCATTGGGCTGTATATTCATCAGAATACACAGGAAAATGCTAATTGTGACATCTTTGGCCCAACCTGATGTGTGGTGAAATGTCAACTGCTTCAACATTTTTAGCTCTGCTGACCAAAGGTGGCAGAGCTGATGCGACTGCTGATGTCTGTCTCACCCTCCGTAAACTTTTGCTCGTTAGTGCGATACTGCCCACAGTTTTCAAGTTAGCCCAACATAACTTTCAGGACTTACTGGGTGTATGAAAAATCTAGGCCCTTTTCAATATTGGGCGTCATCTACACTATTATATAATACAGGGGTCAAAATGTGAAAATCTTGTAAACACTCTACCATATTAATTTTTGGCGGACCTTCACCAGATTTGGTGGGATTGTGGGGGAAGTCCCAGTCTAATGATACTAGTGGTGCCATCTATAATTTGACGGAAATTGTAAGCCAAAATTTGCTTTAAGATGTAAAATTCCATGTTTGGAAAAGTAATTGGATTAGACTTGCCAAATTCATAGGACAGATAGACCATGGCCAAAGGTATGATGTTATGTAATATCAACGAACTTTACCTCTTGTGAGATCACCATGCCGGTAAAATAGTAAAGGTGATTTTCTAATGGCAGGGTGTCGCTTGGACATCAATGGCAAAGAGAATTGGGCCTCCAGATCAAAATTGCACTTAATTAATTAATACATAAAACTGTACTTGGTGACCTACTTTTTGAGTCCCTGTGACCCAGTAATTATGGAGTTTGGCGCTTGTCCAAGTTTATTGTTTTTCGTCAATAACTCGAAAATTTTATTCCCGATTTGAACAAACAGGCAATATACGGAAATCTGTATGTAGGGCACATATTTTGAACACTAACAATTTTGCAATCTGAGTTAAAGCTCAAGGTCAAATGGCCAGTTTGAATATAAAGGTTATCTCATAAATGCTCTACACCCTACAATTTGAGATAGGCCCATATAACATTTGGGAATTATGAAGTTTATAATAATATTTGTTGACATCAATATTGGTGGCGCCACCTATAGTATTATGTAACCACAATACCATCCACAGTTTTCAAGTTAGCCCAATAAAGGCAATACAACTTTCAGGACCTATATGGTGTATAAAAATCAAGGGTTCGTTTCGATATTGGTGACACCACCTACAATATTATGCAATATAGGGGTCAAAATATGAAAATCTTGTGAACACTCTAGTATCTTTAATTTTAGGCAGATCTTCACCAAATTTGGTGCAATTGTGGGGAAGATCAAAGTCTAAGTTGCTAATGATACTACTAAGTAAAACCCAGGATGTGCTTGGATTTAATAAAAAAATCAAACTGTCGGCAAACTATAAACATGACATTTCACCACTGATGTGACATTTTGGTGAGTGTCAGTAAAGAGGTTGACCTGGAACATCTATGCGTTCAATGACCCACATAGGGCCATATCTGCAATAAAATATTGTGTTTTCATCTGTGCACTCAATTATTTGTGTTAATAAGATAGTGGCGGATGGGCCTAAAACCACAACATCGTCACAAGGAGCTCCTACTCCTGCACTGCATGGAAAGTTTTGAAACGAAGTTTACGTCTGGACCACCATCCCGCTTCACATGTGACATGATTTCTCCGTTTCTGGACATGCCAACAAGCTGCAGCTCACCATTTTATTCCACAACTAGGCTATTTTCTACAGGTGTATCACACAGATAATCCATTGAAATCCACATTAAAATCCATTTCGGCAAAAAGTCCGACATTCCAGTGCCAAAATCAAATGGGTATCCCATCCTGAATCGAGTTTGTTCCGTGACATTTAAGAAATGAGAGTCGATTTTGTGTGTGTTATGGCATAATGACACGCGTAATTGAAGCTGACATCGTGGGCGTGGCGCACGCCAGTGCGCCTCGCCCGATGCCAGCTTCGATCACCCGCGTCATTATGCCATAAACACACAAAAGCGACCCTCATTGCTTATATTTACATTTCCCTCTTAATTTTTCTGCTCAATTACACGAAATTTAGAAATGTAATGCATAAAATTAAGAGAAACGTCCAGAAACTGATTTACCCAGCATGTTCAAGTGTTAAGTTCCGGAAACCCAGGTGAGCGTGGCTTATTGGAATGTGGGCGGGACACTTGTGTTATGGTCCCATAACACACAAGGCTACTGTGTTATGGTCTCATAACACACCAGGCTCTCTCCTATACTTGCAATGTTAAAAGTTAGATTGAATGTAAATATTAGCCGTATGACAACTGCTCTCAATGGTCAATCAGACCATATTCTCTGATCGACTCGCGTTTTTATCCTGTATTCATTTCCATAAATCGTGAGACCTGACCATACTTGATTCCGTCAGTGCTTCAGGCTGAAGCACTAACGGAAGTTATTCTCGGATCCGCACATCCGGGAATCTTAGTTTACATGCCCGCGTTACTCCGTGAATCGCCCTGAAAGCGTCTGTGGATACCCATTCAATGTATGCTAAGCGTTACCCGAAAACCAGCGCTAAAGCCCCAAGCTATGATCATCAAAATCTCTCCAATTTTTATTCAGTAGCAGAATTCGGCAAAATGATGCTGCCTTCAGAGTTATTTTGTTGATTTGCGGTCGACAACATGGATATAATTTTGGATAAAAGTTGTCTAATTTTACATGGGACTATATGCAATGTGGAACGTGTTTTCACAGGGCCCGCTGATTTGCATAACAACAGCAGTCAGGTGATAAGCAGCTTATGACGCGTTGGCGGATCCGAGTTGCTTTGCTGCCAGTTTTGACAGGACACAGATTGGCAGCCAAGTTGCTCTCTTATTGGCTGAAAGTCCGTGTAACCAATCAGAGAGCAGGTGGGCTACCAGTCACCTCTCCGTACCCGCTCACCCTCTGCCCTCCCCCCCCCCCCCCCCGCATAGGCTACCTTAATATTATGTTAATGTTTTATTTGATTATTGTTGTGATGCAAATAATTTGACCAAGCTGGAGCTGGGAACATTCGTAGGGCACAGATTTGAGGCCTAGTACTGGTGTAAACCAAATTAGTCCTGACATTGTTACTGCCTGTAATGCTAGAAAATGCAAAATGTAAATTATGTCTGGGTGCCAACCCAGACATTTTTCTTTCTTTCTTTCTTTCTTTCTTTCTTTCTTTCTTTCTTTCTTTCTTTCTTTCTTTCTTTCTTTCTTTCTTTCTTTCTTTCTTTCTTTCTTTCTTTCTTTCTTTCTTTCTTTCTTTCTTTCTTTCTTTCTTTCTTTCTTTCTTTCTTTCTTTCTTTCTTTCTTTCTTTCTTTCTTTCTTTCTTTCTTTCTTTCTTTCTTTGCGACCAAATTTGTTCGGAGTTTTTCTCGGATACTATTATTCCGAAAACCACCAAACTTGCCATTATGACTGACCCACCAGTGAAATTAGGCACCTGACTTGGAATAGTTATGATATTTAAAATTATGCTAATAATGGGCAATTAAAATTTTAAAAACTTTATATCAAAGTTCTAACTTACACATATAGGTTTGAGACATCTGGCAAATCCAATAGCATGCAAACAAAAGTTGGGGAATTTTAATGCATGCTAAATTCAGTGAATTTCCCAAGAATCCACATTTTGACCAGGGCTTCTGCTGTACTGCATGTTATAAGCCTCCATGGTGCAGGCAACCATTTTGCATTCATGATACTTGAACCTGCCTCATAGCAGCCTCCTAGCCATGCCTACTGGGTTTATGGTTTGAAAGGTTTGGGTCTTTTGGCAAATGGGAGGTAGGGGTGGGGGTGGGAGGAACTCCCAACAACAGTGTAATGAGGTTCTCAATAAAATACAGAGAATCCTTCTCTGTTCATGCAAGAAACATATCTCATCCATGTTCACACAAATGCTGGAAAGAGCTGTAAGTTCACCATGGCTGAGACTGACCAGTCAGAGTTTGCCTGAGGCTAGGAGGCTGTTGGACTTATCAGTCAAATTAACCAAGTTATGGCTAGAAGAATGCCACCATCGAAATTGCCTTTGACCTTGAAATGAGCTTTGACCTTGAGATGACCTCCAACTGAAGTGAACCTTGACCTTTAAAATGATATTTTGACCTAAAATTGACCTTTGACCTTGACATGACCTTTGAACTTGACATGACCTTGACATTTGATATGACCTTTGGCTTGCTACGATCGAACTCCTATACACTTGGAACTATATCTACTATAGTATATAAGATCTTGAAAATCTAAAACTTTGATTAGCCCTCATTTGCATAATTTTGAAAAGTATCAGCTCTCATTATCAAAAGGCAAGACTTAGAAAATGTGCAATGTTACCATAGCTACAATTTGAGCCCAACGTGATCAAAATTGGATAAAAATTGACCAAGTTATGGCTAGAAGAAAGCCACCATCGAAAGTGGCCTTTGACCTTGAAATGACCTTTGACCTTGAGCTGACCTCTACCTGAAGTGAACCTTGACCTCAAAAATGACATTTTGGCCTAAAATTGACCCTTGACATGACCTTTGACCTTGACATGACCTTGACATTTGAGATGACCTTTACCTTGCTATGATCGAACTCCTATACACTTGGAACTACATCTACTATAGTATATAAGATATTGAACATTTAAAACTTTAATTAGCCCTCATTTGCATAATTTTGAAAAGCATGACCTCTCATTATAAAAAGGCCAGACTTTATCAATAGAAGTATACTAGTAATTGTGCCAAGTTAGGAGTTTCTACATATAATACTTTTCAAATGAAACGTCGGACAAATCTGCCTGTAAAGAAAGAAAGAAAAAAAGAAATAAAGAATTCCTAGAAAAACAGAAAAGTGTGTGCTGACACACACACTTTAACTAGAACAGGCTGATTTTCCCACAGAAAATCAAATATCTCCCTGTGCGCCCTTACTATAGTCACCCTTATTTTTATGGTGAAGGTATACTCTATTGACCTTTGAAAACGTTGATTTTTACTGAAATGCCCAAGTGACCTTGAAAAACAGGTCAAGGTCATACATCTGCAGTTACAAGCAAGGTCTTACAAAAGTCTCACATAGAAACATAATCACGCAAAATGTCAACCTCTTTAAGACAAATCTTTCTCAATTGCATCTGCAATGATTTTTAAAAAGTGGCCATGTGACCTTGAAAATAGGTCAAGGTCACCCATCTACAATCCCAACCTAGTTGGTATTATGGTGCATAAACATGCAAAATACAACCTCCGAAGTCAAATCCTTGCAGAGTTGTTGCATGCGTGTCAAATTTAGATGACATGCCCATTTGACCTTGAAAAATATGTCAAGGTCACCCATCTGCAATCCCAAGCAAGATCATATGTAGGGACATCTTCACATAAAATTTCAACTTCCCAAGTCAAATCTTTCTTGAGTTATCATGTCCACATTGATTTTAGACAAAATGACCAAGTGACCTTGAAAAATAGGTCAAGGTCATACATCTGCAGTCAAAAGCAAGGTCTTACAAAAGTCTTACATAGAAACATAATCACACAAGATGTCAACCTCTTAAAGTCAAATCTTTTTGGAATGCATCTGCAATGATTTAAAAAAGTGGCCATGTGAACTTGAAAATAAGTGAAGGTCACCCATCTACAATCCCAACCTTGTTGGTATTATGGTGCATAAACATGCAAAATTTCAACCTCCGTAGTCAAATCCTTGCAGAGTTGTTGCATGTGTGTCAATTTTAGATGACATGCCCATGTGACCTTGAAAAATATGTTAAGGTCACCCATCTGCAATCCCAAGCAAGATCATATGTAGGGACATCTTCACATAAAATTTCAACTTCCCAAGTCAAATCTTTCTTGAGTTATCATGTCCACATTGATTTTAGACAAAATGACCAAGTGACCTTGAAAAATAGGTCAAGGTCATACATCTGCAGTCACAAGCAAGGTCTTACAAAAGTTTTACATAGAAACATAATCACACAAAATGTTAACCCATTCAAATCAAATCTTTCTCGAGTGCATCTCAATGATTTTTAAAAAGTGGCCATGTGACCTTGAAAATAAGTCAAGGTCACCCATCTGCAATCCCAACTTAGTAGGTATCATTGTCCACAATCATGCAAATTGCCACCAAGTTTGAAGTGAATCTGTTGGATGGTTTCAGAGAAGTTGAAAATGTGAATTAGCTTTAGAATGCCCAATGACTTACACTGTAATCAACAGGAAAGGTATATTTATCTAGAAGTACCAGAATTGAAAAAAATCGTTTAAAATCAGAAATCCACATAACTACCACCTAGTGAACAACTTTGACCTTTACACAAGGAACATATCCACCAATTTTCAGCTATATCTGAGAGACAGTTCTGGGAAAGTAAAAAAAATTGAAAAAACACACAAAAACTCATAACAAAATGGGAAAAAATTGCAGTACCGCCTGGTGAACAAATTTAGACCTAGGAGTGTACCTGTGTGATATCAACATAATTGGGTGAGCGATTTCAGAGATTTTTTTTGAAAGAGTTGCCCCCTAAAAACAAAACAAAAAAATCATAAAAAATCCAAAAATCAATGGAGCACGACCATTTGCACACACTTGGTAGAGACCCACCCAAGGTACATTGCCACCAAGTTTGAAGTAAATCCGGTTAATGGTTTCAGAGAAGTTGAAAATGTGAATTAGAATTAGCATGCCCATTGACTTGCATAGTAATCAACAGGAAAGGTGTATTTACCGAGAAGTACCAGAATTGAAAAAAATCGTTAAAAATCAGAAATCCACAATAGTGCCACCTAGTGAACAACTTCTTTTGACACTTTCACAAGGAACATATCCACCAAGTTTCAGCTTAATCTAAGTGACAGTTCCAGGAAAGTCCAAAATAGCAAAAACTCACCAAAAATCAGAACAAAATAGGAAAAAATAGCAGCACCACCTGGTGAACAAATTAGGACATAGGAGTGTTTCTGTGTGATATCAAAGCAATTGGGTGAGCTGTTCCAGAGAAGATGTTTTAAGAGTTGCCCCCCCCCCCAAGTTTTTTAAATCATAAAAAAATCCAAAAATCAGTGGAGCGTGACCATTTGAACACTGTTGGTAGAGACCCAGCCACGGTACACTGCAGGGATAGATCTACCATATTGGCAGGGGTCTGTTACAGGCCCCAGGCCCCAAAGGCTGGGGCCGTTTTATTTTCCCAAACAGGAGCCTTTTATTGGGGCCTTTTTCTTTTCCCAAATGAACAGTGCCACATATTTTAATCCCAATCAACCCCTGTGGCATAGTATAGTCTTAAAAATTATGAAATATGTGCCCTCAAATAGCCCAACATGAAGTATTTTGCACCTAAAAATTGATAGTTTTCCAAGAGGACAAGCCACAGGACCCCACTAGCTTGGATTCATGCCTTTGGCCCTTGCCAGAAAAATTTCCCAAACCGGCTCAATTTCCCCAAATCTTTTTTAAAAAAGACCCCACTAAGAAATGCGTAGATAAATCCCTGTATTGCCACCAAATGTAAAGTGAATCTGGTTGACATTTCAGAGAAGAAGTTGAAAATGTGAATTAGCATTCAAATATCCATCAACTTATATTGTAATCAACAGGAAAGGTGCATTTACTGATAGGTACCTAAATTGAAAAAAATGTTAAAAATCAGGAATCCACAGCAATGCCACCTAGTATTGCCACCAAGTTTGAATTGAATCTATCCAGTGGTTTTGGAGAAGTTGAAAATGTGAATTGTGGATGCTGACGGACAATGGACAATAGATGCCTAACTACCACATAAGCTAGCTGACAAGTCAGCTGAGCTCATAAAAAATATTTAGCATCACCTGTTGAGCAAATCAAAGCATATGATTCCTCAGAAGAGCTCCTATACAATTTTGAAGCCATTGGCCCAGCACTTTTGGAGATTTTACCAAAAAATGAACCAAAAATTACTGGATCATGACCATTTTAACCAGCTTGGCAGAGACCCACCCGAGGTAGCTCCCTACCAAGGTTGAAGATCAAGTCAATGGTTTTGGAGAAGCGCAAATGAAAATATGAAAGGACAACTCACCATCCTATATGCTAAAACAAGAGGGCCATGTGAACAGCCCATGCTCAGCTGACTTACAGATTCATCACACTTGTGGCTCTGTGAACTTGAAACAAGATCAGAGTAGTTCTCAAATTAAAGCACACAAGAGTAAAATTCATGTATGTTGCATTGTGATCACAGAAATGAGGTCGAGGTCACTTGTGTGCTGTCTCAGCATGACCTTCGTATAGAAACATTAACATGTGCAACATCAAGGTCCTAGCAGATCTCAAGTTATCAAGTGAATGGTAAATTTCATGGCCATTGTCCTGTGACCTTGGGAATGATGTCAAGGTCCAAAAATCACTGGAGAATAAACACTTGCACAAATTAAGTTGACACTTTTAAAAGGTACATCCCTACCAAGTTTGACACATATCTGGCTAAAATGATTTAGGTTATCACCATTACAAGAAGTTCCTATGTTAAACTTTCCTACTAAAACTTTTTTTAAGAACTTCAAAAAGAAAATCATTTAAAAAAATCACTGGAGCATGAACATTTGTATTAACTTGGTCGAGACCCACCCAAGGTATATTACCATCCAGTCTGAAGTCAATCTGACTGACAGTTTCTTCAGAGAAGTCCAAAATGTGAATTAGCATTAGAATGCCCATTGACTTAGATAGATTATATATAATAGAAAACGTGCATTTACGGATAAGTACCTGAATTGAAAAAAATTGTTAAAAAATCAGGAATCCACAGCAGTGCCACCGAGTGAACACCTTTGTTTGACCCTTTCACCAGCAACATGTCCCCCAAGTTTCAGCTTTATCTGAGTTATGGTTCTGGAGAAGACTTCAAACTAGCAAAAACACACAAAAAATCATTCAAAAATAGGAAAAAATCACAACTCCACCTGGTGAACAATTTAAGAACTTGAAGTCCCTAGGAGTGTTCTGATGTAATATCAAAGCAATTGGGTTAGCGGTCTCGGAGAAAAAGATTTTTTAAGATTTGCCCGTAAAAAGAACTAAAAAACATTCATAAACAAGAGGGCTGTGTGAACAGCCCATGCTCAGCTGACCTAGACATTCATCACACTTGCAGCTCTGTGAACTCGGGAAAGGATCAAGGTCACCCATGTTCTGAGTAAGTCTCACCTTTGTAGAAGAACACTAACATGCGCAACATCAAGGTTCAAGTAATTCTCAAGTTATAGTGAAGGGTAAAATCCGTGTAAGTTGCACTGTGACCCCAGAAACCAGGTCAAGGTCATTCATGTACTGTCAAGCATGACTTTCATAAAGAAACATTAACATGTGCAGCATCATGGTACTAACTCAAAACAGATCTCAAGTTATCAAGTAAACAGTAAATTTTGTGTCAGTTGTCCTGTGAATTAGCATTAGAATGCCCATTAACTTACATAGCAATCAATAGGAAAGCTACATTGACTGATAAGTAAATCCTTAAAAATCAAGAATCCAAAGCAGTGCCACCTAGTAAACAACTTTGTTTGACCCTTCCACAAGAACATATCCATCACATTTCGGCTTAATGTGAGCGACCGTTCTGAGAGCAAGTGAAAAATAGCAAAACCATACAAAAAATTCATATTTTTTTTTAATTGCAGCGCCACCCAGGGAACAAATTGGGAACTAGGTGTCCCTGGGAGTGTCAATGTATAATATCAAAGCAATTGGGTGAGCGGTTTCAGAGGAGAAGAGTTTTTAAGGTTTCCCCCCCAAAAGAACAAAAATATTCATTAAAAATCCAAAAATCAATAGAGCGTGACCATTTGAACGAACTTGGTAGACATCCACCCAAGGCACATCTCCGCCAACTTTGAAGTAAATCTGGCCAAAATTATGTAAGTTATAACCATTACAAGAATTCCCATGTTAAACTTTCCTATTAAAACTTTTGTGAAGATTCTTGAAAAAAAATCATTAAAAAATCCAAAAATCATTGGAACATGACCATTGGAACAAACCTGGTAGACACCCACCCAAGGTACATCCCCACCAAGTTTGAAGTCAATCTGGATGACTGTTTTGGAGAAGAAATGTGAATTAGCATTAGAATGTCCATTTAATTCCAAAGTAATCTATAGGAAAGCTGCTTTGACCGATAAGTACCCGAATTGAAAAAATCGTTAAAAATCAGGAATCCGCAGCATTGCCACCTGGTGATCAACTTTGTTTGACCTTTCAACAAGGAACATATCCACCATGTTTCAGCTTAATCTGACTGACGGTTCTGGAGAAGTCGAAAATAGTTATAACACACAAAAATTCATAAAAAATAGAAAAAATTGCAGCGCCACCTGGTGAACAAATTAAGAACTAGGAGTCCCAGGGAGTGTTCCTGTGATATCAAAGCAATTTAGTGAGTGGTTTCGGAAAGAAAATTTTTTAAGATTTGTCCAAAAAAAGAACAAAAAAATGCATTAAAATTCCAAAAATCACTAGAGCATGACCATTTGAACAAACCTGGTAGACACCTACCCAAGGTACATTGCCATCAAGTTTGAAGTTAATCTGGATGACGGTTTTGGAGAAGAAGTCGAAAATGTGAATTAGCATTAGAATATCCATTGACTTTTATAGTAATCAATAGGAATGCTGCATTGACCGATAAGTACCCGAATTGAAAAAAATCGTTAAAAAATCAGGAATCTGCGGAATTCCCACGTAGTGAACAACTTTGTTTGACCCTTCTACAAGAAACATATCCACGATGTTTTAGCTAAATCTGAGTGACGGTTCTGGAGAAGAAGTCAAAAATAGCTATAACACACAATAATTCATAAAAAAATTAGAAAAAAATTTCAGCGCCACCTGGTGAAAAAATAAGAACTAAAAGTCCCAGGGAGTGTTCCTGTGTGATATCAAAGCAATTGAGTAAGTGATTTCAGAGAAAAAGATTTTTTAAGATTTGCCCCCAAAAAGAACCAAAAAATTCATAAAAAAATCCAAAAATCACTGGACCATGGCCATTTGAACAAACTTGGTAGACACCCACCCAAGGCACATCCCCACCAAGTTTGAAGTGGATCTGGCCAATGGTTTTTGAGAAGAAGTCGAAAATGTGAATGGTGGACAGACGGACGACAGACGACGGGCGGACAATGGACCCTCATAAAAGTTCAGTTGACTGACAATTCAGCTGAGCTAAAAATCCAAAAGTCATTGGAATATGACCATTTGAACAAATCTGGTAGAGACCCACCCAAGGTACCAAGCCAAAAAGTTTGAAGTCCATCAGGACTAAGAATACCATTGACTTGCATAGTAAACAATTGGAACGGTGCATTTACTGATAAGAAACGGAATTGAAAAAATCGTTAAAAATCAGGAATCCACAGCAGTTCCACCAGGTGATTTGTTTGACCCTTCCACAAGGAACATATCCTACAAGTTCCATCAGCTTTATCTGAGTGACAGTTCTGGAGAAGTCAAAAATAGCAAAAACACAAAAAATCATAAAAAATAAGACAAAAATTGCAGGACCGCCTGGTGAACAAATTAAGATCTAGGAGTCCCTCAGAGAGTTCCTGTGTGATATCAAAGCAATTGGGTGCACACTTTTTTAGAGAAGATTCTTTAAGATTTACCCCAAAAAAGAACAAAAAATTCATAAAAAATCCAAAAATCACTGGCGCGTGACCACTCAAGACCCAACCAAGGTACATCCCCACCAAGTTTGAAGTAAATCTGGCTGATGGTTTTGGAGAAGTAAAAAATGTGAATTGTGGATGGACGGACGACCGTCTGACCGATGGATGACAGACAACGGATGAAGGATCATCCTATAAGCTCAGCTGACTGACAAGTCAGTCGAGCTAAAAAAATTGTGCCACAAACATTGATTCAAACAATATACAGTGGGACCCCAGTAATAAGACCACATACAGTTGCACATAAAAGTGGTCTTTGCTCACGCATGCTAGCTGGTCAACCCGTATTTTTCACTCTAGCCAATTCTGACATAAAATTAGGCATGTGATAGGCCACGAGGTGATCTTGATTCTGAAACTATTGGTACAGTGGTCCCACTCTTATAAGGCCATCCCTACTGCACTAGAAAAGTGGTCTTATAAGGGTGGCCTCTTTTGAGGGGTAAAATACGATGAAAATGCTACATTTGCTGCATTGAGAAGTGGCCTTTATACAGGGGGTGGCCTCTCTTCAGGGGGGCCTTATAAGATTAAACTTGCCCTGAAGTTTGTGGAGTTGTCCTGCAGTTTGTGTACTTGTCCATTATATATCTGTTGTAAGCCCATTGCCATAGTAAAAAGTGCATACACTGTACATACATTTACAAGTGAAGGGAAGCACAAGGTTACCACAAGCCTGGTCTTATTGCATGGCCTCTTTACTGAGGTGGTCTTTTTGCAGGATTATTGTACTATTATCTCTCATTCAGAGCAAAGTACTGTATCTTCTTGTCCTTTTGTTTGCTGTACAAGTAATGGACTAATGGGAAATGACTTGCAACAATGAAGGTTATCCATGACTGGTTGTGGATAGAAACCGTAATAATAGCCCAAGACGGGTGTCACATATACGTGTACATATATATACATGCAACATATATGGCCACAAATGACTCATTTCCCAAAAAGAAAATATTTTGACTAAGACTACTTGTTGTTTCATACAAGGCTTGCTGGTATTTGAATGAAAGGTATCTTCATGAGGAATTTGACTCTTTTAACCATTGCATGTTTAATGGTAATTAGAAAGCAACTGTACCAGTGATTTGCACTTTAAAGGTTAATTTCTGCCCCAAAATAGAATTACCAGCTTGTTAAATCAATGAATTTATGTTCTTTAACTTAACATCATTACAATCTGTTCTGTCTTTAAAACATTGGATAACTGAAGGGGTCTAATAACAGAGAAAAGTTGGGACATTTAAAATATACAGTGTACTTCATATGCAAAAATCATGTTGATAAGTTATCAAGTTAACGGACAAAGACAAAGTTTACCATATAAAACTTTTATTGCTGTACATAGGCACAAATAGATCTGGTTTCTTTCTGAAAATACATGTATAATATGGTACCAACACAAAATAAATGTCCCACTAGTACTATTGCAGGTTTGGGATCAAACATCAGTCACAGTGTTGGAGCTGAACTAAGTTACAACCATCCTCACATTTGAGAAGATACAAAATTTATATGGCTTACATGCGTCACATTGTTTTCTCCCACACCTAAACCACAAGTGATGCAAATCACGAACACATTCATGATGGACTGACTGTCTATATTTACACATGTTATGCAAATGACATCAAGATAATGTTTTCAGCTTCACCAGCACATCAGCACATGCCAGTGATGTACAGGGACAATTGGGGATCATACAAAATATGCAGCTTGGGCCAAGAAAACTGTATGTTTAGCACAGTTGTAAAATACAGCTAAAGAGGGACACCAGGTAGCAGCATCAGCACCTATTTCTTGTCTCGAGATACTGCAAACTGCTTTACTTTCAGGTGTATAAATTTTCACAGTTTTTGTATTTTTGACATTTCGCTGTAGTTCTAATTTCACTGTCTTCATGATCTTGGATATAATTCTCATTTAAACAATGTTAAAATACTATTTCAGTGTGTTTTTATTTTCATAGTTTGGTACCATCAGCGAAATAAGCGAAAATAAGAATACAGCGAAATTAAAGCAATTTACAGTAACCTGGGCCAAGATCAACAAGATCAAAATTGCAAAAAGGCTCACATGTGCATGTACATGTATTTAAACAAATGAAATATACAGAACATTTGCAAACCTTCTGTGCACTCAGTGCACCCAATATGAGAGTGGAGATAAATGGTTCATATACCAATCAAACAGTTGTAGCTCCATCAGGCAGAACTGCAAGATGTCCCACGGGTATATTTATGCAGGGACAGATTGTCCATATTAAAACTAGCACTGGGTTATGTTCCACGAATGTTAGCACATACCCATCATTAAAACTTACAGCACAGAATCAACTGGAAATATCTTTTTTATCAATTAAATCCTGGTCTGGTAGCACTGGAACTTTTAAGGCTCCAGGGAATCCACGAAATGACAGGCATGTTTGCAAAACATGCAGGGCTAACCTTTTTGTTTGTTGAACTGCATCACCACAAACAAATCCTAGTTTGGTGCCATGTTTACCAAGCCTGTCCAACAGTCACAGACCTGAGTGCTTACAAAATCAGTACGCCTCCCTCCAACACTATGGAAAGCACATGTGATAAATGGTCCTTTTAAAATGTCTAACAATTTTTTAATGTAATCGAAGTAACCTCGACTGTAATGAACATATCAATATATCAGCTGCATGCTGTGGCCAGCCTGCCATTATTGTATCAACAACATTGACCAGGGTGTGTATGTATGTGTTGTACAGACAGTGAGGGTGGACACACATCAGTTTACAAGAACAGGCTCACTCTTTGCCAGACAAAAATATTATAAACCATAACAATTGATGGATACAAAACTACATTGAAGTTTATTTCTGGTTGGAATACCTTCTCATTTGTACTGAATCTGTGGCCTTAGATATATATATATATATTATTACACCACTCATCTCTATACAGTAGTGCTGATACAACACAACAACCACTAATATATACATTTAACCTGGTCCAAATTATGCATGAACACCCACTTGATAACCAAATCACAAACATGAATACATTGTACCTGAACTTGTATGATGATGGTCATAGTGTGTATGGCAAGTTTTCCACTACATACATTATGCCATGGTAAAGGATAATAAGTTTTGATGGTTTTGAGAGTCCTTGTATTCATCCAGCAACATCATGAATGTAAGCAGAAAAGGCCGGGCAGCCAAAACCCAAGTGGACATCAATACATAAGCATTAGCACCATCGCAATGTGAGGTTTGTCTGCACAGTGATTTCTGGCTGACAGAATGATTTGTCTCTCATGACAAATGTTTTGAAAACACCGACTTCTATTCTGATTCCAAGAATTAAACGTTAATAAATTTTTTCGGCTGCGAATGCAGCATTTGGGCAGCAGACAGCACTGAACAGCGGCAGAGAGCAGCAACCAGTGACATACAGCGGCGGTCGGCCCCAGACCTGCTGACTACCGCTGTCTGATGCCAAAATCCAACTGAGACTTTTGGAGCTCAGCGGTAGACAGCGGCGGTCAGCGGCAGGTGGCGGCACTCAGAGCAGAGAGTCTTTCACTGCTGTGTGCAGCCCACCACTGCTATATACCGCTCTGTACTAACAACTGCATTCTATAAAATGTAGATATGAGTCCAGGTGAAAAGAAAGGAAAGGAAACAGCTCATTTATGGTAAAATTGTTTGCATCTAAATTCTGTTTAAATGCAAGATTTATTTGAATGCAATTTAACTGTCAGGCATGGGTGAATGAACATAAAGCTACATGTAACTGATGTGTACATGTATATAAGTGAATGAATTAACCAATATGAGTGAATGGAGCTAAACTGAAGTGTTATGTACCATGAATCAGTGGTTTACTTTTCTTTTCTATTCACCCGGATTCATGTTTTAAAATTTATATAATACAGTTGTTAGTACAGAACGGGCAGCCAGTTGTAGATAGCAGTGGTGGGCAGCAGACAGCAGTGAAAGGCTCTCTGCCGCTGTCTGCTGCTGTCTGCAACCAGCACCCACTGTCTACCGCTGAGCTCCAGAAGTCTCAATTGCTGCTGCTGTTTACTGCTCGCTGCCACCAAAATGCTGCACTTGCTGCCAAAAAATTTACTAGCTATAGTGAAAACTGACTCATGATTTTGAAAAATGGATGTAGCCTGCATACTTCATTGAATTGGCTCATCCTGTGAGCCATGATCATGCCTTGTTTTGTTTTTAGCCTGTTTCATTTTTTATGAAAATACACATTTATAAATACATAGCATTTTTTCCTCCCTGGTAATATGCCAGATGCACCAAGGCTTTGCTTGTGAGCATGATACAATACACAGTTTTCAAGATAGCCCCATATAACTGTCAGGACTTATCAAGGGTACGCACATCTAGGTCCAGTTGGATATTGGTGGTACCATCAGTGGCATTATCGGGAATAAATGGCTCAAAATGTGAAAATATTTTGACCACTCTAGCTTCCTTGGGTCAAAATCAGAATTGCATATGATACTATAATGGCACCATCTATGACAGAAATTACTATTATGGACATATCAACATATCAGTGGCATGCTGTGACCAGCCTGTGATAATGATTATTAAATTTACAACGTTTACCATGGTGTGTTTGTACAGTGTATGTGTTTTATATGCAGTCATGATGCAGACAGGTCACTTTACAAGAACAAGCCCACTCTGTGGCAGACAAAAATATTGAAAACCATAACCATTGATGTGTACAAACTATATTGAAGTTCATTTCTGATTGGAATACCTTTGAATTCTCATTTGCACTGGATCTGTGGCCTCATGTATATATATATATACATATATATGTATATACAGATATATCTATATGTATATTATATAACATGGTTTGTTGTCAATACGAAATATATGAACAAGCACTGGGTGCCATGTATATGCACAATGATTTAGCGAAGCGAACAAGTTCTGTTATACGGTACCCAGTGTGAGTTGATATTCTTCGTATTGACAACAAACCATGCTATGATCTGTTTATCTCAAGTTTGTTACGGCCTACGTCAACAAGTTGTGCTGCACCAGATGCCAAATGTTCCAGCAGTCTTGGTGACAGCAGACAACGCCATCGTTACCTGGGAAGTAATTTACCCATAACAGTAAACCGTATGTTGGTACTTCTAGTTACGGACACTTTTCCAGTTATCACCCTGGTTATAAGTACTCTTCCTGTTATAGGTAATCTGCGGAATATTAGGCCTATTATAGAACTTTCAAATACCTTTATTATATGGCCCATAGTGGTCTGGCCTATATGATATTTATATACATGCTTTGTAGCACTAAAATCGACCCAAACATGATATATATATCATTACACGACTCATGTCTATACAGCGGTGCTGATCCAGTATGATATCCACCAGACATTTAATCTGGTCCAAATTATAGATTAATACCCACTGAATCACCAAATCACAGCACAAGTGTACACAGTGTACACAGTGTACACAGCGTACACAGTGTACACAGTGTACACTGTGTACACAGCGTACACAGTGTACACAGTGTACACAGTGTACACTGTGTACACTGTACCAGAATCTGTTGCTGGTCATTGTGTGTGGGACAAGTTTTCTGCTATCTACATTATGCCAAAATGTGTTGAAAGATGTAAAATTCCGTAACTCGAAAAATAATAATACAAGTTAACATACCAAATTTATAACATATATAGATCATACTCAATGCTAATATATTATATAATATCAGTGACCTTGACCTATTTTTGTCAGGTCACCAGTCCCCCAAAGTTGAAAGAGTGGCTTTTTTAATGGCAGAGTATAGCTTGGGCATGAGTGGTAAACAGAACTTGCCCTCCAGTATATTGTGCATGAAATTCTACTTGATAACCTACTTTTTGGGTCACCATGACCCAATTATTCTTGGGTTTGGTGCTTGTCCAAGTTTGTCATTTTTTTTCAATAACTTAAAGTTATTACCCAGTTTGAACAAACAGACCATGTACGGAAAGCTGGATGCAGGTCACACATTTTGAATATTCAACCATAATAATTTTTTAATACAAGTTGAAGGTAATTGTCATATGGGCACTAGGCATTTAGAGGTCACAATGTGAACATCTTGTGAACACCGCACTATTCAGACACAACTGTGGTGTGAGCTAAACCTGGCTACTGTCTCTATCATGTCTATGTGAACCATACGTCAGCCAGCACAACTGAATGGTCTTTTGGAGCACTCATCTCACAGCACTCTCCCATATGGACGACAACGAGTGTCCCCTGCTCTCTAAAGGCCTGGTGTGTCTCAATTAGAAAGATGTGTCAGCCTGGCACCTCTCTATGTGCCAAGCCAGGACAAGTCAACCAACAATATGTCACATGCACTTCTAAACTATGGACTGTTCTGAAGATACTATGTGAGCTTAATGGCTGTAACTGTCTGCCTTAAAACACAACTATCATTTCAAGTTTATTCTACCACAGACTTGTAACAATTACACACCCACATCCACATACACAAATACACACACCCACATACGTATACACACATCCACACACAGATACACCCACATCCACACACACACACACACACACACACACACACACACACACACACATTTATATTTACAAAATACAACTGACATTTAACATCTGAGTGAAATACATAAGATCAACATGTAGTGCCTTCAATCCATAAAACCGGGGCTTTATGATCCTTGTGAACACATGAATGGAAGTTTGATATTTGCACACAATTGACATAATTTTATATTGTGGAGCTTGACTGAGCGAGAGAAGACAAGGATACACGATAATACGTGACAGGCACTCTAAGCCCTTTGACTTTGCTAAATACCATTCAATACATCAAAATAACTTTGAAACACACATGGTGTGCACTGAAATGACCCTGACACACAGCATGTGCAGGCAATGTGTTCTCAGACAGCTCTCTAATGCAGCCCCATGTCAGTGACTTCACATCATACTACATTACTGGTAGCCCGCAGCACCAACATAAAACCACCGAATGTAGCTTTTAACAGTCACAGAAGCGATGATATTTGTGTGCAGACAGCTGAGGTGCAATGCTCATGAGGCATAATGCTCATGAGGCCAGCCTTAGAAATAGATTTGTTTCCAATAACACACATTTTATGAAGTCATTGGGTAGGGAGGATTTTTTTTACACTCTGTGAAAAACAGATGAAAGAGGGAGGATTATATTTTTTTTACCTCTTTTGTGCCAAATTAAGGGTAAAAAAGCAAATTTCACCATTAGAAATATCCAAATTAAGGGTAAAAAATAGATTCTGCATTATTCAACCTGACAAAAAGTCAGTAGGAAGCAAACATTTTTATTGCACCCTGTTTAAATTCCATATGGCACTTTTTGGTCATGTTTTCAAGTCAGTAGGGAGGGTTACCAGAATTGAACATATTTTTATGGTTGGCCTGAGTGACATACAGCCAGAACACAAGCAGAGTGTACATGTACATCACGACTTGAAACACATCACACATGTACACACAGCAGACCCACCATTACTTTTGTTGGGGGCATTAATGATGTATTTGTTTGACCTAATAGCATTTTGACCAATTTGATCTATAAAAACCAATTGCACTGTCACAGTCCTTAATGTACATGTACATGCACACTGCATCAGACAACTGTCTACTGCATAATATCAAAAACGATTACCAAAACAAGTCAGCCCACGCTAATAAACTCAGCCATACATAAAATGACAGTCTATGATTGTCACACCACGAAAAAAGTATGCCCCACTAAAGTATCGATTCCTATAGCTGTTCATGCTACTGATAAATACAAAATTGCCAATTCACCGGCACAAACACCTGCACACAGCCAG
The DNA here is from genome assembly GCA_964020975.1 of Hermodice carunculata. NCBI lineage: Eukaryota > Metazoa > Annelida > Polychaeta > Eunicida > Amphinomidae > Hermodice > Hermodice carunculata. Next base: position 95,105,318 of record OZ026621.1, read on the forward strand.
TTGGCCACGCACAGACCTACAAAGATCAGGCAGTCTTCATACCAACAAACCTGCAAATATACACGGTCTCCACACACACAGCATTGTCACTTTATACTTGTACAAGTTCCATGTATTGCTACTTATAAATACTATAATAACTTCTATGTATTTACACACACTTGTACAAGTATCATGTACTGCAACTAACATGTACTATTTTACACATTAAGTATCATGTTTGTGTTTCATTTTACACATACTTGTACAAGTACCATGTACTGCTACTTATATGTATAATCTTCACATGACATGTACTTGAATCCACATAATTGATTGCTACTTATGTATACAGACGTTTCCCTGTAGACCAGCATGTGCTGATACAGGTCAAAGCATGCACAGACCTCGCAGTGGGAATATTTTTTGGAAAAGTGGTCCACCATAGTGAGTGAGTGAGCCACAATAAATTATTGATTGCCAAAATTATAACAAAAAAAAAAAAAAAATAACACAAAATGTACAATAAAAGAAAAAAATTGCTATAAATATGGAGGTTTCTGGCCAAACTGCTTATGATTTAGTAGCCTGGGCTTATTTTTGGCTGTAAAAGTTTGGGATATTGCATGTGGGCAGCTAAACTGAGCTGTGATATACATGTACATACACACATAAGTGCTAACTTCATGCTATGTACCAAGTTCACACATCAATTTATATAACTTACATAAAGTATTTACCTCCAACATCCAACATGTTAACCCACTAATGTAGGCCTACTACTGATGACATAACATTATCAGATGGATCTTTACAAGTTGTGCTCGAGTCTCACATTATTCAAGAACCATCATTCAACATGAGCAATGAACCACATAAAATGAGTAAATGGTGGAAATTTAATAAGTTGTCCATGAACATAATAAATGATAAAAAATATACATATAATCCACAAAAAAGGGGACAATTCGCCAATTTGAAAAAACACAAGACTTGAAGGCCAACATGATTTTAAATTTCACAGAAAAAGATGTCCCATCTTTCAGTGCCAAATTTTGGACTGAGTCAACAGCTTTCCCAAGTCATTATATTCTCTACATTGCATGCTGATACTTGAATGAATGGTATTTTCACACAAATATAAATCTAGCATCCTGATTATAATTGAGAGCTGCTCATTTGAGGTAGTTCGACCTCAGTTGCAGTTGGTAGTGAGAGTTAGAGGGTAGGGCCAATGATTTTCCGTTTTGCCGAAACCGAAGCGGAATCATGCCTTTTTTTCATCCTTGAAATGGAAGTTGATGTTTTTTCTTATATGAAATATATATAAATACATAGCAGTGGAACAGAATTTGAAACATTTTAGCTGATGAAGCGGAATCCTCATTTTTTGAAATGGAAAATAATTGACCCTAAGAGGGGTGGTCCTTACTGAGGGGAACACAATGGAAGGACACTCTCTGCATGAAGATGACTGAAGACTTGGCCTGGGGTGACATCTTGTAACAGGGACAGCACAGTACACACAGACAAGTACTTAGTCCTGCTTTGTGCATTCCAATACATATGCAGTGGGGCTATATCTATATATATATATATATATATATATATATATATATATATATATATATATACACATATATATACATATATTATACATATATATATACACACATATATACACACATATACATACACATACATACATATACGTATACATATATGTATACGTATATGTACATATATATGTATATGTATATATGTATACGTATATATGTATACGTATATATATACATATATATATATATGTATATACATATATAATCTCTGTATGTCTATATATATCTATTAAATATTTAGTTTTACCTGCTGTTTTAGACCTCCTCTGCTGCCAGCAAAAAGTGGTCAGACATTGCAGGTGGTCTTAAAATACAGATAAGTCTGTTGAGAGAAATAGGATGTAATCTCAGGAATGGGCAGCCTCTAAAAAGACGAGGTCTCACAGGACAGGTGGTCTTTGGAGTAGGTACCACTGTATTACACTTAAATATACAGTGGTCCCCCTCTTACAAAGCCACCTTGAGTGCACCAGAAATCTGGCCTTATGAGACAGGTGTCCTCTCTTGTGGGAGACAATAAAATGAAAATACCACACTTGATGATTGGAGAGGTGGCCTCTGTAGAGGGGCTGGCCTCTTGTCAGGGGATAGGAGCATACAAGCAGGGGAACACAGCATGGTGATAATACCACTTGGTATATCTGGCATAACAACCACAGACTATAACTGATGAAGTAGTCACACAGCAATGATACCAATTGTCCCTAATCATCAGGGACAATTTCCGAAATTGACTGAAAATCGTGACTTACTTCTGCATCTGACCAGAATCAAAGTTAAGTTTCCCCTGTATTTTGTTGTTATTTACTTCCTGTCCAGGAAGACTGATCTATCTACCATGTATTGCTACTTATAAATAATAACATGTATTTACACATACTTGCACAAGTACCACGTACTGCTACTGACACGTATAATTTTGACACTGTCAGCTGTCCCTGAAATGAATTTTTGAAGGCTGACATCTCTGACACACTGCGACCATGTGTATTGTTGCACTGACTAATCTGTCTCAATCAACATAGATTGGAAACCACAGTCATGACTACAAAACAAATGATCCAGCAGCTACACAGAGAGGTTAACACACAGGCCTACATAGACAGGCTAATGCACAGGCCTACATAGAAAGGCTAATGCACAGGCATACATAGACAGGCTAACACACAGGCCTACATAGACAGGCTAATGCACAGGCATACATAGACAGGCTAATGCACAGGCCTACATAGACAGGCTAATGCACAGGCAAACATAGACAGGCTAACACACAGGCCTACATAGACAGGTTAATGCACAGGCCTACATAGACAGGCTAATGCACAGGCATACATAGACAGGCTAATGCACAGGCCTACATAGACAGGCTCATGCACAGGCCTACATAGACAGGCTAACACACAGGCCTACATAGACAGGCTAATGCACAGGCCTACATAGACAGGCTAATGCACAGGCCTACATAGACAGGCTAATGCACAGGCCTACAGAGACAGGCTAATGCACAGGCCTACATAGACAGGCTAATGCACAGGCCTACAGAGACAGGCTAATGCACAGGCCTACATAGACAGGCTAATGCACAGGCCTACATAGACAGGCTAATGCACAGGCCTACATAGAGAGGCTAATACACAGGCCTACATAGAGAAGCTAATGCACAGGCCTACAGAGACAGGCTAATGCACAGGCCTACATAGAGAGGCTAATACACAGGCCTACATAGAGAGGCTAATGCACAGGCCTACATAGAGAGGCTAATGCACAGGCCTACATAGACAGGCTAACACACAGGCCTACATAGATAGGCTAATGCACAGGCCTACATAGACAGGCTAATGCACAGGCCTACATAGAGAGGCTAATGCACAGGCCTACATAGAGAGGCTAATGCACAGGCCTACATAGAGAGGCTAATGCACAGGCCTACATAGACAGGCTAACACACAGGCCTACATAGAGAGGCTAATGCACAGGCCTACATAGAGAGGCTAATGCACAGGCCTACATAGACAGGCTAATGCACAGGCCTACATAGAGAGGCTAATGCACAGGCCTACATAGAGAGGCTAACACACAGGCCTACATAGAGAGGCTAATGCACAGGCCTACATAGAGAGGCTAATGCACAGGCCTACATAGAGAGGCTAATGCACAGGCCTACATAGAGAGGCTAATGCACAGGCCTACATAGAGAGGCTGGGCCACATGAAGGCAGGTGCACTTCCAAGGTGCTGAAATTAAAGCCTTCATGCCACATATATGGAGGTTTGTGTACAGCTCAACATGCACCAGCCCTTGTTAGAATATAATGGCCAAAACAACATCAAGACCCCCTCAGATAGGGATGACCTAGTGACCTTAAAAATTGGTCAAGGTCGTTCAATGTCAAATTTGGCCATGCTTTGAATGAGATGCGTCTACTGTACAAGTTTCATGACAGTAAGCTCAATTTGTTCAAAGGTTATTGCATCTGCAATGGTAAAGATATAATGACCTGTCTATTGACCTTGAAAGTTAGAAAGCAATATGCTTTCTGGATAGATATGGCCTCTGCTGAGAAGGGCCTCACATGTGGGGGAATAGATATATTCCTTGCATACCAGGCTTCACAAGGTCTTTAAACCTGAAATAAGATGTACATCTTTGGCACATTCTGCCATGTTTGTTTCCAAGTCAATGACTCTTCAGGTGTTGATCACCGTTCCACTGTGATCTTGGATGATAGGCTTTCTTCCACAAAGGGTGTACTTGTGTCTTGTGCAAGTTGTGTCATTTGTTTTCACTTAGAAGCATTCTAATAATTTAGATTTAAATGTCTTCATTATTGTGGACAGTCCTATAGTACAAATAGTTGATTACAATGATTGGTCTTCTTGAGCACACTAGTGGCGTGTCTTCATTTATGTCCTGCTTGGGCTATACAGACACAAGGAAAATAGGATGCAAAGGACTATATTAGAAGTTAGATATAAAAATATGGGAGTACATCATCTACAGGTAGGTTGAGCCACAGCTTGACATTTCCATTCAAAAGTTATCAAATGTTTCTGTATCCCTGTCCAACAAGAGCACCTTTCATTTTATTGTGCTGAAATTCATCAACTACTTACACCACTAACATGACAAATTCATTTTTGTGAAAGAAACCTATATGGGGAAGAGGAAACTAGTATGACAGCCATTGTATACAGTGTTAGTATGACAGCCATTGTATACAGTGTTAGCTGGTGCCATTGTTTACACTGTTAGCTGGTGCCATTGTATACACTGTTAGCTGGTGCCTAGGGGTCTACATAAGCAGACTGATCAAGTAGGTGGCTAGCAAATAGGTTTTAGCTCTGTGCCCAGTAGGAAGCTTATTCCAAGTGGGACCAGCTGATCACATCTTGGGCTACAGTTGACAGTTCAAATCATCAATTATTTCTACATAGAATAAAACTTCTGCATTTCTATATGATGTATGATAATAATAAGTAACTCCCAATGAGCTAGGTCCTCATGCTGAACTCAAAATTTGTAAAGGTGAGTTCTAACAATTTTACAATATTGCTTGATCTTTACAGAAACTCTAAAACTAGACACATATGTACCCTAGCTAATAAGACCGGTCTTGTTACAAAATCATACTTCCATCACATACATAAACTGGCACTTATAAATAAGACAACAATGTAAAGCCACTTGCATTCCTGCATTAGAAAGACTGTAACCACAAAACATTTTAACTTAAAACTTTCAGCCAATGATCCAGCAAGTGAGCACCAAGTCAGCTTCCAAAGACAAGAACACATGTACATGTATGTATATCAGACAGGAATACATGTACATGTATGTACTATATCAGACTGGGATGCATGTACATGTATATATATCAGACAGGAATACATGTACATGTATATATATATATATATATATATATATATATATATATATATATATATATATATATATATATATATATATATATATCAGATAGGAATACATGTACATGCATATATATCAGACAGGAATACATGTACATGTATATACATCAGACCTGTCCCCATTGTCCTCTTTCTCTACAAATTGACCATTTTCTTCCTATAAGAATTTAGCACTGCCACTGACAGATCTGCGGTGCTACCTTCTTGGTGGACGTTTCTTCTCCTCCTTGCCAGATACTTTCTGTTGTGTCTCTGGTGAACCTGTCCTCTTTGGCACGTTTGTATTGTCAGTCCGCAGGTCCTGCAGTATTCGCTTGTACCTCAGCGCAAACAGCTCTTTGGCAAACGCATACAGCTGAAAATCAAGTTGATTTATTTGCAGAATCTTTCGGTGCTGGGCTGCGGTCAGCTTTACTTGTGAGGCATGCGTGATATTGCGCTGTTCAAAGTCCTCTATGAACTGCAGATGAAATGTGTTTTCAAACATGGTTTGGGTGGCTTTTTGGAACTCTGTCAGTCCAAAGAAAGCCATGTTCTGTAAGTTTTTCTTGGCACTCGCCAGCAGAGTTTTGTCACGTAACTCTTTTGACATATGAGACTTATTGTAACACCCAACCAACCTCAGGTCTGCCAACATTCTAGTTTGCCGATTGTGGGCCAGGTTAGAAGTGCAGGACATGAATTCATCCAATGTGACTCCTTCCCACGTCTCCTCTGCAACATTAGAAAAGCAAGAATAGCAACTGACAACTTTGAAGAAAAAACATGAAGCAACACGGAAGAAAACAGCAAAGCAGGTCAGTGAAATATGCAGCTGCACAATAAGCATCTAAATGGACCTTTAAATGAGACATGTTCTCATAGATGGCAGCACTGGTTCAGAGGCTACATTTCATGATACACCATTTTCTGACATCAACCACTAGCTAAGGAGAGTTCCAGTTTGTTTATCCCCCTGGTGTCTCCACTGGTCTACTTACAAACAGTGGCATCATCTGGGAGAACATGCCCCACTGTCAAAACCACAGCTTCCGAAGGCTTTACCCATTGGACCCCTACCAGGGGCACTGCCTCTGCCCCCTGGTGGGAGCCTAGGCAGCCCCCAAACCCCCAGCCTGCACGTACACATTTCTACTTCTAAATTATCTTGGATATACAGAATTGAAATAATTCTACTTGGAACCTTGGCCCACAACAGCTATGTTTAGGTACAACACATTGACAAACATTGATCCTTCTAACATTAACGGAAAGGGGTAAAATATCAAAAATGTTTTCCAGTACAGTCAGTGGATCATTGCCAACTACTTTATAAACTACTGGCTACTTGAGTTGAGTTTCTATCTTCCCAGAAGGTATAAAATTCACAGAAAAAAACAGACAAACAAACACTGGTCAATTCAACAGAATGTGCCTCTTAGAAATCCATGGAAAACCTGCAAACCTTTGCAAACAAAACTTCTGTGGCTACAGGTCAAAGGTTAATAATTGGTAATAAGGATACTTGCCTTGAAAGCAGAACGGCACTTCATCCAGACTGGCCTCCCGTCCATTACATTTTAAGCGAGCACCAAGCCAAGTGCTACCCCGCTGAACATGTCGCCATTCACTCAGATAGCGATTGAGCGGATCTCTGAGAATGGTGATGTAAAAGTAACTGTAAACAAAAAGATGAATATTTATATGTATATGTATATATATATATATATATATATATATATATATATATATTATATATTATGTCCAGAACGAGCAGGACTGGAACCTGCAACTTTTGGCACCAGTTGCCTAGCTGAAATGGGAAACCAACATGTATCCACTTGACCAAATCCCCATTCTTATAAAAGAATGGAACAATGGAGGTAGCTATGTGCAAGTGCCATATCAACACAGTTATGCAGTATATTTATTGAGCCGGCATTTATTTCCAGAATCAGGGACTTAAATCCACCCACATTAAGGAAATGCCAAAAACATATATTTTATGTTATATACATGTATATAAATTTATTACAACAAGAGTCCTGTGCTCAGCTGACCTTACATGCAAAGACTGAAGTGGTTCTGTGAACTTCACACTATCAAGGTCACTTAAGTTTAAGACCACTATTACCATGGTCACTGTTGCTTACATGAACATATATGCTCTTACCTTTTTGGCCAAAATTTTGATAATTTGTTCAGAATCCAAAAATTGAAGTATCACCATGTAGTGAACAAGTTTGGTGTAAATCTACTCCATGTACATTGCCAATAGGTCTAAAGAGGATCCAACTTATGGTTTGGGAGAAAAAGTTAGGAAAAGTTCCAACACCTAAAAGTTCTTAAACACGAAGCCCATGGGCTCAATGCTCTGCTGATGACCATCATCAAAAATTCATTAACTGAAGTACATTCCCTCCATGACCTGGAGAATTTAGTGAAGGTTATCCATGTTATGCAATATCAAACTCCCATATGGTGCATATTTGTGGTACATATGGTATCATTTGCTTTATTTTTTATCAACATTTTGAATTAGGTGTCCTTATGTCAAGTGCTTAATATTGAAAGCAGATCAAGGCCATGCAACATATTACAAAATTTGACCATTGGCCTAATGTGCATTTGGTATAAATTTTGCAGGATCCACCTCAATTTATTTGCACAATAATATGTTTTGATACCTATGAAGTTAGTTCCAATAATTACCATCATTGGATCCACCATGACTCCTCATGTCATAAACTTTTGCCTGTATAATTTTTAAGTGCGACATATGGTCAGGAGAACTAAAAATCAGGAAGTGAAAATAGTCAACTTACTTTCCAACCGCATTTGAAGAAAGTGCTTGTGTGTGCATGTAGCTTGAGAGAAAATGTTGAAAATGACAAAAGACGGCTGTGTTAACAGCTCATCCTCAACTGTTGACATTCAACTCATAAGCCTCACTCTAGTCTAGGGGCTAAGGATGTTGGAGAGGAAGTAAAAAAACACAAGTTTTTTTTTGCAATCCCCACTGACTTACATGGTAATCAAATCAATAGGAATGCATGCATTAACCAAGAGGTATCAAAATTGAAAAATTCATTAAAAGTATGGGATCCACAGTATCACCACCTAGTGAGCCTCTTTGATTAATATTCCCACAAGTTACATTTCCACCAAATTTCAGAACAATCTGAGTGATGGTTTTGCAGAAAAAATGGAAATAACACACAAAACTTTGTAAAAAACAAAAGTGTAGAAAAAAATGCAGCAACACCTGTTGAAATTTTAAGGTCTAGGGGACCCCAGAAGTCCCCCTGTACAATTTCAAAGCAATTGGCTGAGCAGTTTCAGAGACTTTTAAAAATTCTGCTAAAAATTCTAAAAAAAAACAACCAAAAAATAAAAATCCAAAAATCAATGCAGCATGACCCTTTGAACACACTAAGTAGAGACCCACCTATTCCTACCCGGTTTGATATGAATATGGTTAATGGTTTTGGAGAAGTTGAAAATGTCAATTTCCATTTCAATTCCCATTGACTTGCATAGTAATCAACAGGAATGCATGCATTAACCAACAAGTACCCAAACTGAAAAATTTATTAAAAATAAGGGACATCTTTGTTTACCCACAAGCTACATATCCACTACATTTCAGCACAATCTCAATGAAGGGCGAAAATAGCCTTAACAAAATTGAAAAAAAAAATTGCAGCACCACCTGTTGAACAAATGAAGGTCTGGGGGTCCCCAGAAGTGTCCCTGTGCAATTTCAAAGCAATTCAGGACTTTCCCCCACAAGTGTAGCCACTGTGCACAACTGCTTTCTTGCCTCCATTCACAAGAGCATCCCCTTGGAGGGGGGGGGGGGCAAGCCTGCTTGCTTGTATACTTTTAATATGGGTACCTATTCAGGAACATATCTCGGGTGATGGGAAAATATGAATACATGTTTAGATAGTTGTGCATATGAAAAGAGTGTGGTAACTCAGCTGCAACAATGTTTACTCAACAGTGAGAAAAGGGAAATTTATTACAGAAAATGAGGGCAATTTTGGGAAAACAAACCGCATTTCCTCAGTGAAATGTTAGCAAGAACCTTGTTCTGAGTTGATCTTTTCAGAGTATGCACATGCATAAATGACTGGTGAGTGGCCACTGTTGACTATGCTGCTGCATGATAGTGAGGAGACATTCCTCAATGTCAAAATGTACTCAGTGCAGTGGTGTCCAAAACTATGCAGGTAATTGACTCATAGGTGTCAGAATCACCTCTCCCCACGCATGAAATAAGGGCAGCCACACTTTGAAGATGTCAGTTTTATCCCCCCCCCCCCCCCCCCCCTCTTTACAGTAGAGCACTCAGCACATAATGTCACAGGATAATGCTTAAAATTCAAGACCTTCCCCCACAGGGGGACCACTGCGCTCAGTGATTTTCTCACCTAAAATGCCTACAGAAAGCCCCTTTGCTGGGGTAAGACTACTTGATTGTATCGTTTTAACATAAGCACTTGCCCCAGAGCAAGGTTTACGTGGTAAAATAACATGAATATCTCAGCCAAACAAGTTTAAGTGTGGCAAGAAAATGGCCTCTAACCTTTTAATGAAACCTTTCATAAAATGTTGAACTTATAATACTAGGTTAAGACTATTTTAGGGCAGTAAAGCTTGCCAAATCAGTGACGTGTCTGCCATAAATGAAACAATAGCGTTTTGCCCTTTAAACACCACACTAGTAATATCCCACAGAGCCATATGCTGTGGCATCATGAGCACAGACTGCCAAAATGTACTCAGTTTAAAGGTTTCACAAACTACTCTGCTGATTAACTCCACAGGTGTCAGAAACCAATTGACACCTATGCATGTGTGGGTGGTCAGTACACAGATACGGACTACCGTATGAGGGTCTCAATAATTTTGCCTGTAACAAGTTTCTAACATCTTCAAATTAAAAATGCATGGTACATTACCGATATTGACAGGCATACTAATCAAAAAGTTTTACAATTTATGTTGATGTTTCTATAATTGACCTCAAATTTACTTTAAAGATGGGTACATTTAACATGTGTTACCCTATACCCACAATTGTCCACCCCCGCAATGCCCTCTCCAGTCAGCTGGAGGTGAGAAAAGTCTATGCTTTGCTGGTTCTGTGAAAGGAGTCAATTGGCTGGGTGGAGTCAGAGAAGGTTTTTTGTGATTTTGCCAAAAGAATGAACAAAAAAATTCAGAAAAAAAATCTAAAAATGTACATGTATGTAGCACAACCACTTGCATAAACTTGGTAGAGAGCCACACAAGGTACATTCCCACCACGTTTGAGGTGAATCTGGCTGACAGTTTCAGAAGAAGTAGAAAATGTAAATTGTGCATGGAGGGACAGATGGATGGACAATAGACAATGGACTATACTATAACCTCAGCTGACGCTGACTTGTCAGCTGAGGAACCCCCCCCCCCAAAGAAAAACCCCAAAAGATGTTGGTTAAAAATGCAGTGCTACCTGTTGAACAAAAGAAGGTTTTTGACTGCCCTCAAATGTTCCCATGCAATTCTGAGGCAATGGGTCCAGTGTATTTTGAAGATTTTTGAGATTTTCAAAAAAGAAAAAATAGAAACATTTATGAAGCATCATAATGTGAATCAATTTTGTACAGATCCAACCCAGGTGTGTCCCCAAAAAGTTTGACGATGATCTGGCTGATGGTTTTAGAGAACAGGACAAAAATGTAAATGTGACAAAGGATGACCCATTCTGTAAAGTAAGCTGACAAATCAACTCTGACAGGTCAATGTAATCATCCCTTACTCTTTACTGAAAACTGTCCCCAAGTACGCTATGAAAGTCCCAAGCTCAAACAGTTCTATAGTTACACTCTAAATCAAGACTGTCGAAGTGCATTCCCTACCCAGCCCTTACATAGACCTCAATGATTGTTCGGGTTATGAGTAAGTTATTTGAACACTATAAAGTTCAGGCAAACAGATCTCAGTCCTCCACAAAATAAAATTATGCACATTTTAAGGAAAACAATTTATATAAATTAAGACACTACCCTGCATGCAACCTACCAGATTACTTTTTTGACACTTCCAGGAATGTGTGTTTGCAGTACATTTTGTACCTCCACCTTAATTTATTGTCACAATAATGAATTTAATATTTTTTTGGATACCTATGATTTTAGTTCCAATTATTACCACCAATGGCGCCACCAAGACTCCTAATGTCATACACTTTTGCCTGTTTAATGTTCCTGATATGGCATATACGATATATGTAGTTCTAGGAATTTTAGCACACACTTCATTTGATGCAAATGTAATTTTTGGTTAAAAACAGAAATTTTAGGACATTTTATCTCGGCACCTACTGATGGCTGAACTAAATTAAAATGCACTATGCAGGTGACTCCCCTAAGAAGTGCCTATAAACCTGCAGAGCCTTATGATTTGAAAGTGGATACAAAGTTCAAAGGTTACATGAAAGAATAAATCTCACAAAGCTATGCTGCAAACAATGTCACCAACATACACATTGTTTTACAATTGTTTAAGACCAAGCCGCTTCACCCTAGATGGCTCCTAGCATATGCTCAGTCAAGACTGTGCTCTGATGCAGTCAGCCTTTGCTTTGGCAGATCTGAACATCCAAGAAGTTATGCATGACTGCAAATCACAAAATTGATTTTAAAGATCTTTCAAATGATGTGGATTCTATTGGACACCAAGATATTTTATCTGACACTCACTCACAGACAGACAGACAGACAGACAGACAGACAGACAGACAGACAGACAGACAGACAGACAGACAGACAGACAGACAGACAGACAGACAGAGGTGATTGGTGCTGAAGGTTGTTGGTTCAAGCATTGGCTGTTCCATGGTCACAAACATATATTTTCAGTGCTCCTTTGACGCTGGTGGACTTACATGTGAACAGCCCAAATCTGGGACAACTCCGAATAAAGTACTTGTACTGGATTAAGTACATTGAACAGGGCCATGTCAGTTATGGCCTTCACCCATACCAGCCTCCATTGAACCATTCTTTTTAAGAATGGGGATTTGGTACAGTCGGTATGTGCTTTTCCCATTTTTGCTTAGGATTTTGGTGGTGAAGGTTGCTGGTTCAAGACAGGGTCATTCTGTGGTCACAAACATGCATTTATGATGGATGTTACTGGATTTCAGCCTACATGCATATGTGTACCACATATGGATTTTAGCCTACATCTGCAGGGCTCAATTCACTTGTTTAATTGCCCAGGACATTGTGTACCACATGTGAATGTCATCCTATAGGTGTACTGCATACGGGTGGATTTTAGCCTGCATGTAATGTATGTGGATTTCTAATGCAGGCATGACTTTTAACAAAGGATTTTCAACGACATACAATGCATCTCCTACACAAAATCCAATTTCCACCTCCCGGTGGTTTGCACCTCAGGGGGCAACACACAACTAGGGATTATTGTAGGCATTATTGCAGCCTGTTTGTGTGACTATCGGAAATGGTCCTTGATTATTTTTTGCAGGTATCAAAACGGTCAACTGCTTTACAGCCTAGAGTGATGAGTGTTTTCACCTTGCCAGGTCAGTGTTTGCATCATTTGTGAATAAAATTTTTAGCTCACTTTAATTTTGCACATTAAGAAAGTGTACTACTATTATTAAATTCAGTCAAGTGCTATATTTTGTAGAACTACAGTATATATATATATATATATATATATATATATATGCAGATGTTACAGTGACCATCACAAAAAATAATTTCCTGAAATGTATTCTTTCCATGACCTTGAAGAAGTAGGTCAGGGTCATCCATATTATGCAATGTCAAAATTCCATATATGATAAACATTTGTAGCACATTTGTTACTGTTTGCCTTATTCTTTCTCACCATATTAAATTTAGTGTCCTTTACTAAGTGCTTAATGACTTTCAAAACACAGGTCAAGGTCATACAAAATTTTACATAATTTCACCATCAGTTTAACACATCTTTGGTGTACACGTACCTTTTGTAGTTATATGTCAATTTGTTATCACAGTAATGAGTTTAATGTGGTTTTGAAACCTATGATGTAGTTGCAATAATATTGATACCATCAGTGACACCACAGTGACCCCACATATCAGACTTTATCTGTACTGTGTAATGGTACTTCAATATACATGCATGTCCACAAGTTTAGATGTAATGACCATCACAAAAAAATCACTTACTAAAACCTTTTCCCACAGTGACCTTGATAAAGTAAGTCAAGGTCACCCATATTATGTAATATCATTCTTAAACACTTGACACACACACTTGCACAACTGGTGACATTAGCCTCATTATTTCTCAAGATGATGAATTTCATAAATCTCACCATATATCAACTCATGTTTTCCATTCACCTACAGGTGGCACCACTGTTATTATTCAATTTTCACTTATTGGCCTCCAGAATATAGCACCAAATTTCATTATGATCTATTGAAAATAAAATACACCAGAGTGTTTTAAATTTTTCTTTTTCGGCCTTTGTAGTACATAATGCACTAGGTGGTGCCACCAAATATTAAAGAGTTTTAAGTTTACATTGGATAGAAAAACCCTTGAAACTATTCATACTTCCTTCATAAGGCCTATTCTCGAATATGATAGTTCCGTATAGAATGGTCGTATAGCCTTAGATGCAGAAAAAGTTCAAAGTGTTCAGTTAAGTGCAGCTCGTATCATTACTGGTGCTGTGCATGGAACCAGTAACGCTAAATTATATGAGGAAACAGGCTGGTCAACTCTGGCTAAATGCAGAGAAATATCTAACCTGACTCTAATGTATAAATAGGTGCTCAAACTTGCTCCCTAATATTTATGTTCTGTACTTACTACTGTCTCTCCTTCAGGCTCTGGTAATTTCAATACGCGTCAACAGTATGATTTTCCTCATTTCCGAGCTCATACTGACATATTTGACAAAATGTTCATCCCCTCAATTATCAGACTATGGAATCAGCTGCCTCTAGAAATCTGTAATTCAGCCTCGATTCGACAGTTCAAATCATGGATAGATGTACCTGTTATCCAGCCCATCAAGTTTCCCAAATTACTCAATTTTGGCAATAAGTTTTTTGCTGTTATGCACACACGTCTCCATCTAGGTGCAAGTCAATTAAATTCCCATCTTTTCAAAATTGGTGTGAAGGACACTCCAAAATGCTCATGCGGTTCACCCAATGAGGACACGTCATTATTTTCTTCTCTGTCCAAAGTATACTGTCCCTAGATCTGTTCTTCACTCTACTATTCTAAAATATGCTCCCTTTACATTACAGACAATGTTATACGGTTCCTTCGATTGTACTTTTACTGAAAATTTTGAGATTTTTTCAGCTGTTCAAAATTTTATTTCCCCTACAGGTCATTTCGGCCCATCTGGTATAGGCTAAAATGCCTGTCCATTTCCATTATATACAGGTACATTTTTCCGCATATGGATGAATCTCCTTTAAATTTCCATATATACATGAAGCCTAAGAGGAATCATATTTTAACTATGTAAGATGAATTATTCAGCCCCACTTTCTGTCTTGTCATATGATACTGTCACCTTCTCTTTGGTCTTGTGTGTCTTGTTTTGTCCTGTGTGCTCGTCCCCTGTCCGCAAGAGGGAACAGTATAGGGCTTTGCCCCTTTTCCCAATTGCTTACTTATTTATTGGATTTATATTGTAAATTGTTGTGAATAAAATATGTTCAAACCAAATATTAAAGGAACCTAGACTTTCATTTATAGAACATGTCCAAAAAAATTCAAGAAGCTAACTTAAAAAAAATAGATACTATCATGTTGACAAGCAATTGTTTACAGATGACCAGAATGAGGGAGAGACTGGCAGCAGTGATTACATGCATCATGTGCAACATCAAAGTCCCAGATTTCAGTTCGAAATAAAATTTTGTTACACTATGAGGTTACTCCAAAGTCAGTACTTCTTGTGAGTAATGTCATTACCTCATCCAAACTATAAAACAAAAGAACAAAAAACAAAAAAACAAAAACAAAAAAAACCAAAGAGAGAAAGAAAGAAAGTAAACTAAAAAAACCAAAAGAACAAATCATTTTTCAAAGATCTATACGGGACAGCCAATTCCCCCCCCCCCCCCCCCCCCCGCAGGATTCTGGTCCCTCTCTAGGGACACATGTATCTCTGACATTCCAACTCATGCTAGCCACTCGCCAGTATGCCACCGGCAAAAAAAAGAAAAATGGTTGACCTGGTTAGTGATATATGTCTTCACTAATAAAGTTTTGAAGTTTACTTCATCACTTTTTAAATGAAAGTAATAGGATCCACTGTAAGGTCAAACAAAAACAAAAGAAGAAAAAAGAGTAATAATACATGTTTCCAGTTTCCTGACCCACCTGGCGCCTAACACCCTAACCTCAATTTTTTCACATGTCAACCCCCAGATACCCTACATAAAGCACAAAGCATGACAAGAAACAGAACCAGAAAGACAAAAAAGTCCTGACCTGGTCCAGATAGCCACTAATGAACAGTGTGCACACCGTCCTCGCATTTTAACTCCTTCAGTACCAATCACATCTAAAGTTGATGTACTAAAGTCAAAATAGTCTGAATTATCATTAGGATCTCAGATTCGTATTCCTCACAATAAGACCTTTCATTCAAATACCAGCAGCCTATAGTGCCAGAGAAAAGCTGTTGACTCAGTCCAAAATTTGGCACTAAAAGGGTTAATACTGGTCAGATTCCAAGTGCAGGCAGGGCAGGTTGTCTGCATCTAATATTCAGTATCAGTTCCTCCAGTGGCAAATCTGCCACTGGAGGAACTGATTTCCGGTTCTAGGATGGAATTTTTGTCACGAAGTCATTGATTGGCTCTCATAATGTGAATGCAACCTGTGAGCTTTGTGATTTGGAAATGAAATATATGATCAATGCACCAAGGATTGAAATGGACTAAACTATGTGTGGAGCTCAAAAGTTTTTGAAAATATTTGGGTGTCATCTTAGACAGTTCCTTGTCCAGAGAGTCCATGATCAAAGCCATTATAAATACACGTAAATCAAATTCTTAAGGTGTTACGCTGCTAATTCAACCCACAAAAAATGTAAACAAACCAGGTTGCAGTCTGTACCTTCCAAATAACTTATAAACCCAAACATGTCCTATGCCAAGTTGTTCCATACAATATTCTGAATCATCTGAGAACAAGAAAACCTGGTCATCACTGGGAAAATTTTAAGATATTACCGTTTGCTACAGCCAAAGTACTGACAGAAGTCACGCCGCCTTGCGCAGTGACTCGGAGTACTCACATTGCAGCCATGTGTATTCAGTCCCTACATTGGGTATATTAAAAGCTGACCTGTCAATAAATACTGCACACTATACCTGTCAGTTTCAGAAAAAAAAATATGTTACTATGGTCAGAATTATGTAGAGACAGCCCCCTGTACCTGTAAGGGTCATTTCTAATATGCACTCTATAATCCTTCTACCCAGAAGCCGGCCGAATTACTCACATTATATCTTAACTAAAATTTCAGTACAGACATGCCCCTTCCCTTAACCCAAAAGCAAGAGAAACCCTCAATACTAAGATAATGTCTATTTGACTATTTCTGTTCCTCCTGGCAGTCCTGTTTATCCATAACTCACAAAAAAAAAAAAATAAATAAAATAAAATAAAATAATAATAATAATAAAGAAAGAAAAAGTCAGATCATGTATAAAATACAGTGCTCCCTCTTTATAACTCTGGTGTTGGGGTCCATAGGATACACTGTGTTATAGCAAAACCACCTTATACCAGAGGGACTTTGACCATAGAAGTAATAGGAATACTATTTCAGTGGGAGCCATGGTACATGTACCCACTATGTTATATCAGAAACCGCCTTGTAATGTTATAAAGAGTGACCACTGTAATCTGTTTCATTCCGAACATGGGCCCTCGGGATCACATTGGACAAAAGGAGCTGGACACAGTTATTAAACTAAATGTCAAGGACTGTTTTAAACAATTGAAACTGAATCATGTTTTTAGGATACACAACAACACTGCCCCAGCGTATACATGCACCATCACTTTCATAAGGTAAATGACCAGCACCATTATTTTACCAGGTTGAACCAAAACAACAACAATTTTTCTGTACCAAGTGTCAAGACTACTGCTGCTGATTCTTTCTACTTCACTGCCATTAAAAGTTGGAACAAATTACCAGTGCAATTAAAATCAATATCAGACGAAAGGAATTTCAAACTCAAAGCACACCTTTCAGGAAAAGCCAAACCAAAGGTAAACAGTGATTTCCTATTTACTACTACCATTCATTGTGATGGCGCTGTACACAGCTTGCACTCACTTGTAGTAGATACACTGTCATATTAATTGTCTTTAGTCAACATTACTCAATTACACCAAGGTTCTACTGGATTTTTCCATGTGGGGAACCAATACTGCCACAGGGAGGTCAGCCAAATATTGCAAAGAAAGAAAGAAAGAAAGAAAGAAAGAAAGAAAGAAAGAAAGAAAGAAAGAAAGAAAGAAAGAAAGAAAGAAAGAAAGAAAGAAAGAAAGAAAGAAAGAAAGAAAGAAAGAAAGAAAGAAAGAAAGAAAGAAAGAAAGAAAGAAAGAAAGAAAGAAAGAAAGAAAGAAAGAAAGAAAAAAGAAAGACAGACAGACACAGAAAGAAAGAAAGAAAGAAAGAAAGAAAGAAAGAAAGAAAGAAAGAAAGAAAGAAAGAAAGAAAGAAAGAAAGAAAGAAAGAAAGATAGAAAACAGTGACCAAGTACCTGGGTAATCTGACCAGCTGGATTCATGTTCAGTTGACTGTTTTATGGAGATAGATTCTATAGGAAAGGTATTAAGTGAATACTGTGATGTTGTATTAAGTGAATACTGTGATGTTTTTACCGACAACAAAAACTGACGATGGCAACAATTTAAGCTTGGAAAAGACCTGTTGAGTGTGAAGCACTGACAATAAATCAAAGGAGTGCCCCCCCCCCCCCAAATCACTTTACAATTAGGTTTCATGTGTTATTTAAGCAGGTACTTACCAGTGTATTGTCAGGGCTTAAAATTAGCATCTGTCACCAGCCAAAACACTGGTAAAAATAAGTTTGGGTGGTATAAATCAGTGGCTTGACTTTTCATATTTTATCTTCTTTATGTCTTTTAGCAGAGAATGTATTAAAACTTAAGTTTACCCATACATAATTTTTGTCAGAAACAAGTTTGGCTTATGTCTCAAAATGTTAGTTTCCATCGCGGTATGAAATCAACTTCCTGGACTCTGCCCTCTTCACCCTTGAAGGAAAGCATATTTGAGTCTTAAAGTGATACAACATAAGTATGTATGTACAGCTACGTGAATAGTATGCATGTTCAATGGATGAAAAGGCAACTCAACCCCCACCAACAAACCCCCACAATCTACCTGCCTACCTGGAGATTGACCTGCAAAGGGGGTGGGGGGGGGGACTTCCTATCTGCCTACCTGGAATATTTTGAACTAGCAAAAGGAATAATTTTTTTTATGCCTTACAAGTACCAAGATATAAGCCAATATGTTAGTCTGACCTTTCAACATCACTAAAGGTCAAAACCAACGACACCGAAAGAAACCCCACAGGTATTTTGCTATGAGTATTTAACAGAAACTACTGGCTTAGCATCCACCATATATACGTCAGATATGCTGAGTCAGCAAAACGTTCTACTGAATTCACCATGTACTTTCCATAGTGTAGCACATCCTCTGTCATAGAATGCACTATTATTGTTTTATGATCTCCTCCACAAGTTTGGTGAAGGTCCACCTGGGCAACATCTATGAGTAAAAGTGAAATATTCCATACACCAGTTTTTGACAGAACAATACAAAGATTCGAAGATTTTATTTTCACATTCAGGACCCCTAGGGCCTAAGTGGTGAAAGTATAAACATACACACACATACATACACATACCTGTCAACATTCCACACCTCAAAATAGGAAGATGTTTATAAATTTGAAAAATCCATGGTGGAGATTGTATTTAAACAAAAAATATAATGGAAATTGCTAAATTTTTATGGGCGAGATTCTGCTAAATTTGCAAAATTTTGCACGTAAATAAAAAAATTTGGTGAAAAAGTGGGAGACTCCCACCATATGGGGGAGACCTAACAGACATGTATACATACATACATACATACATACATACATACATACATACATACATACATACATACAATACAATAAACATCTGATAAAACAAAAAGGAAAAACATTGTGAAAATAATCTATTTTATCCCTATAATCCCTTCTTACACTCTAATTTCCAATACATTTAATAAATGAATAAATATCTATACACATGTGGTAGTCCCCCACTAGAGAGGCCCCCCTGATGAGAGGCCACTTCTCAATCCAGGAAGGATAGGCTTTGCAGTATATCCCCTATCCCTGAGAGGCCACACCTCTTATAAGGCCAGATTTCTGACACATTTGGGGTGGTCTTATAGGAGGTAGACCACTGTGCATGATTCATGATCCATCTGTGCGTGGGATGCAGTGCTGTGAGCATTTCACCTGTGATAGCCCTCAAAACACACACACACACACACACACACACACACACACACACACACACACACACAATTATATATATTCTCATTGCCAGGCTGGTTCTATCAATAGGGCATCTTAAATTTAATTCAGATTACCCCTCGTAATTTTAACTTATGCCCCCAACCTTGGGGGGGGGGTTTAGATTTATTCTTGTCCATGCGTCCGTCTCTCTGATAAACTTGTGTCGAGCATATCTCCAATAATATTTCACCCATAGTCACGAAACCTTACATGTAATATCAAGTTACGTGACTGTGTACAATTTATGCAGGTTAATATCCATAATTAACCTCCATATTGCCTTAAGTTCAAATTGTAACAATAAAAGCAGTGTTTAACATCTCAAAAAAGGCGTCGGTAACTTTTGTTATTAAAGTGTGCGTGTCAACACACACTTTTCTGTTTTTCCTTTCTTTCTTTCTTTCTTTCTTTCTTTTTCTTTCTTTCTTTCTTTCTCTCTCTCTCTCCTTCCTTCCTTATTAAAGTGTGTGTGTCAACACAGTTCTTTCTTTCTTTCTTTCTTCCTTCCTTCCTTCCTTCCTTCCTTCCTTCCTTCCTTCCTTCCTTCCTTCCTTCCTTCCTTCCTTCCTTCCTTCCTTCCTTTCTTTCTTTCTTTACCAGCAAATTTGTCCGACATTTCATTTGAAAAGTATTATACATAGAAACTCCAAACTTGGCATGATCATACTTCCATACAAGAAGTTTACAGTTTTTGAAAACAGGTTTAACAGTTTTGAAAATTATGCAAATTAGTGCCATTTGAAAATTTAAATCTTGAATATCTCCAAAACTATTATAGGTACAGGTAACCAAGCCAACTTCAATTAATAAGTGTGTTACACTGCACGTTTTTGTAATTTACCTGGGACCTCTAAAGGTCAAAGGTCGAGGTCATTTGGACCTTTTAATTCTTACATCTATCCATAACTCGATCAATATTTATCCAATTTTGATCATGTTGCGCCCAAATTGTAGGTATTGTAACACTGCACATTTTTGTATTTTACATGTGACCTCTAAAGGTTGAAGATCTAGGTCATTTGGACCTTCGAAATTTTCATCTAGCCATTACCCGGTTATTTTTTATCCAATTTTGATCATGTTGGGCTCAAATTGTAGCTATTGGAACACTGCACATTTATTTTATTTACATGTGACCTCTAAAGTTCAAAGGGCAAGGTCAATTGGACCTTTGAAATTTTCATTTAGCAAGAAGTATGTCAGTTTTTATTCAATTTTAATCCTGTTGGACTCAAATTGTAACTATTGTAACACTGCACATCTTTGTAATTTACTTGTGACCTCTAAAGGTCAAAGGTCGGGGTTATTTGGACCTTTCAATTTTCATCTAGCCAAAACTTGGTCACTTTTTATCCAATTTTGATCATGTTGGGCTCAAATTGTAGGTATTGTAACACTGCACATTTTTGTAATTTACATGTGCCCTGTAAAGGTCAAAGGTCAAGGTCATCTGGACCTTTGAAATTATCTTCTAGCCTTTACTCAATCAATTTTTCTCCAAATTTGATCATGTTGGGCTCAAATTGTAGATATTGTAACACTGCACAGTTTTGTAATTTACATGTGACCTCTAAAGGGGAAAGGTCAAGGTCATTTGGACCCTTGAAATTTTAATCCACTCATAACACAGCCAATTTCCATCCAATTCTAATCATTTGTACTCAAATGGTATGTATTGCAACACTGCCCATTTTTGTGATTAGCATGTAACCTTAAGAGGTCAAAGGCCAAGTTCATTCAGCCCTTTGAAAGTTTCATCTAGCCATAACTTGGTCAGTTTTCATCTGATTTGGTTCGTGTTAGGCTTAAAAAGTAGGTATTGTAACACTGTACATGTTTGTAATTTACATGTGACCTCTAAAGGTCAAAGATTAAGGTCATTTGGACTTCAAAATTTCGGTCCAGCCATGAGCTTAATGGAATGTGAACTATCAATGGAACAAAGTTGTAGCATTCACAATTTACAACTTTTGAAGGCACACACAGATTTGCTTTGAAGCAAATCTTTTCTAGTTGAAATTGTATTGTTATAGCTGTTATTGTTATTTCAGACTGATCAAAGTTTCCTCATGCATCCACAATTCCAAACTTGTGTACATGCATTTGTTTATGCATAAGAATACACGTCTTTGTTCCCATTATAACCACCCTAATGCCCTGTCATGCTTTATCTACTAGATATTGTCCTGACATTGTATAGCATACGGCATATTTGAGAACAAAACATTGTGCATTAAATGCACTTCAGCATCACAATAAAAAAAATCATCTTTTCCAACTTTGCTGGTAACTCACTTGCACATGTAAAGTTTGGCACCTGAGCTGAGATTGACCTCAGATTGATTGTAACTGCCACACCCTGATTTGTTCCAAGCCCTCAAGTGTCAACTTTTGTGCTAAGTAGCGCAGCCGCTATCTTACATTTTGAAAAGGTCTGTTTGTAAAGGGACCAATCTATCATCTGGAGTTCAAGGCATGAATGCATTCTGATTGAAGGATATCTAGATTGTTTGCTTTGCATTAATTAATGTAATTAACTGAATCCAAGTTTTGTTCAAAACATGTTAAGCTTGTCGGACAACACTGTGGCCTAAATATCATATTTATGATTAGTCTAGATATCATGGCAGATCTATTAAAGATGCGGGGTCCGTCACTATGGGACTAGTATAATAACAATTATGTTCAGTGTGACAAACAACACCAGAAGAATCTGCTGCTATAATAAATAAAACCAAGGCAACAGTTCTGGGAAAATATGTAAACAGAAGTGGCCTCCCCCGACATGTTTTGAGCCCTGGGTGACCCTTCATCAGGGGTATGGGAGGCTGCTATACACCTGATGAAGGGTCACCCTGCAACCGGCTGTTTTCACTCCCGAGACAATCGAGCCAAGTGATAATTAGAGACTGAGTGCACAAAAGCACCATCTAACAACAATTTTTTTTTAAAAGCTCTGCAACTATTGTGGCAAAAAAACCAAACCACAATTTTGCACTTAAGCGTAATAAAAACCACCACCCAACTGTTAACGGAAAATTGTTTACACAGCTTTCTTTGATTGCATGTCTTTATAGGAGCTGCCAATATATTAGGACTCTGTCAAAAACAAATGAGTACCTATGGAAGTTACTTACGTTCTACAACTTCATGGCATCACTTTTTATTTGGGGGGTTGCAAAATCAAGTTGTAGTAAACATATCTATGTTAACAGAAGGTGGTGATGTCCGAAACATCACCTTCATGAATTTCCTACAGCAAAATGTTGTGCAAAATTTCACTCATACCTGGTATGTACAAACTACCGAGTATTATCTTTGTAAAACAGTTTAACCCACATCCTCCTATACCATTGTGTTTTGGAGTACAGCTTCTAATTTAGGTTAGTCAAAAAATATACCAGGGGAGGGATACTATCTTGAGCATATCTACAGCCACTGTGGGTTTTAAAGAGGGACTCTTGATTTTGTTCTGCCATGGTAGCTAGGTCTTGGGAAGATCTGTACCTGGATATACCCAACTTCTTCAGTCCTCACAAAAGTTTTGCCCTAACACCAGCAGAAGTGTGATTTTCTGAAAGTCGACTAATAGCTGAGAATGACCTGTATACCTGTACATGTACACCTTCTGAATTTAGTAAGTTGAATAACTTATTGGGAGCTGAAAGATTACCAAGTTTTCATAATTGTGTGATAATGTCAAACATTGTTTATCTTTTATTTTTAAGGAAAAGAGATCCTAACAAAAAGTGTGATCATCTTCCGCCTCATTTTGCATACATGTTTAGGTTACAGAACTTGCATACCTTAAGCTATGTGTGAAAGTACATCAAAGGAACATGGTAAAGTGGTTCCTGCAATTCAGACCACTTTCATGAGAGACCATCTAGCTTTTATGAGCCTATTTCTGATGGTACAACAGTCTCTAGATTCTTTGCTTATTCACTTCCAATTGAACACCACCTGTTACATGCCCAGGACCATTTTTGGCCGACAGAAGGTGCGGTCTCAAATAGCAGGTAATGTTCAACGTATGGGACATAAATTTATATTAGCTGCTGTGCATCTTTGGCCTGTATCATTCAACAAAGACCACACACCGGCCCCTTGCGCCAAATATTCTGTTCACTCTCTATTGCTAAAGACAGGAAAACCACAAAAATATACACTTCTGGGAACAAAGAACAATAATTTTGAAAAAAGATCTGTCACAATTAACATCAAAATTAACTTGTCTTGTCACTAATGCGGTGATAAATGACTGATAATGGATAAATTTATAGATATCAAGGTTAGAAACAGGTTTACAGAAAATACCAACATGCACCTCCAACATAAGAGATTACTGGACAATTTAGCACTACGGGGGTGCATGTGTGGACAAACCCACAAGCAGATCTTTGTATCAAAAAATGCAAAATATGCTGATACTGCCACAGTAGCAACTTCGGACAAAATCTACGATTTCAAAAAATCCTAATCATTTTCTCTAAACACTGATTCTGCCAAGGAGTTGTCATGTGTTTGGAATAAATATTCTTTAATTCATTCCCACAAATGTTAGATATGACTTTTGGTTTGCCATTAGCACACATATAATGGCTCACTGTCACTGCTGCTCAGTGATACCCTAAGATATTTTGACAGAAACAAATGTATGTTCATTGTTAGCAATTAACCATTTTTATAGAACATGTAAAATGCAGCAAGCCACAACTGTGGCTTCTTGGTGAAATGTGCTTCACCACTTCAACCCATTGTCAATGGCCCCTGTCTTGACAGACCACTCCAATGTGACCACCTGTCTGAAGAAACCACCTTTCTTAAGAAACCATCTTTTGGGAATACTTTGCTAATACTTTTTATTTCACTCAAATACCTCCTTTGACAGACTGTCACCTCTCTTGAGAGACAATACTATGGTCATCTGTATACATATAGGTGGTCTTTTTTAAAAGACACATTTCACTGTAGTTACTATATGCTGCATCATAGAGCTGGTACATATTTTGTGAGCACTTAGGGTCCAAAAAGAAGGGCCAATGGAACAGCAATTTGTGTTGCGTCTAAAACATGGAACAGCTCTAGAGAGATTAAAATCTATGAAGCATTTAAAGACAAACACTTTGCTCACTGTTCACAAGCCCCCTTTGTTCACCATGTTCACATATTATTATTTCTGTACATTTTGCAATCTCAACAAAGTGGACCATAATGGTCTTGTATTTGGTGACCTTTATCAGCCTCTCACCTTTACGAGGAGTAACTGTTCACACTGAATTATAATCTTTTCAGTTTCATCTAACAATATGTCAATATTCTTGACTTTTTTGTCCGCACCCCGCTAACTGTTTCTATCCTCATCCATATCAACATCTGCTCCCTCCTAACTATATTCTACTGGACACTGAATTGAACTGTGATTAAAACAGTTTATTGGCTCTTTGTCTAAGAGAAACAATGATTAAATTTGCTAAAAACATTCATAAATTGTCACAATCTTCAATTCCATGAGAGAGAGAGAGAGAGAGAGAGAGAGAGAGAGAGAGAGAGAGAGAGAGAGATGAGAGAGAGAGAGAGAGAGAGAGAGAGAGAGAGAGAGAGAGAGAGAGAGAGAGAGAGAGAGAGAGAGAGAGAGAGAGAGAGAGAGAGAGAGAGAGAGAGAGAGAGAGAGAGAGAGAGAGAGATTTATTTCATCTATATACTGTAATTGACCAAAAAAAAATTACATATTGATTCATCATCATCAATTTTTTAAGAAATTACTTCGTTTATATTCCTCTGTAATTTCTATGTCAATTTATCTACAAACTTTATAACCAAAGAAGTAAGGAGTAAGGTCTTGACTGCAGTCACAAATCTTTCAACACAAACAATGACTACATTTGCTAAAACATTCATGTTCCTGAGACAAAAACTGTCACAATCTTCAAATTCTACACAAATAAACACTGAACATGCAGAAAGAAAGAGAGAGTGAGAGAGACAGACAGACAGACAGACAGACAAACAGACAGACAGTTTATTATTATTTATTTGTTTATAAATTGTGATTCAGTCAAAGTCATCATAAATTTTGTGAAAAAATACTCAGTACTATGTACATTTTATGTCTATTCATTTATCCCCAAGCTTTGAAACTTGAGAAGTGAACAGTTAGATTTTGATCTTAGTCACAAATCTTTTGATACAGGCTGCACAACAGAACTTAGCGTGTGTACATAACATATGCAATAATGGAAGAATCATGGGTAAGATTTACCACAAAACCCACTCATTTTTTAAGGCCCTTCACCATGAATTTCACAACGTGATATTTTCTGAAGCAGATTTGTTCTAGTCAGAACATTTTGATGTAACTACAACGATAAAATTCAGTTATATTCTTCAAATTCAATGTGTGCCGATCTGTGCTGTGGTCAAATATCAACAATACGCATTCATACACAAAACTTTCCTGTCAATGTACACTGCATAGTCCTTTGTTATTTGTTTTCACTCATGAATGTCTTATTTAGTGCTCCACATGCTCCAGCTCTGTTCCTTCACAATATATTCATGAATGAGATTACGGTGTTAAAAGTTGGTACATGTACACTGTATGTGGCTACGATAATTCATTGTAGAATGTGTCATGTTTGTTGTCTCACGGGAACACCAAACACACTCCTTGTCTGGAGTACATGAAATTTGATGCACAGTGGTACCTGCCTTCAGAGACCCCTCCAATGGGAGACCGCATATCTTTTTAAGACCACTCTCTCAGAACACCCTGCTCTTTTTTCCATGTTATCATGCCTCTAATGAAAGACCACCTGTTTTGAGACACCACGATTTCACCTGCCCTCAGGGCAGTCTCTCAAGACAGGGCCCACTGCATTTGATTTCAGCGAAATGTGATCAAATCCACCAATGCCCGCCTGGATACTTCCAAAGGCCCTTTAATGATGTTTCATCAGATTACAGGATTTTTTGGTGTGCTTTCCCAAGGATTTTTTTATCACAAGACAGCTTGCTACATGTACATGTATAATAAAAGATGAAGTCTTGTGCTTTTATCCTGGCAATCATTGTAAAGAATTGATCATGTAAACACCGGTTAACTGCTGAGTTTTTGCATAAATGGGATTACTTGCATCATTCACATTATCATCAAAAACTGGGCACTTTTTATATTATCACCCTTCTAACAGGAAAAACTTTTCTTTTTTTAACCAAAAAAAGCAAATGCTCATCTGCAGGTAGTACATTTGTCTATGATAAAATGTATATATGCATGCATATAAATATACAGTATGTGCAACAACAGGTTAACTGACAAATCTAGTAGCATTTTGTGTTTCAGCTTTGTCTGACTGGTGACCAACAATCAAATGATGTTTAAGGTTGTAAATTTATGCATATTATTATACAGCGCTCTTCTGAAGTATTGCTCAAACACCTGTTCCTGCAATTTAAATATGGGACATACAGCAGCTATCTGGGTGCATTCACAGCACGTTTACGTATGCTAGGAATTAATCTGAGGAGCAGGGTGGATCAAAATCCCAATAATTCAAGGGGGAGGGACAATAATTAAGGACAGGTAAGACACCCAAAGCATTTGCAGAGGCAATTTTGAGATTTTAACAGTTTTCACAAGATAAATGTCCTTTCTTTAAGTTTGCAAAATTTCAACTTCCTGACTGAAGTAAAAATATGAGAAAAACCTACATAGACGTGTGGACACCTGAACGTCCATGTGTTTTTCTTTTCGTTTTCAGCTGCCTAATAGAACAGTGCCACCATCAATCATACTCAACAGTCAGTCATGTGGCTACAGGTAGCAACAGTCCATGGCAAACAAGAGTGGTATCATGGCTGCACCGCAAAATCAGGTGGCCTGCCAAAGATATGCTTGCGGACATGGAAATGATGCAAACATGCAAACACATCACACCCTTAGTGGTTTACTTTATAGTTATCTTGCTTATTCTGTGTTCAAATGAAGGAAGATATTAAATGTCCAGGAGCAGCCGGAATTGTCAGACGATGCCCCATCAAAGGCTTTGCCATGATGGACTACCCCAGTGGCCATGCACACCAAAGAGAGGAGTAAAACAAGAGGCTGACCCATGGGGCTAATGCTCTGCTGGCACCATGGCTATACTACACTTGTTCATTTCAAAGTTGTGAGTCCTCAAGTGACTTCTGAACATACAAAGCTTATGTAAATTTAGTGTATAAAATGTAGACCAAATGGCACTTCGTTTCATATGTAATCATAGCTTATTTGTGCAATTCGTGAGATGGATATTGTTGCATGTGCCAGGACAACAATGAAACAGTCCTTAACTTCATATCATCAGTGACCTTGGGACAGACATCAAGGCCACCTAGATTATGTAATATAACCGGGCCTATAGGCATGGTGTTGTGCTGACATTGTCATTGATGTCCAAGCTACACACTGCCATTACAAAATCACCTCTTTCAACTTTACAGGCACCTCACAAAAATAGGTCAAGGTCACTGATATATACAATTCTAGCTTTGGCCATTGTCTGTTCATATCCTACAAATTTCACAAGTCTAATCAAATTACTTTTCAAGATATGGAATTTTATATCTGAAAATATATTTTGGCTCATAATTTCCATCAAATTATAGGTGGTGCCACTAGTATCATTAGCAACTTAGACTTTTACCTCCCCCACAATCCCACCAAATTTGGTGAAGATCTGTTCAGAAACTAAAGATGCTGGAGTGTTTACAAGATGTTTATATTTTGGTCCCTGCATTGCATAATATTGTAGGTGGTTCAACATAGAAATGAACCTAGATTTTTATACCCCCTGTAAATCCTGAAAGTTATACATTGTATTGGGCAAACTTGAAAACTGTGGACCGTATCATGGTCACAAGATTTTTACATATTTATCTATACATTACATAATACTATAGATGGCACCACCACCACCATTGATGTCAACAAAGACTTTTGTACACTTTATAACTCCTAAACGTAATATGGGCTCATCTACTTTCACGAGATGACCCCGATATTCAAACTGTAAGGTGCCTGGTTGTACTTCAGATAAGAGAAAACATGGGAAATACCTCTGACTGCAGGGTTTCCATTCGTGGGACAGTGCAGAGTTCGCTGTCATGGTAATGATTTCCCTGACCTATATTGAGCCACATTTATAGCATGACCCCAGGCAGCTCATCGCTTGGCAACTGGCACATGCGCATAGACAAAAAACTACTATGCGATACCTGGTGTACCAATTCAGTACCATCTCAATTAGCAGCTATTACTTTTCCAAATATGGAATTTTACATCTAAAGACACATTTTAGCTCTTAATTTGTCAGTTTATAGGGGGCGCTACTAGTATCATAAACATCTACTTAGACCCTCACCTCCCCCACAATCCCACCAAAAGAAGTGTTCACAAGATTTTCACATTTTGACCCCTATATTACAAAATGATGTAGGTGGTGCCACCTATATCGAAAAGGGCCTAGATTTTCAAATCCTCTATAAGTCCTGATAGTTATTTTGGGCTAACTTGGAACAGTATCTACTAACGAGCAAAAGTTTATGGATGGATGGACGGACAGACTTGAGCAGTTGTATAAGCTCTGCAAACTTTGGTCATCAGCGCTAAAAACAGCATCTAAAGGGGAAAAGATGACACAACTTGCCCGTGCAAAGTACCCATGAGTAAAGTCCTCATTCAAGTGTTCAGCTATGAAATGAGTAGAAAGATCCGGGCCAGGACCGTGAAAACTAAAAATCCATGAAACCATGTAAAAAAAGTAATGACAGCACAGGACAGGACAGGTACAAAACTGACCAAGTGAGCCATCTTTCATCTCTTCGCAAACCAAGCTAACTGTCAATCTTTGTTGCCTGGCTTGAGGTCCGAGGGCCCAATGGCCCGCCTCCATGATGTCACACTTCTAATGAAACCAGGCTGTCGTCTGACAATATTTGACAGATCAATGAAGAATGTTTTCCCTGTTTCAAAGGCTCTTTTATTCATGTGATTGGCCAATAATGATTGACAACCTCAACAAATGTTAAGGGATGATGTTTACTCCATTTTGGACAAAAATCAGCTTAACTTGAGCAAATGATATTGTTTCAGAGCTAAATGATCAACATCAAAGGCCTTTGAAGCTTGTTTTCCCAGAAAGGATAATAGGATGAGAACCCGACCTAAGAATGGTTATTCCAAGAAATAAGGGCTGTGCAAAATTTAATCTGGTTAATGGCTTTTGATTCTGTAACGTCTGAACTACAATTTTCCCATGGGCAGTTGCTACCTGTAGCCACGTGACAGACTGTTAAGTATGATTGACAGGTGGCAGTGTCCCATTTGGCAGCTGAAAACCAAAAGAATGACACATGTACGATCTGATGATCACATGCCTGTGTGTTTTTTGGTGTTTTTCTCATATTTCTACTTTACCTAAAAGCTTGAAATTTTGACATCTTATAGAAAGGATATTAATTTTGTAAAAACTGTTAAAATCTCAAAATCGGCCATGCAAAGGTTTCTGGCATCTTACCTGTGCTTAACCGCCAAGTCCAGGATAGTCCCACACGGCAAGGGAAAATAGGCAAAAAACCCCCACATTTTTGAAAATTCAGTAATACACTTTAAATTTAACTTCGTTGAGGCCAGAAATAATGTTTTTCAATATTTTGTGTATTTTCAAGACATTGTAGGCCTCTCCTGGCCATTGGGTACCATGTTCAGTTTCTCAACTTTCTGCATCCCTCACACAGGGTTTCTCTGACCCTATAACCTCTTTAGTACAGACAACAGCAGATCATGTGACCAGTCATGAATAATTACACTCCAGCGGTTAGCGATCTGTGGTGAATATAACAAATCTATTGTACTGCATTAATTTGATAATGCCACATTTGGATATATATGTACAACTGTATTTTCCAAACTGGTATACCAAAGTTATATGTTAAATTTACCCGTAATAACAAATTTGAACAACTGCAGATCTGCTGTATATGTGTACATGTATATATTTTCTCATTTTATAATTAAGTGATCATTAAACACCAAGCTCCTAGCTTTGTGTACACATATACACCATGTGCTTTGGTTTCCAGGTTGCCAAATGGCCTGTATCGGTCAAATTGATATAAAAATGCTGGAAAAATCTGGCAATAAGGTGTGTATGACTATAAAAGTGTGCCGGATATTTCCCACACCGCAGGCTAGTAAGTGGTTAAGCATCACGGGAAATTTCAACAATTTAATTTACACAAAAGTCTCAAACTTACTGGGTTTTATGGAAGTTATGTCAATAATTTATGTCTATTCAGACGATGTCAATAAAGTGTGATGAATGCTAATCATTCACAAATTCAAATTGCTTAAAACCTTGCTGGAACCTGCAAACACACCTCTGAGTTTCTTGGGCTGGAAATAGGTGTCCACAGAAGAGAAAAACTTTACAGGTGTGAGGGTACCCTAAATAAATATTGCAAAGTGTGTACATGTACCATTTGGTTGCGCATGTTGCATCTTATATAATGTCTGCTGACAGCGCAGTCACTCGATCACTTCTGGAGGCCTTCCAGATCGCAAGTCACATTATGTATCTTGGGGGCCTCAAAACATCATGTTGCCAGCTCAAATTTGGTGTTGAGGTGCAACATTCCAACAGTCACTCTCTGTACAGTTTTACTACCAAGGACTCGTACGGTGACACATTAATTTGTAATGCTGACGCTCACATCTTAAGCTACAGAAGGACTCATTCGGTGACATGTAAATTTGTAATGAAAAAACAGACCATTGGCAAATAGTATTGCACTGGAAAGTGTATATGGGTAGGACCAAGGAGTCCAAATTTAGACTCCTTGGTAGGACTATTATAGAGGGCTGGAAGGAAGAATGGAAAAGAGGAGTCTGGGAAAAGAGCCCGTTAAAAGCGTACAAGGCACTAGAAATGCCAAAGAAAACTGTGTGTTGGGATGGAGGGAAGGGATCCAGGCTTCTTTTTCAAAGTAGGGCAGGAGCGATCAATCTACAAAATAGAAAACAGAAGTGGACAACAGGTAGTAATGGTAAATGTAAGGTATGTAGAGAAGAGGCAGATGAGACAATAGATCATTAGCTGTTATGGTGTGATGTATAAAGAGAGATAAGAGAAGATTTTTTCAGAAAGTGGCACAGGGAAGACTATAATAGCAAGGCTCTAGAAGAGATTCAGTGTTCAGAGGAAGACGAACGTATAGCATTCATGAGTTTTACGTTTAAAGGGTGGCTTTCTGGGAGGGAGGAAAGGTACTAAAAGTGTACAGGACTACCTGGTAGGGTGGTGGGGGAAAAGAAATGGATTGATAGGGCTAGATAGTGACTGGGGTAAATTTGAATTTCAGAGTGCAGGGAGGAAAGGGAATGGTGGTACCCTGGCTCCCATGGCCTCCCACTGGGAAATGCCTGAGCCTTAGAGGGATAGGGTGTACGAATGAGGGAAACTGTTTTTTGGGGGGGCGGGGAAGGAAGGAGGATTACAAGCAATGAGTGTAGGGGGATATATCCAGGACCAGGGGCCCACCACAGCTGTGAGAGATTGTGTGGTGGACCCTTTGGCTTTGCCTCGGCTCTGGTCCTAGAAAACATGGGTCATGGCAGCACGAGCTGATTAGGATAACCATGGTTTTCTCCGCCTCATCTACTTTTCTTTTTTTTTTCCTAGGCCACCTGTATCACACAGGACTGCAGGTCGCGGCACAGAAGCGGAGAGCCACAGCAATATTATTATACTATGCCAAATTTCACTGGCAATCAAGAACTTTGGCTTTGGTTCAGGACTTACCGCCTTTTGCGCTCCTTTCCTTCAAGTTTATTCAGTTGCTCATGCACACAGCTCTTCAGTTCTGTCCAGTCCGCATGTAAGCCACACTGCCAGCCTACAGAATATCTGCTGAATAACCACACGTTCTTTTGAGCATTGCGACATTCACATCGCTTTCTTCGTCGTTGACACTTGCAGGGGTGTTCTAAATCTAAGTTTTTTACCAGATGTTTTCCAAGGGTTGTGCCGCCAGTCTTTTGCATATGCAAAAATACAATCACATCTTGTCCCTCAATATCAACATTGTAAGATCTCTTAATAACGGTTTCTTCGAATTTTTTAATATTGGTCCCTCTGCCCGCTTGGAAATGTTTTGAGCGTGCCACATATCGCGACCGTGTTGGCCCCATTGACAGGTATCCCGGCGTAGGACGACCAGGTGACAGGGGACACACCATATCTGGACAAAAATAGCCCAAAAATATAATCCCAAACAGCAGAAACGTCACTACAATGCCTACAAAGAGCTGCAATCGTCTTCTATCAAACATGACGACTCAGCGTCTTTTTGGTTATCACACCATCCAGCAAATTTTTCCTCAGACCATTCGACAAAATATACTGACACGCAAATTCCTCCATTTTCGCCCCCATTTGGCTTCGATTTTTCCCGACATGCAATAGACCATTTCCCGTTTCTATAGTTAAAATCCAAAAGTATATGGACAATAATGTTTTGAATTTTGGAAGGCTTTTTTGTTGAATTATTAGACCAGAGAGGTTTCATACATAATACCGGTATGATTAGACTGGCTAGGGGGGAAGACTCGTTTGGGGGATTTTTTTTTTTTTTTTAATAAAACGATTCCTGATTTTCGCAGTAAATACTGTTTTCAACAGACTGAGGGCGGAACCGGCCCTGCAAACGAAGTAACCCAAGTGCTCCCCAGTCAATGGGAGTATTGACAATTTGATGGTGAAAATGGGCTTCATTCAAATAGCTACAGTCGTCTTCTGACTACTATCAAATGATTCATCTCATTCATATTCATGTTCAGAACTTTTTCTTTCTCTCTTTCCTCCCTCCCTCCCCTTTATTTCTATCTCCCGTCCCTTCTCTCTTTCGTCCCTACATCCTCTTTCTTTCTCTCTCTCTCTCTCTCTCTCTCTCTCTCTCTCTCTCTCTCTCTCTCTCTCTCTCTCTCTCTCTCTCTCTCTCTCTCGACTTAAACTGAAGCAAACTGCAAGGACCAGAAACTTCAAACTTGCTTGGCCATAGCATCAGTGTTGAAGCTTTGCATATTGTTAAAAAATTTCGAAATTTTTGAAAATTATTCCAAGTAGGGATATTTTAAAATTCTAATCCTTCTGGCTTTCAATTATAGTATTAAGAATAGAAACCTGAATGTTGCCTCAATTGGTACATTTGTTGGGCTGTTAGACACAATTTTACAGTTGTATAATAAAAAATTTATGCTAATTATGGACACTTCAAAATTTTAAAGTTGAATACTTCCAAAACTATTACAGATAGAGGTGCCATTTCAATTTAAATTCAAAGGATCAGGCTTTAGGCAAATCCAATGAACCATAAACAGCAGATATATGAAAATTTTAGGGTTTAAAACCACCAGTTGCCTTTCATGGGTGACTGCCTGTCTCAAGTCAGGAGTGAAATTTGTTTCTTCACGTTGGTATTGGAAGAGAAATATTGATGCTTTGGCAAGTCTGGAATCTCTTTGCTGTCATTGTTGGGTTTGGAATTAATGAATGTGGATCATGTTTTTCTGTACTATTTGAAAATTACTTCATTGGCTATGTTGTTCTGTGGGCTTTGTTCTCCGACTCATAGTTATAGTGGAGGTAGAGTATGTTTATAATGTTCCAGGTTCATAAATATCACAAAAACGATGTAGGCCTACTTTACTCTTTCGCTGTAAAATTAGCGGACTGACAAGTCGGGAGAACTAAAAGGTGATGGGCCTAACAGGTCTCTTTTTATTTTTGGCAGAAGTAATGAAATTTGTGTTTTGGGTGGTTAGGCCTATACATTTTGGAAAAGAACTAGTGTTTGTAGTTAATGATGAATATTTCTAAGGTTGAGAGGACCGGTTTAAAACCACCAGTTGCCTTTCATTGGTGACTGCCTGTCTCAAGTCAGGAGTGAAATTTGTTTCTTCACGTTGGTATTGGAAGAGAAATATTGATGCTTTGGCAAGTCTGGAATCTCTTTGCTGTCATTGTTGGGTTTGGAATTAATGAATGTGGATCATGTTTTTCTGTACTATTCAAAACTATTATAAGATAAAGGTGCCATTCCAACGTCAATTCAGAGGATTGTGCTGTAGGTGCATGCAATGAACCACGCACAATTTGCCACAAAAACCGTCAAACATTTAAATTTATGCTAGAGACACACGGAAATTTCAAAGATAAAAAATTTCAAAACTGATATGGAAAGAAGGGCCATTCAATAGATAGGTTTGTGTGATAAGCAACTCCTAAATTTTGTCAAGGAATTTCAATTTATCTTGAATTCACTGACCCCCCCCCCCCGCACATTCCCTTATACCACAACATGTATAAGCTGATTCCTATCATCTACCTCCATGCTGTTTTGTAACCATTTTGCATAATTAATTGACTTGAATTGTTATAGAACCTGTTTCATAGCCAACTTATTATTCACAATGCAATTAACTTTGTGCTATGAAAGGGTCAGGTAAATAGATAGATACACAGACAGACAGACAGATGATAGATAGATAGATAGATAGATAGATAGATAGATAGATAGATAGATAGATAGATAGATAGATAGATAGATAGATAGATAGATAGATAGATAGATAGATAGATAGATAGATAGATAGATAGATAGATAGATAGATAGATAGATAGATAGATAGATAATTCTTGGGAAAACAACATGTCAGCACACAGACAAAACGATCTGTTGTCTGCTCAAGATGCGTGCCTAACAACACACCATAACACATAATGGAGAAATGATCTATATTTTCTTCGTGACTCCAGCTCATGGCCATTCTTATTTGGCAAGAAATGTTGTGTTCCTTTACTTATTAGGTGACCTCAACAGGATTAAGAAGTGACCATAAATCATTTGTGAAGCATTGAAGCAGTACCTGTCACTATCTTATTCACGAGTCTCGCTACAGGCTAAAGGTGTATGCTAATGATATTTTAACCTGTATAACAAATGCATACAAAACAGTTGATCAAAGCAAAATTTGTCATAACTGACAAAGTTCAGAGAGAGGTCAATCACTTACACTCGAATGAACTCAACTGGGCAGCGACCAACCCCTGCTTGTACGTTTGTTTTTTCATTTGTTCGTTCTCTTGTTTGTTTATTCAGTAATTCATTCATTAACGTTTTTATTTATTTATTTATTTATTTATTTATTTATTTATTTATTTATTTATTTATTTATTTATTTATTTATTTATTTATTTATTTATTTATTTATTTATTTATTTATTTACTCACTCACTCATTCATTCATTCATGCATTCATCTATTCATTCATCCATTCATTTATTTATATTCATACTGTATCAATCAGCCAAGGTTCTACTTACTCGGGGCCCAGTTACACCATAAAAGATACAGAGATATATAATGAGCAATGTTAAAAAGTTACAGAGGTACTCACAACATACAATTCATGATAACAAATGATAAAACATTCCACAAGAGCACGATTACAACTATTTGCACTTGTTACATAGATTTGAAATATATCCCTTGTATCTATTTTTAAAAACATGAACGGAGTCCGCCGATCGGACCTCCGTCGGTAGCATGTTCCAAGTCTTGGCACCAATAAAAGAAGGCGACTGTTTAAATTTTTCGGTGCGAGGTCGAGGCACATTCAAATTTTGTTTTTTTATGACTTCTAGTGTTTCGGTGGTGAATTTCATTACAGAAAATGAACTTGTTTGCCAAATATTGCGGGGCTGCTGAATTCAGACATTTGTAGGTCAAGGTTGTCAAATGAAAACGTCGTCACTCCTATGATGATTATGCTGCCAACATAGTTCCTCTGTGATTAATTTAGGGCTCACGGCATAATCAAAATTACCACTAACAATTCGTGCACATCGATTTTGAAGTCTTTTTACACTTTTGGCAACAATTCCCCCAAACAGTATCACAGTAATCGAAATATGGTACAATAGTACTGTTGTATACGACAGTTAATAATTAGAGGGAAGAGAAAACCTGAGCCTTAAGTAGAGTTTAAAAGAGGTTAAGAGTAATCAACGTGCCAGAAAAGGTCCAAATCATACAGATCAAAGATGAAAAGTTTTTTCATTTGTAAACAGTACTTTTTGGCATGTGGTCACAACAATCCTGTAAAATCATGGAGGTAACATATCACAGAAATTAAATAGAGATAACTATCAACTTAAGAAGCTCCTTAATCAGTCCCGTCTTTGTAAGTATGTTTTGCTTTATCGTTCCTGTTTACTGAGGCTCATGGTCTGAGCCTGTAATACTGAAAAGAATTCAGGCATGAAATGCAAAGTTATCAATAGATTGAAGGAGTAATTGGTCATTTATGTGCTACTATGTGGTGCACTCCAAGGCAAAGTGTGTTCATTATCGATTCTTCCAAAGATACCTTACAAATTTTCTCTAATCTAACTTTTAAAAGTTAACTTGTTCATTGATTTGGCGATTAAACCGTGTACCAGTCGCTACTTTTTGCAATTGCTATCCCTTATAGAATTAACAATATAAAATTATATCAAAATGTCCATCATGTCATCCCAGTCGGTTTCAATACATTAATCTGCTATTTTCCTATGTTCACTTTTTTCTACACAGTGTTGATTTATGTTCCCATTTTTGCAACTAAAACTATTAGCACTGCACTTTCAGTGCAGACTCAGACTTTATCTGTTATGTAATTGCACAAACACATATTTCTTTCCCCAATATATTCTTTCTTTCTTTCGTCAGTCTCAAAACTTTAATTTCTTGTCCA
Organism: Hermodice carunculata; assembly: GCA_964020975.1. Classification (NCBI taxonomy): domain Eukaryota; kingdom Metazoa; phylum Annelida; class Polychaeta; order Eunicida; family Amphinomidae; genus Hermodice; species Hermodice carunculata. The sequence continues at coordinate 95,143,335 of OZ026621.1, forward strand.
TTTTTACTATACAGTGCTGATTTTTCCCATTTGTGCAACTAAAACGATTACACTGACCTATCTGTACATGCTCAGATTTTTATTTTGTATGAACACAGACATATTGTTTTCCCCAAATATTCTGTCTGCCTTTCTCTTTCATTATCTGTTTTTCTTCCTTCGTTTTTGTTTGTGTTTTTGCTCAATCAGTGAGTAGTGATTGAAAAGTGTAGCTTCCAATTTGTGCTTTTTACGTTGTTGCCCAATATTTACATGTTTAATATGTGATGTAACTACTTCATACACTGAAAAACTAGACTGTAGAAAAAAGTGTTCTTGCAAGTTCATTTTGCATGTTTGTGTAATAGGTCCATCCAATGAACAGTAACAAATGTTTTTACATTTTAATTTTTATTGATTAGGCCAGTGCACACATTTTAATGCTGAACAGCTGCAAAGCTGTAATAAGTGAAGGGTCCACCCCAACTTCAATCAATATGCCTGTGCTATATGGACAGATCTATTATTGCCATCAAAATGTGCAGAATTTTCACACATACAATGCAGCTTTGCTTCAGATCAATTCTTTCTTTTGTTCCTTCTTTCCATCACTTGAGTTGACCATTTTTTTTGGTTTTGTTTTGTTTTCTTATTTTGTTTTTTTCTGCAACCGCCTTAACTACAGTCTTTGTATTTCATGTGGATATAGTCCTACTATTAAAGTTGATCCTCTGATATTGATTAAGTTATGGAGCTCAAATTTGTGGAAATTAGGGCCATTATGATTGAAAAATCTTAAGTGGCTTACAGGTCATATAGTTAATAGTCGAAAGATATGCCAGTGCTTTTGTTTTTTTTTTTTCAACAGCAGAAGGTGCTCCCATTTGGTAACGGCTTGATATTAAGTCTGTCTCCAGACGCATGTGTTATGTCTTTTCTTTGTGTCTATTACAAATCTTTCAGTCACTTTGTCTTTATCAACAGCAATACACAGACAAATTTGTTGTGAAGCAAATATTTGCTGTTTTTCTCTCCTTTTCTTCTCTCTTTCTTTCTCTCTCTCTCTCTCTCTCTCTCTCTCTCTCTCGCTCTCTCAAAACTGAAGATAACGCCACATAGTTATCCACTGGTAAATACCATTAGAGAGGGAGGCAGTGCCATCTGGCGGCAAGCCTAGGATTGACCAGAATTTTTTAACTTTATTTGACTGAAAGCTGAATTTAAACTTCAATGGTTTTGCTAGGTGTCATTTCTCACTATGAATAGATCACTTTGTGGCTGTGGATCTTTGTCCTCAGACAAAAGCTTTTGGGCAAAGTTTTAGAATTTTCCGAACTTAGAAATAACGGATTAATCTGTATTTCTAGTTTAGCATGGTGCCAAAAAGTTGAACTTAATTTGACACTTTTTATGACCACTACATCTATACTAGTGATGGCAACAGAGGAATAAGCGTCAAAATGGCGTCGGTGATACCAGGGGGAGTTATTTTGAATTTTGCAGATGTTGCTCCTTCGCCATGCAAGGATTATTGTCAACTTTATATAACATTCAACAAGGTTTGTTGTTGTTTTAGCATGATTTTAACTGTATTTGTTGTGAGCTGTTCTCAGCTTGACCTTCAAACACACGACGGTGACGAAGTTTAGTGCCAAATTGATCGATGGCACAACCACATTTCAAGTTGTCATCACAGGCGAAAATGAAAATTTGCAGCTGGCCGTCAATGTTGTAGGGTAATCATACTGTATATTGACGACCAGCCGCCAATTTTCATTCTCGCCCGTAGTTTTACCTCATGAGTTTTACCATATATGTGGACTGATTACAGCTAGTGATACTATATATGTATGTATGGATGGATGGATGTGTGTGTGTGTGTGTGTGTGTGTGTGTGTGTGTGTGTGTGTGTGTGTGTGTGTTCATAAGTGTTTGTACTACAGTCTACACGCAGGTATATAAATATTATTATATATCATCTCATGTTTGGGTCGATTTTAATACTATAACAGGCTTGTATAAATACTGTTTCATAGGCCTAAAACTAGCTACAGTGCCACGATATGATGTATTGGTACTCTTCCGGTGGTATTGGTACTCTTCTGGTTTCATCGTTAATTGTGTTGATGAGGAGTAAAACTTTCTGCAAATGTTGTTCTTATTTTTGCTTTGTGTATTGAAATGTACAAATTGACCCAAACATGAGATGAAAGTTTTATAGCATGCTTTGCAGACAATATGAAGTAATCAACTCTCACTGGATACCATATAGGAGAACTCGTTCACTTCGCTCACTCGTTCTGCTATATGGCATCCAGTGCTTGTTGATATACTTCATATCGTCAACAAAGCATGCTATAATCTATAACATATATACTGGGAGGATCGAATTTTGAACAGGATTTAATTTCGAACATAGGGTTGTCACAAGCATGCACAGGGTGCTTCCTGGCCAGTCAACGTTGGCTACATTTCAACTTGTCATGAGCAATAGTGTGTATTCAGTATGTAGGCCTATGCATGCCACTGAAGTTTTATTTATAATTTAAGTTAGCTTCAGCAGAGCAGCGATGTGGAAAGAGGCTTTCCACATCCCTGAGCAGAGTTTTCGAAATTAGATCCCATTCGAAATTTGATCCCCCCAGCCCCTGTCTATATATATATATATATATATATATATATGTATATATATATATATATATATATATATATATATATATATATATATATATATATATATATATATATATATATATATATATACATACATACATACATATATATATACATATATATATATATATATATATATATATATATATATATATATATATATATATATATATATATATATATATATATATACACCACAGTTTTTATGCTGAAATTTGGTGGATGCTGCCTGTTGCGTTAGAGAAAGTAAGGAACTTGAATGTTTTGAAAAAAAGTAAACTCAACATTTTGAGAAAATATAAGGCTAATGATGCAACCTGTACAACAAAAGTGTGTCATAGGGAAGTTGGATCTGGCATGATATGGACGACATTGTGTCACAGAGGGAGTGCATTGCACAGAATGATTTTTTGTTATCATTACATCTGAATCCAGTACATTTATCCATATACATACGTTCCATCACAGGAACAGCATTCAGACAAAAATCAGTGGTGTTTGGAGTCATAATGGTGCCACTGGTGGTGACAATTCAAACTAAAAGCAAATGTGTCAAATGTACATTAAATAAATTCATTATTGTGATAGTAATTGAGATAGAACAACAAAATTCTCACCAAATATGTGTTAGGCCAGTGGTCAAAATTGTAAAATTTTGGTTGACCATGACATATTTTGCAAGGTCATTCAGCATTTTAAAGTGCTGGGGATTACCTGAGACCTTCAAACCAATGAAAATGAGCTTTTGTTTCTTTTAGGACAATGAAGTGCTAATCTTTATCGATGCCAATTATGTGTAGCTTCACTGTAACATGTTTACTTCTGCGCAAAACTTTAAAATAAAAGTGTCCCTCTGTCAGTACAAGCTTTATGGTGTCAATCAGTTATTTGGCTGTTAGATGTGGTCACTGATAGTGATGTTTAGAAAACCATTCACAGTCAAAGCCTCACTTGACGTGTTTTTACAGGTGAACGGATTGTTTCATGGGTGGCTGATTAGAACCACTATATTGTTTGTATGTCTGTAGGTCAAAGTTATGACAGAGTTTAAAAGATAAGCATTTAGTTTAGTTTAAACATATTTATTTCCACTGGATCGCCCTATAGTACATCTAGATGTCACTAATGGGGGGGGGGGGGGGTTCTCCAGAACATGGAGTGACACACAAAAAGTATATTACAAAACACACAGGACAACCCATGAACAAAGTTACCCAATTAACAAAGAAGCTGTACACATGTTTCAGATTTGTACCCTGCATACAGGAATCCAAATAAAAATGTCACCAATATGCATAACAAAGAAAGATAGTTCACTACGGGTAGAATGCACACACATATATGTATACACTGTTCACAATATTACAGACCAGGGGTAAAAAAAAAAAAAAAAAAAAAAAAAAAATAAGTAAAATAAATAAAAAAATAAAAATTTCATAGGACACATGAGAAATAAATTTGTGTAAGTCAGCGACTAAATCAATTGACATGACTGCTTGTGCATAACAGCTAAAATATGAAGCGTCTTGTGTGTACGATGTATCTGTGGAAAGCATCACAAATTTGTGTGTTGAGGGGAATGGACAATTCGTCTCTATACCAAAGAGAAGGATATGAGCTAGCCTGTCACTTGCTGTGTGTACAATCAGATTCGGGTGGACGCCTGGAGCAGTAATGGGGATGACGGAGTTGAGAAGTTTAGTTCTGTGAGTTGAATACTTTGGACAAAAGAACAGAAAATGTTGTAAGTCTTCAGTGGGGTAGGAACAGAAACATGTAGGTTGTGGGATGATGTTGACTTTAAAGAGATCAAAGTTAAGTCTCGTGAATCCAAGACGAAGCTGGGTATGACAAATGTTGGCAAATCTGTGTCCTTGGGTATAGTGAACAGGAACATGGTCCACTGCTAGTAGAGTTGCTTTCAGTTTTGATTTAAATATTTGGAGGGAAATTGAGTCTCTTATGTCAGAAGGAAGATTGTTCCACAGCTTAATAGTGTCAGGAAGGAAGGATTTGTCTGAGCGATTAGTTTTGCAATTAATGGGACATATGTAGCTAACATGGTGAAGGTTTCGAGCATTGATAGCTGAGGGAATTAGTTGAGAGAGATAGGAGGGTGTTAAGTTGTGATACATTTTGTAAAGAAAAAGTAACTTAAAGTATTTCCTTCTGCAGGCGAGTGTTGTCCAACCAAGTTCGCATAGGAGATTGGCATGTGATGTGTGTCTTAATGCACCTGTGCATATTTTAGCGGCTTCAAACTGTATGGATTCAATAAGATCAGAATGGCCGTGACCACAATTGTCAAAGAGCACACAACCATATTCATGTTCACCTCTGCGAACATGCCTTAAATATAGAGAAAGTGGAACCACGTAACTTATTTAGACTGGGCAAGAAGAATACGGAGAATGGGAAACCAAGGCCAATCAAAGTAGTTCTTCAAAATAACGAGGACAAGAAACTGATCATGACAAATTTATCAAAACTCAAGAATGCAGAAGCCAAATTTAAAGACATTAGTGTTTCACATGACCTTTCTGAAGAAGGCCGAGAGCTGGTCAGAGAAAAAGTTGCTGAAGCTAAACAGAAACAAGATAAAGAATCAGAGGGGGGGGGGGGGGGCGGTGGATCTTCAAAGTGAGGGGTCCACCCTGGAACTTGAGAATAGTAAAGATAAGAAAGATGTAAATAAAAAAAGTCGAACTATAAGGGTACTCACAACAAATGCCGATGTTCTTACGCAAACTAAAATTCAAGAACTTGTAACTAGGATACATGAAGAGAAAACAGATATAATAGCTATATCTGAAGTGAAACCAAAAAATTACAAAAGAACATTGAATATCATAGAGTACCAATTAGAGGAGTATGTCATTGAGGAAATGAATATGGATAAGGACCATGGCAGAGGGATGATCATATTTGTGCATAAGTCTGTAAATTATAATCCGCTTGACTTGCACAAAGTAGTCGATTTCATACCAATGGAAGCATTGGCATTGGAAGTCAAATTAAACCAAAAAGACAAGTTACTTTTTTGTTTGCTATATAGAAGTCCAAATAGCACAAAGGAAAATAATCACAGTATGAATTTATTAATATCAAAACTGTGCAATTTAAAATATACACATGTATTAATTACGGGAGATTTAAACTATCCTGGCATCGACTGGGACTCATGCACATGTGGTGCCAACCTAGAAAGCGACGAGTTTAAATTCATAGAATGTATCCAAGACAATTATTTATTTCAACATGTGAATTTCCCTACAAGAGGACCTGGAACTGACAAGCCAGCAGTCCTTGACTTAATATTCACAAACGAAGAGCATATGATAGACAATATTACTGCAAGCGCACCACTCGGGGCCAGTGATCATTGTGTTTTGGAAATGTCTTTCAACTGCTATGTGGAATTGGAGAAGCCTAAGTTCACATGGAATTACGACAGGGGTGATTTTGAGAAAATGAATGATTTATTAAAATGTGACTGGAATGATTTATTTAATGACTGCAGAGATAACGTTATTAAACAGTGGGATATTTTTGCTGAGAAGTTAAAAATAGCTCAAGAACAATCTGTACCACGAAAGAAGGTGAGGACTGGTAAAAGATACACTGTACCTTTGGACAGAAAAACACTGGGCAAAATTAAAAAGAAGCACAGACTATGGAAGAAGTTCATAGAAACTAGCAATGGTGAGACCTACTTAGAATACTGTCGATGCAGAAATCAAGTCCGACGACTTACGAGGAAAATAACCAAATTATATGAAAAGAACATAGCCAAACAAGCTAAGCACAACCCCAAAAAGTTTTGGAAATATGTTAGTACAAGGACTAAAACACGTGCAAAAATACCGGATCTACACAAATCCAATGTACAAAACGATATGACAAAGAATGACAAAGAAAAAGCAGATGCCTTGGCAGACTTCTTCTCTACAGTATTCACAAGAGAACCTGAGGGAACTTGGGAACTGGCACAACAACCTGAAATCAAACACCTATTAGAATTGAATGTTACAGAGGATATGGTTTTAAAGCAATTTCAAAAGATCAAAGTGGCTAAATCTCCAGGGCCAGATGGGATGCATCCAAGAATTCTAAAAGAAGTTAGTAATGCTATTGTAGAGCCTCTGACAAACATATTCAAAACATCTCTGAGGACTGGAACAATACCACCAGCTTGGAAAAAAGCAAATATCACAGCCATATACAAGAAGGGTGACAAACATAATCCAGGAAATTATAGACCTGTCAGTCTCACGAGTATTGTGTGTAAAGTTATGGAATCACTTGTCAGAGATGCCATAGTGAAATACATGAAGGATAACGCTCTATTCAGTTCTAAACAATACGGTTTTATATCAGGAAGATCTACAGTTCTACAGCTTGTAACAGTCTTGGACAAATGGACGGAAATCCTGGATGACGGTGGATGTGTGGATGTTATTTATTGTGATTTTATGAAAGCCTTTGACAAGGTGCCTCACAGAAGGTTAATATCAGTACTTAGACATTACGGAATCACAGAACCGACAGCCACATGGATACGAGACTTCTTAAATCAACGTAAACAAAGAGTAATGGTTAATGGAGCTGCATCAGAATGGCATGAAGTACTAAGCGGAATACCCCAAGGATCTGTGGTGGGACCAATACTCTTTGTCATCTACATCAATACATTGGCAGATGCTATCACAGACTCGGATATTTACCTTTTTGCGGATGATACCAAAATTTTTAAAGGCATTTATGAAGAAAGTGATTGTGTTAAACTACAAGGTGACACGCATAGAATGTCGGCATGGACAAATGATTCTCTATTAAAATTCCATCCAGACAAGTGTACATCAATGAGAATTGGAACTTAAGACAAACCAACATGGATTTATACTATTGACCTACATAAACTCAAAGTATCTGAAGAGGAAAAAGACTTAGGAGTTATTATAGACAATAAATTATCATTTGGAAAACATGTCTCAAGTAAAGTAAATAAAGCCAATTCTACCATGGGAGTGATACGAAAAACTATGGAATATTTGGACCAAGAAAACTTTCTACTGTTATACAAGGCTTTAGTTAGACCCCATTTAGAATACGCAAATGCTGTTTGGCATCCCCACTTAAAAAAGTATATTACAGCTATAGAAAATGTACAGAGAAGGGCTACAAAGCTTTTACCCGGTTTTTCAAATTTAACTTATGAAGAAAGATTGAGGAAACTACAGTTACCAACTTTATCATATAGGAGATATAGGGGAGACATGATAGAAACTTTCAAAATTATGAAAAATTTGTATGACCCAGCAGTTACTGATGGTCTTATCCCCTTGCATGAATCTTCCCTGAGAGGTCACGGTTATAATATATACAAGCGAAATTGCAGATTAGACATAAGAAAATATTCTTTTGGGTTGAGAATCACTGATCAGTGGAATAATCTGCCTGACGATGTTGTAAACACTAAGACAGTGAAAAACTTTGAAAAGAGACTGGATTTATTGTGGAAAGACAGTGATGTAATGTATAGTGTGGACATTGATGTAGAACAAAAGACTGGAGCACGCTCCACTCGCTTTGCAAGTAACAATAATACATTTAATCAGGAGCTGATACCAGAGGCTTCCCTTATTGTATAAGGGAGTAAAGCCTGTCATCAGAAAATGAACCTGTTGTAACCTGTTGTAAGAATTGGTCGAATCATAATTAAATAGAGTTTGATCAGAGCTTTGCGGGAAAGTTTATATTTGAATCTACGCAGAAGGGCAATTCTTTGGCTAGCTTTGGTGGTAATGCAAGTAATGTGAGCATGCCAGGTAAATTGCTACTGAGAGTAATAGCAAGATGCGTGTGTGAGTTTGCCTCAGGTATTTCAGAGTCTCCGAGACGAATGGGTGGATGGTGTGGTTTAACAAGTTTAGTTGAAAATATCACAGAAAGAGACTTTAAAGTGTTAAAGATAACATGCCACAGCTCTCCACAATTATGTATAATTGAGAGATTAATGTTCAGGTGATTAGAAGCTTCGATGGGGTTATTAACAACTTCAAGTAGACTGGTGTCATCAGCAAAAAGTCTGACATCACATATAATATTGTCAACTAAGGCATTAATATAGACCAGAAAGAGAAGTGGGCCCAGAATGGAACCCTGGGGCACACCAGCTTCGATATGTAGCCATGATGAAGATTGGCCATGAATAATTACTCGTTGGAATCGGTTTGAGAGATAACTATCAATCCAGGCTACAAGATTATCAGTGATGCCAAGTTATCGAAGTTTAAAAAGGAGGCCAGGGTGCCAAACCTTTTCAAATGCCTTGGACACATCTAGGAACACCATTCTGGCTTCTTTGGACTGTTCTAGACCGTTGTAGATATTGTGAAGGATGTGCACAAGCTGATTGACTGTGGAGTAGTTGGCCTTAAAGCCAGAATTTTGGGACGTGAGTAGGTTATTTTGTGTCAAGTATTCATAAAGTGCATTAAAGACCAGTCGTTCAAACACCTTTGAAATATTACAGATCAATGAAATAGGACGATAATTGTTTTTAATCTGTCTGTTGGCCTTTTTGAAGACAGGACATATGTTGGATGTCTTCCAAACATCGGGAAAAAGGGAAAGACTAAGAAAAAGTTGAAAGGTTTTTGTAAGTGGTTTACAGATCGAATCAGCTGTGTTCTTAAGTAGGATATTCCCTATATTATCTGGGCCTGATGCAGAGGATAGTCTCAGGGAAGATAGAACTTTCTTAACACTGTCTTCATGAATAGTAATATTGTGTAAGCGTGCTTCAGTTCGGAACGTGAAATCAGGCAGGGGTGGGGCATCAACATCAGCAAGTGTTTTACACTGGCCAGCAAAGTATGAGTTAAAAATTTCACATTTTTCTGTGATACATGAAACGATCTTGTTATCGTCAATGATCGGGGCTATATCTTGGTGAATTTTGCATCCCAGGACAGACTTGGACAAGCTCCACCACTGTTTGGGATTTATGTCTTTTTCATCAAGTCGAAGCTGCAGATTAGAAAAGTAAGAGGAGACAGATTTCCTTATTATGGTTACAACCTTGTTACGATATTTTTTGTAGAATTGGTATAACCTGTCAATCTTAAGGTGAAGGTCGTGAGTATGGGCCGGGGTTGGTTGGATGCTCTCTTGAAGCGTTTCAATGCATGATTATGATGTCGAATATGTTTTTTTTATGTCTGCAGTTATCCAAGGTTTGTCCTTAGGGCGAATGGTAACTTCCTTATAGGGAATATAAATTCCTTTGCAGTAGATAGAAAGATATTAGACCAGTATGATACGGCATCGTCAATAGAATCAAAGACATCATGAGCAATGTTCCAAGGGGCCGTGGAAAGGGCAGCATTGAGGTCACAGAAATTGCCTTTTTTGAAGTCCCATACTGATCTTTTGAAAGGCTTGTCCTTGTGAAGGGAAAGGGAGAAAGAACAAAAGATTACACAGTGGTCAGAATTTGAGATTGGCGCAAGGGTTCCAGAGCCGGGAACAAGACCCGGAGAATCAATAATTATCAGGTCTCATAAATAATTTGCGTATTCGCTTATCCTGGCGGGTTCATCTATACGTTGAAAGAGATTGAACTGATTCACAAGGTAGACCAGAGATAAATCTAAATCGCTATCCTCATGTTAGGAGTTCCAATCAGAGCACCTGTCATTGAAATTGCCAGTTACTATTAGGATGTGAGGGTTGCATTCAATGTAGTCATCCTTCTAAAAAGAGTATTACATTGCATTGTGTATGAATAAAGATTTTTATAATATGTAAGGCCAGAGTTTTTTAATTATTCGTTTCACGAACTCCGCCGACCCTATTTTTTCCAAAACCAGAAAAAAAATAAAAATGAAAACTGAACTTTTTTTTGTCTGCGCCGACCGTCTCGAACAGCTCTGTTATTTAAGAAAAAATCCCGGATATTCTGTTCCCACAAGCCATGCTTAGAATCCACAAACAAACATGGATGAAAGTTGACATGACCTTGTTTTCTCATGAATTTCATGTAGTCATTTTGATAAAAGTACCAGGGAAAAGTCAACGTTCATCCATTCAAGTAGTTCAGATTGAAAAGCTTGCACCAGTCTTGGACTAGAGGTCTAAAAGCATACTACAATACAAACAGGCAGGTGTATAAAGTGAGAGGAATATGTTAAATACACTGAGGTCCTTTATGGTATACAGTAATACATGTAGGCATGCTTTAGTGCATAGAAGTAACCAGTTGTGTGGGATTTTTTTTCCCCTCCTACCCTTGAGTCTGGAGACCAAATTTTTTTAAAAAATGCAAGTGTTTTATTTTTATTTTTATTTTTATTCCTTCCTCCTACCCAAGCTTTTTGTGGCAAATGTCTGTGAAACTAAAAATTAAGAAACTGGCCTAAGTATATATACGTACGCACATACATACATACATACATACATACATACATACATACATACATACATACATACATACATACATACATACATATTTTGAAAGGACCGAGCAAGGGTCACAATAGCTAGAAGTAGAAGAAGTTTGACTGGTTTAGTTGTGTTTCACAACTCATCAGGAACTGTGGGCTAACCAACATTACGTCTGATATATGTGCCGAGGGGTAACTTTCTGTTGTCACGTAAAACACGTTATCGTGATTGCATAACACAGAATCTCGGTTCTACCAAGACGTTATTGTCAAGGTGAATTAGATTCAAAAGAATTTGAATCCCGGCTGGCCAGTAAAATAAAGACTGCCGTAGAAACAATGCTGGGGGTCAGCAAGTATGATTAATCAGACTTCTAGGTGGTGGTACTACCGTACCACAAAGCCCTGAAGACAGGAGCTTGGGACTGTGTGTAAAAGCACAGTGTGGGTACATGTGTGCGGTTTCCCAATGGGTTGCATAGGTAAAATGCTACCCAAAGCAGAACCTCATGGAGGGATGAACTCTGAACATAAAATTTTAGCATTAGACCGAGCAAGAGAGCTCATCTCCCCATGATGATGAGACCGAAAGGTTCAATGGAGCACAATTGGTGCATCCAGTGTCTTTCCCTGTCTAGACGCAACTGTCTGGTCCGTTCTAGATGGGGGGGGGGGGGGAGTGCGGATATACTCTAAAATGTGCACTTTTAGAGCGAGACCATGGTGGTCATTTTGGGCAAAATGTCTGCCCAGTGGCTGTGCGATGACTTTGTTACTGATGTAACGAAAGTGTTCGCGCAATCTGTCTTTGAGTGGGCGCATCGTTTGCCCCACATATTGTTTGTTGCATGTTACACAGGTAAGTAGGTACACTAGATTGGAACTTTCACAGCAACCTCCCTTGGGGACATGGTATGTCCGCCCAGTTTATGTACTGGTTACTCTGCCTGAAGTGTCCAGACAGATACAGTACATGTATTTGCAATCAGCTCGACTGCATTCGTTACTGTGTCTCTTTCCAGATACAGCTGGATTCAGCTGTGTGTCTGTGTGATATCTGATCCTGGAATGGACCAGCATGTCTTTCAAACTGTCTGCCCTTCTGAAACCCACTATCACTTCCTTATCAATTAAGGCTTCTGCATGTGGCGAGGCCTCAAGTGTTCTCCAGTGGCTTTGGATGATCTGTTTTATAGGTGGAAGTGAGGGGTTGAACGTTGTGATCAAGAAAAGCTTTTCTTGGTCAGTCTCGGTGGTTGGCTTGGGAGCCAAAATTGTGGACCTGTTTATTGAGTCCACTTTTGTTTTCGCATCAGTCAGAATTTGAGTGGGATAGTCCCTAAGCTCATAATATTGGAGGATTTTCTTAGAATTTTCCTCATAATCAACGGTCTTACTGCAGATCCGTTTGATTCTGAGCAACTGGCTGTATGGTCCGCCCACCTTAGAATGTTTGGGGTGGGCTGACCTGTAATGCAGATACGTGTGAGTATCTGTAGGTTTGATGTAAAGGGTGGTGTACGCTTTACGTTGTGTGTCAATTCTGACGAGAGTGTCAAGAAAGTTGATCTCTGTGTTGGAGACGTGAGAGGAGAACTTGATGGTTTCATGGCAGGAATTCAAATGGGAGAGAAACTCAGTTAGTTGCATCTCACCAAAGGTCCAGATACAGAAAATATTATCAATGTAACGCCACCAAACTAAAGGTTGTAGTGGATAGTGTAGCAGTTTGTTTTCCTCTAAATCTGCCATAAAGATGTTGGCAAATGAGGGGGCTACTTTGGTTCCCATAGCAGTGCCACTAATCTGCAAGTAGTGGTCAAAAAAAAAAAAAAAAAACATACATACATACATACATACATACATACATACATACATACATACATACATACATACATACATTGAGCAGATATCATTTGTGAGCAATTAAAGTCAGCATATCTCCTTGGTTATCTTTGGTAATGAGTATATCAGAAACAAGTTTTACAAGACTTGGTAATTTTCAGAAAGCCTTGCTCGAAACTGGATGGATGAATCTTTGTGAAATGATAGACTATGTAAAGATAAGTACATGTATACTTGGAGTGTTAAATGCTACTTTCTTAGCTCCAAAATGAGAAAAGTTATCAATGTTAATTGAAGATGCTTAAAAATTAAATAACATAAAAGAGCTTGATAAAGTAGTATTTTATCAAGCTCTAAAGTTTGTTTTCTTCAAAAACAGTCACATGTATTTAGAGTCCTTAAGGAGGCTTCAGTAGGCCACGCTATGCCAATCCACATCACACTTCTGCTGACACCATTTACTTCATTGCAACATGTTCAAACATGAAGGCTTAGACAAAGCTCCAATGGTGCATGGTTAATCAATTATTTACACTTATTTACACACAGGATGTATTGCTGATCAGTTTTGATAATACAAACTGTCCCTTTGAGCTACTTACAGGGAACTTTTGAACTTGAAAAAAAAAAAATAATAAAAATGTATAAATGAATCTCATGGCTGTTGAAATTTTTATTTTTTAAAAGTTAAAAAAAAGTCCTCTTCCCCCTGTTTCTCTCTCTTTCACAGCTATATTTTTTACAGGAAACAAACTTTCTTGTAAGTTTGGCTCAACCTGCTTACAGCTAGTACAGAACACTGCATGCCAGGTAGACCTTGGTTAAAAATCCCTTGTTCTCCTTTTATTGCATCTTGAAACTGTGGTGTTCATGTAAGGATTGAATGTCATTTCCCTGGGTGAAGTAGACTGCATGAAAACCTTGTGGTCACATGAAATATATTTGCATGTGACCCCAATGTTTTTGTGCAGCCAATGCCAGCTAGGAAATAAGATATGCATTTTGAGATAAACTGAGACCTACTATCATTTTACTTGAAAGAATGTGCAAGCCACATGAAAAGATCCTCGTTTATCATCAGCACCACCTGCATTGTTTTTTTCCTCTACATGATTTGTCTTTTGATAAATATATAAGCATATGTGCATAATTAAAGGGGGGAGGTTACACAATATAAACACAGAACAGAGAGAGAGAGAGAGAGAGAGAGAGAGAGAGAGAGAGAGAGAGAGAGAGAGAGAGAGAGAGAGAGAGAGAGAGAGAGAGAGAGAGAGAGAGAGAGAGAGAGAGAGAGAGAGAGAGAGAGAGAGAGAGAGAGAGAGAGAGAGAGAGAGAGAGAGAGAGAGAGAGAGAGAGAGAGAGAGAGAGAGAGAGAGAGAGAGAGTTATTATTTATTTGTTTATAAATTGTGATTCAGTCAAAGTCATCATGAATTTGTGTGTTGACACACACACTTTGATAAGGACAGTGCTATTGTCATGGAACCAGCTGAAGTTCTGTCGTGGATCTACATTGTATGTCTGTCATCTTTCTTCCACTGTCTGTTATCCATCGTCCGTCATCCACAATTGACATTTTTGACTTCTCCAAAACTGTGAGTCAGATTCACTTGAAACTTTGGAGACTTAACTTTTGGTGGATCTCTACTATGGTTGTTTGCATTGTCATGCTCCGTTAATTTTGTTATTTTAAATGAATTTTGTTCATTTTTTGGGGGGCAAAATCTTAAAACATCTCTGAAACCACTTGGCCAATAGTTGTGAAATTGCATAGGAACTCTCCTGGTAACTCCTGGACCTTGATTTTTTGGACAAAATTTTTGTGTGTTTCTGCCATTTTAACTTCTCCAAAAGTGTCCCTCAGATTGTTGTGAAACTTGACAGAAATGTACCTTGTGAAAGGGTCAAGCCAAGTTGCTGGCTAGGTGGTGATGCTGCAGATCTCTGATTTGTAATGAATTTTTCAGTTGGAGTACTTGTAGGTTAATGCATACATTCCTGTTGATCACTACATAAGTCAATGGGGATTGCAAAGGTACATGTAGTTCACATTTTTGACTTCTTCTCCAAAAGCATCTGACAGATTTACATCAAACTTGATAGGGATGTACCACAAGTAGGTCTGTACCATTCTTTTTTTTTTAATGATCACACTCCAGTGATCTTATGTATTTGTTAACAATTTTTTTTACAGATCTTGTCAAATCTCATGCCTTGATGCCTGGGCTACCAGCCAAGCTTTGCTGGGCAACCACTTGATTCATTACCATGTAAAGACACATGGGTGGTTGCCCAGTGAAAGCCTTGGTTTGTAGGGTTCTTAAAAAGACTTGTCAAGCTCTGTTTTGGGGTTAATTTTTGGCAAAAAAAAAAGTCTTCTGCTCTGAAACTGCAAGGCCAATTACTTTGAAATTCATAGGGACACTGCTGTGGACCCCTTGACCTTAACTTGTCACCAGATGGCACTGCAATGTTTGATTCATTTTTCTATAAATTACATTTTTGTATGCTTTCACTATTTTTACCCTCAGCAGATAAAGTGCCGGAGGGTATTGTCGTCCCCTGCGTGGTCTGTCCATCCTTCCATCTTGTTGACGTTACTGTGATATCTCAAAAAATATTCACCGTAGCTGTACCAAATTTTTGTCACAGAAGGACCTTATAATGGACCAGGTTCCTATCGAAAACCAGCATCCTCTGATTTTTTAAAAACTTTTTATGAAACTCTTAATGTATTTATTTGAAGGCCATCTGAGTTGCGTCAACACTGATGATGTTACCGTGATATCTCCAAAAATATTGACTGCAACTTTACCAAATTTTGCAAAGATGCATCTTATGATGGGCCAGGTTCCTATTTGAAACCAGCTTCTTCTGACTATTTTTTGCCTTTTTATGAAACTTTTAATGTACAGTAGTCCCTGTCTTGAAAGGCCACCACAAAGGAAGGCCCAGAAGTGGCCTCTCAAGACAGGTGACCTCTCATTAGAGGTACAATAACATGGAAAAGATAACAGCAGGGACCTGCCAAAAGTGGTCTTTCAAGACAGGTGGCCTCTCATTGGAGTTACCTCTCAAGACAGGGACTATATTTATATGAAAGCTGTCTGAGTGGCATCAACCCTGGTGACATTGCCACCATATCTCAAAAGATTTTGACATCAGCTTTACCAAATTTTTGTCAGAGATGTATCTTATGATGAACCAGGTTCCTATTTGAAACCAGCTTCCTCTGATTATTTTTTACCTTTTTTATGAAACTTTTAATTTATTTATTTAAAGGCCGTCTGAGTGGTGTCAACCCTGACAATGTTACCGCGATATCTCAAAAACTATTGACCAAATTTTCAGAGATGTATCTTATGATGGACCAGGTTCCTATTTAAAATCAGCTTCCTCTTTGCATTTATAAACTTTTTAGGAAACTTTAAAATGTATATCTTCAAGGCCATCTGAGTGAGGTGCAAGGGGACAATGTTACTATATTATCTCAACAAGGATCCAACGCAGCTTCACCATTTTTTTTTCTGAGATGCACATTATAGTGGACCACATTCCTCTTGAAAACCAGCTTTTTCTTATTATTTTAAACTTGTTATGAAACTTTTGAAGTATTTATTTGATGGCCATCTGAGAGACGCACAGTACAGTGGTGTCTGTCAACAGAACTTGCCCCAAGAACACATCCAAAAGTGCTCTTTCATTTCATAGACAACAATATGGAAATTGTATGGAAAGTATTCTACTGTGATGTCTCAAAAAATGCAGAATTAAGGAAAAAAGATGGTGAGTGCCGAGGGTAATTCGTTCCCTGAATGCTCTTTTTAACTTCTACTGAAAAGCATCATGCAGTTGTGCAGAAAGTTGGTGGAAATGTATCTTGTGACAAGGTCAGACAAAGTTATTGAATAGATGATAGTTATTGACTAGATGGTAATCCAGTCCAGTGGATCCCTGATTTTGAATGATTTTTCAATTCAGGTAGTTGTTGGTTAATGCATAATTCTGATTTATTACAATGTAAGTCAATGGGGCTTGAAAATTTGGTAATTAATTAAATTTTTGGACTTCAACTCCAAAACTGTAATCCAGATTCTCTCTAAACTTGGTGGGGAACTGCTTTGGGTGGGTCTCTACTGACTTTGTTTAAATTTTTTTGCACCACTGATTTTTTTATGATTTCTTTGTTCATTTTTTGGCAAATTCTTTAAGAAAATATGTGCTTAAACTGCTGGGTCAATTGCTTCTCTGTTGCAATAGAAACACTTCTTGGTAGTCCTAGACCGTATTATGGGTTGAATGTGAAGGTCAGCTGAGGATGGCCACCCTCTCTACAAAGACCACCTCTCCATGTGTCAAGTACATGCCTGGTATTTTCATCTTATTTTCCCCATCAACAGAGACCACCCCTCTTATAAGGCCAGGTTTCTGGTGCACTTGGGGTGGCCTTAGAAGAGTGGGCTCCCTGTAGCACATGTTACAAGAGCAGGGTAGATGGGTATGTAATACAACAGAGTCATATATGGCATTACAAGTGCCAGGCTGATACAGTTTTAGGTCATTTTACTGCATGTTGTTATGTGGACTTTAAGCACCAGCCATGAAGAGGGAGGTTCCTGTACTTTTAATGTTTAAAAACATGCACCAAATAACCCCAAATGTAAATATCTAGATGCACAAATATTTGTTTCGTGAATAAATATGTATACATGTTTACAATTCCCACCTTTGTTTTTTGCACAGATCATATTTCGTTGGTGGAAGATTTCTCCTCGAAATGATGCCAAGGTTGCTCCTGGAGAGGTCACAGATTCTTTTGAGGATTTCTTGTATGATGAAAGAACTCAAAGTAAGTGTTGAAGTGTTCATCACTTAAAGTAGAGTTGTTGAAAATGACTTCCTGCCTTCATATATGCACACAAAATTGACCCACAAATTTGTGCTCATTACTCCAGCTTTCTGCACCACCATAACTGCAGACCCTCCCAAATCTGAATGATCTCTGTGTGTGCATGCCATCAACATTGTATCAGAGACTGCTGGTGCCATTAGCTAATTAGCCAAATGCTAATATTTCATTCATTTGGCTACAGAATTTTGCAAATGGCTAGTTTATTTTAATATGAATAGTCTAAGTCAAATTCTGCAGTGATTACCGTCTTATTTCCCATTTTGCTACAATTAAATTTTGAAAGCCTAGATCTGTCCCTGTGGATTGTTGAGCACCAATCAGTTGAAGGGGAATGCACTTTGCCATGTATGAGGTTGCATGAAGTGACCTCACCACATTGAGTCACCTTACACCCAGTCTCTCTTTGAGGGTCACGCAAAAATGAAGATGCAAATCAGGAAACGAGTCCTTGCAATGATCACATAGAGTGGGCAGCTTTGTGCCAGGGTGGGTCAAAAAGTGGTTTGTGTGTGTGTGTGTGTGTGTGTGTGTGTGTGTGTGTCTGTCCATACAATGTGGAAATAGCTTTTTAGCTCTGCTGATCTACAAAAAATAAGGCAGCAGACCTGTAAAGACTCCAGCTCTCCTGTTTTAGATGGTAGATTTCCTGCTTTTTCAGCTCTGCTGACCCAAGGTCACAGAGCTTATAGCATCACTCATGTCCGTCTGTCCATCATTCCGTCCATCCATCTGTAAACTTTTGGTTTGTGAGTGCGATAACTTTAAAAGCTTTCTTGTTAGCCCAATATAACTTTCAAGACTCATAGGGTGTATAAAAATCTAGGTTCCTTTCGATATTGGTGGCGCCACCTACATTATTATGTAATGTAGGGGTCAAAATGTGAAAATCTTGTGAACACTTTAGCATTTTTAATTTTTGATGGATCTTCATTTAATGTGTTGGGATTGTGCTGGAGGTCAAAGTTGAAGTTACTAATGATACTAGTGGCACCACCTATAATTTGATGGTAATTATGGGCTAAAATGTGTTTTCAGATGTAAAATTCCATATTTGGAAAAATAAATGGATGAGACTTGCCAAATTAATAGAATACATATATGGACCATGTCCAATGCTAGAATGTTATGTAATATCAGTGACCTTTACCTATTTTTGTGAGGTCACCATGCCTGTAAAGTTGAAAAGGTGATTTTGTAATGGCACGCTGTAGCTTGGACATCAATGGCAGAGAATTGAGCCTCCAGATCAAAATTGCACTTGATTACATAATACATAAAACTCTACTTGGTGACCTACTTTTTGGGTCACTGTGACCCAGTAATTATGGAGTTTGGCGCTTGTTCAAGTTTATTGTTTTTCTTCAATAACTCGAAAAGTTTTTACTCGATTTGAACAAACAGACTATATATGGAAAGCTGGATGTTGGGCGCATATTTTGAACAGTAACAAATTATTTTTTAATTCAAGTTGAAGGTCAAAGTCAAATGGACAGTTTGAATATAGGGGTCATCTCCTGAATGCTCTGCACCCCACAATATTTGAGATAAGCCCATATAACATTCAGGATTAATAAAGTGTATGAAATCTCTGTCGACATGAGTGTTGGTGGCATCACCTATAGTATTATGTAATATACAGGTCAAAATGTGAAAATCTTGTTATTGCAACACCATCCACAGTTTTCAAGTTAGCCCAATATAACTTTCAGAAATAATAGGATGTATTAAAATCTAGGTTCAGTTCTATATTGATGGTGCCACCTACTCTATTATGTAATGTAGGGGTCAAAATATGAAAATCTTGTGAACATTCCAGCATCTTTAATTTTTGGCAGATCTTGACCAAATTTGGTGGGATTGTAGGGGAGGTCAAATAAGTTGCTAATGATGCTATTGGTGCCACCTATAATTTGACGGAAATTATGAGCCAAAATGTGTTTTATAGCCATGGTGCCAGCAGAGTATTAGGCCTATGGGGTCTTGTTTTTGCTTATATGTGGAAAATTCCTCTCTCCTGCTGCATGAAGCATTTCGCCCTTTGTACTACATATATTAACTCTTTGTACTACATATATTAACTCTTTGTACTACATATATTAACTCTTTGTACTACATATATTGACTCTTTGTACTACATATATTAACTCTTTGTGCTACATATATTAACTCTTTGTACTACATATATTGACTCTTTGAACTACATATATTAACTGTTTGTACTACATGTATTCACTCTTTGTACTACATGTATTCACTCTTTGTACGAGACATATTCACTCTTTGTACAACTTGTGTTCACTTTTTGTACTAGATACAGTATATTTGATATGCTGCTACTTGAATGAAAAGTTGTTTTTTTTTTTTTGACAAGAAACGTGAATCTAGCATCTTTATTGTAATTCAGAGCAGTTCCTGTTAATAGTTTTACTTAAGTTGCAGTTGGCATTGAAAGAGTTAACAAACAACCACAATGGAATCAATCTTTAGATGCCACAATTTCCATTTATTTTTGGGTGGTAATATGTGCCAGTAAAGGTCACTGCAGACTCTACCTGGCCTGGCTGTCTGTCTCCCTCCTCCTCTCCCTCTTTTGAGGTGCTTTGTGAGGGAGTATTCTTAGTTGTCTTCTGATCAGGAGCCTATGGTTGGTCAGCTGTCTGACCATAAGGTTAAGTACAATGTACTGAACACTGTATATCATGTGTAGACAGTCAGTGGTCTCTCCAGCATTGTAAGAGGGTAAGATAACTTATATGTGGAAACACACATGTAGAACTAGCATATTTCTAGTGTAAGCAAAGGAAAGGTTAATTCAAACAGACTGATGAATGCTTTGTTTACATTATGTAAAATCTACATCAAAATATGCAGTATGGGAGAAAACAAATGTCATTCTTGACAATTATACTTGACAATTATAGAAAGGGCAGGGAGGAAAGTAAAAAGGCAGGTTACCCCCCTCCCCCCAGTTTGTTTTAAGCTAGTCATAGCAGAGTGGTCACAAGTGTAATGTTGATGATGTTTACTTGTTGTACTTCAGGTGAAATACACAGAGTGTTTGGCAAGAACATGTTGGAGTATGTGAAGCGATTAGCTCGGGGACAGATTGATTATTTGCCACGGTTACCGCGGGATCTTCTGATTCATATAATACGGTTCCTTGACCTTGAGGACATTGCGCGGCTAGCTCAAGTCTCCAGGATGTTCAGAGAGGTGAGTCTCTTGTGTCCTGACTGGTAGCAAGCTCAAAGAGAGGCCAGGCTAGTGAGCTGAATCTTCATTGTTTTGTTTTCGGTAGATAGCGCCCGGCTGGTGATCAAATGTTGTCTGCTTTGAATGGTGTTTTCAACCATTTTCAACAGCAATGGAAAAAGCTAACTGAAAATTGTTGATTAGATCTATCAAGATCTCATGCCCCAGGTCAACAGCTTTCCTTGGCATGGGTTGGGCACTATACCCAACCCTTGCCAAGGAAAGCTGTTGACTCAGTCTTAATTTGAGGGGCAAAGGGTTCAATTAGCCAAAACTGGCTGGTATACAGGTGGTCAAATGTGGTCTGCTTCCAATTTTTAGCTCAGCTACCTTGTCAGCTAGCTGAGCTTATGGGATGGTCCTTCATCCGTTGTCTGTCCATCCACAATTCACATTTTCAACTTCTTCTCCAAAACCATCAGCAAGATTTACTTCAAACTTGGTGGCAATGTACCTTGGGTGGGACTCTATCAAGTTTGTTCAAATGGCTGTGCCCCAGTGATTTTTGGACTTTCTATGAATTATTTTGTTCTTTTTGGGGGCAAATCTTCAAAAACCTTCTTCCCCGAACCACTCACCCAATTGCTTTGATATTACACAGGAACACTCCTAGGGACTCCTAGTTCTTAATTTGTTCACCAGGTGGCGCGGAATTTTTTTTTCTAATTTTTCATGATTTTTTGGTGTGTTTTTGCCATATTTGACTTCTTCTCCAGATCCTTCATTCAAATTCAGCTGAAACCTGGTGAATATATTCCTTGTGGAAGGGTCAAGCAAGTTGTTCACTAGGTGGCACTGCTGTGGATTCCTGATTTTTAATGATTTTTTTCATTCAGGTACTTATCAGTAAATGCACCTTTCTTATTGATTATGTAAGTCAATGGGCATTCTAATGCTAATTCACATTTTGAACTTCTCTGAAACCGTCCGTCAGATTGACTTTAAACTTGGTGGCAATGTACCTTAAGTGGGGCTCTGTCAGATTTTTGGATTTTTATTGATTTTTTACGTTGTTTTTTTTGGGGGGGGGAGGCAAATCTTACAAAATCTTCTTCACCACAACCACTCACCCAATAGCTTAGTTCCGAGATAGGGACAATTTTTGCCACCGGTGGCGCTGACTACTATGTTCCCGCGAAGTCACGGACGTTTCTCCAAGTCTCGGGGGACACTTTCAAGTCTCGCCATTTTTCCCCATTGGGTTAACACGGGAAAGTTGGTGTCATTTTTTTAGCGCCAGTTATTTCAATAACCTACAAGTGTAACTACAAGAAAGCATGCCAGTGTACAACTGTAAGATACCAGGATGTACCAAAGATAGCAGAAAACACGGTCACTATGAAAAATATTGACACAAAACCTGAGACAAAACCTGTACAAATTGGGGCCTGCATTGTGGCATAACTAACCATGCATTAAGTCACCCTTGATTGACTCTGTGAGTTCTGAGGGATTAGCCTAGGGCGCACTTCTGCCAGTGCTTTGAAGATCCTTGCGCTTGGCTGACCACTAACCAGATTAGCGCTTGACGGGTGCAATCAGAAATTAACAGTAAAGCACCTGACTTAAATTCGCAATACGCTGTCAGTTAACTTTGTTACCTGATCACTGGCACACTGTAGGCCTTCAAGCATTTTCAGATCAGCTGTTATTATTTGTTTAAGATTGGCGACATTAAACAATAAACCAATATCGAATAATTATTATTAAAGCCAGTATGGATAACCCCTTCTTCCGTGACTATTCTCCAGACCTGGTTCAGTGCCTCGCCTTGCGAGGTTGGTCTTGTACAAAGTGCCTTCACATACAAAAGTTTGCATGGAACAAAGTTGGACAGCACGTGTAACTTAACCCCATGGATGCGCCCCTGTTCCGCAAGTTGCTAGCCCCTGGATTCGCGGTACTTCTGAACATTCTCGGGTGTCCAGTCACATTTGCTTAGTAGGTAGGCAATCTTTAGAAACTTCGTAAGGTCAACCACCTTCATCTTTGAGAATTTGTCGAGTAGTTCATTTTCCGTCTGTTCAATCACGTTAATCGCCGCTCCGTCGTCCGTATTTCCCGCCATGTTCACTGAAACTGAATGATCACTGTTCTGTTCTGTTCTGTGGTGGGATTTTTTTGGCTGTCTGTCGATATGACAAAGTTAGCCAGGATGGGTTTTGTTATGCTTAAGTAGGTTATGGGTTCCGGTAGTGCAGAAAATTTGAGTATATTCGATTGTATGGTACGGGGAGGGGGAAGTCGTCAGGCCACGGGGGGCAAGGGCCTAGTGGCCACCGTCCTGAAAGACAAACCCGCTCCACAGGCTAGACTAAGTGATTTTTTGTTTGTTTGTTTTTTGTTTTAATCATAATTATTTGTAATATGGGTTCCTCGCGGGCGTGGGCGCCCTCATGCAGGTTGGGGGGGGGGGGGGGTAGAGCCTAGTGGCCACCGTCCTGAATGGGGCAATCCCAGAACGATCACTGTTGCATGTCGATTCTCTTATGGGTTTCGCTGTCACGCTGTGTTGGTCACGGCCTACTATTACCCCGGGAAAGCTTGACCGCGGAATTGCGTTAGCAGGCATGTCGGGCGGGAAAAAATCTACCATGCGAAGCCTGGTGTTAAAAAAATCCCTAACTCGGAACGCCTGTATTGTTTTGATATTACATAGAAACACTCCTAGGGACTCCTAGTTCTTAATTTGTTCACCAGGTGGCACTGATTTTTTACAAATATTTTTTTATTGTTTTTTTGTGTGTTTTCACTCTTTTTAGACATCTTCTCCAGTATCACCTCTCAGATTGAGCTGACACTTAGTGGGTATGTTCCTTGTGAAAGGGACAAACAGAGTTGGTCAGTAGCTGGCATTGCTGAAGATTCCTGATTTTTAACATTTTTTTTTTTTTTTCAATTTGGGTACTTATCAGTATCTGCACCTTTTCTTTTGATTACTATGGAAGTCAATGGGCATTCTAATGCTTATTCACATTTTGGACTTCTCTGAAGTCACTATCAGTGAGATTGACTTCAAACTTGGTGGCAATGTATTTTGGGTGGGTCTCTACCAGGTCTGTTCGATGGGTCATACTCCGGTGATTTTTGAATTTTTTATGATTTTTTGGGATTTCTTTTTTAAAGTTTTAATAGGAATGTTTAACATGCGAATTTTTTGTAATGGTTATAACTTAAAGTAATTTTGGCCAGATTTGTGTCAAACTTGGTAGGGATGTACCTTTCATAAGTGTCTACCTATTTTGCGCAAGGGGGGGGGGGGGTCGTGCTCCACTGATTTTTGGAGCTTGACCCCATTACCAAGGTCACAAGATAACTGACATGAAATTTACTGTTCACTTGATAACTTGAGATTGGTTTTGAGTTAGGGCCTTGTTGTTACACATTCATATTAATGTTTCTCTATGAAGGTCATGCTAAGACAGTACATGAGTGATCTTGACCTTATTTCTGGGATCACGGTGCAACATACATGAATTTTACTCTTCATTATAAATTGAGAACAACTTGAGCTGGGACCTTGATGTTGCACATGTAAGTGTTTTTCCATAAAGGTCACACTAATTCAGTACATGTGTGACCTTGATCCTATCCCAAGTTCACTGAGCCACAAGTGTGATGAATCTGTGTCAGCTGTGCATGGGTTGTTCACACAGCGGTCTTGTTTGACAAATTTCAACTGTTACAGTAATGAAAAACAGCTTGAGAGAGAGGGAGTGAGAATTGAGGGTGAGACCTATCAGGAGGACTTGTCTCAGGTCAGCAGCTTTTTCTGGTGTGGGATGGGTGCTTGGTGCTTATAGATTCCTCTGGGTTACAATGTACATGTAGGTCAATGGGGATTGTAATGGCAATTCACATCTTAAATTGCTTCTCCAAAACTGTCTGCTAGATTTACTTCAAACTTGATGGAGATGTACTTTGGGTTGGTCTCAACCAAGTTTTTTAAAAATGGTCACACTCCAATGATTTTTGGATTTTTAGGTCTTTTTTTTTCCTTTGTTTATTTTTACCTCAGCGGACTTTTCATTGATTGCAATGATGATGAAGTCCCATGACCTCGATTTTGCCAGCAATTATCTGTCTGTAACCATGTCCAGTCAGCCAAGCACATGCAGGACTGTAATGGTTTTCTGGTCATATGGTATACATGTAGTCACATATACCCATTGCTCACAGACACTTTGCTCTTGTCACATGACTTGGGTGTATTGTTCTTGTAGTTGTGTGCCAGCAATGCATTATGGGAGAGGATTTACAGTGATCACAGTGAAACGCCTATCACTGGTGACCTCCAGTCCCTGGCAGAGGCAGCTGGGTGGAGGAAACTCTTCTTCACCAACAAACTCCAGCTACAGGTAACTGTTACAGCGTGTCACTCTTGGGGACTCCAGGTCCAAATATACAACTCTAAATCCTGGCCAAAAGTATGTGTTTAAGATCTTTTTGCAGAAGGATGTCTTATGTATCTCATTGAAAAACACAATTTCCACTTGGGTTGCAAACTAGAGAAAAATATAGAATGTTATATCCCTCTTATAGACAATTGATGTGCACATTAGAGTGGCTGGAGCAAGTGACATTGGTCACATGGTAGGCCAGTCCAATTTTGAAAAAAAAAATGATTCTTTTATTTGCCTATATCGCTACCAAAGGGGTGGACCAAAATCAAATACATAGCACTTGAAGTTGAAATAGTTATAAGTTACAGTTAAGGTAGTATTTAGTGCAATCAGGATATGTAAGTATTATGTGTTGTGACCATGAAACGGCCGGGTCTTGAACCAGCAACCTTCGGCACCAACCAAGTAGAGTGAAAGAAATTATTTATATAAAACAGAGTATACCTTGTAGTACCAGCAACTGAGGTTACAAGGAATAATACTACTGATTATGTCCAACATTTTGCAAGACATGTAATGGTCTCAATCAATCAACTGAGAACAGATATATGGAAATTTATAGCTTGGACCTCAATTTGTTATTGTTTTTTGTTTGTCTTGTTGGTCCCATTAAAACATAGGACAAAATGTGATTACGGGCCAAGGTTTGTTGTTCAATGCTAATCCAGGTAGAAGTTATGGATATTTGTAAATTTAATTTGCAGGGTGCATGTTTAAGTCACATGACTCTGTTCACTTGCGTGTTATCCATTAATGAAAGGGCATAAGGTATCACAACCAACAAGTCAAGTTGTAAAGAGGATCCTCCCCCAACATTTCGACCCGCCTGGGTCTTCCTCAGGGGAGAGGAGGCTCGCTACCAGTTTAATTACTGGTATAAGACACATGGATATTAAAAATGAGGTGCTTCCTATCCATTAATATTGTTATCCCAAAAGTTATGCAAAAAAAAAAAAAAAAAAAAAAAAAATTATTAAGTCACAAGTCTGATGAAACACAGCTCAGGATTAGTGTGACACTGTGTTGATGTAGGTCAGAAAGGCATGAATGTTTGTGATTGTGTTGTGAGACTAAGTCTATACTATTTCATAATATATGTGATTCAGATGCAGTTGCGGCGTCAGTCGAAGAAGCGATCAAGAGGTCAGGTTCAGCCCCACACTGCAGGGTACGACCATCCTGCCTTTCTGACCCAGGAAGACGATTGAAGCCACCCGCCAGCAAGCCAGCAATCTCAAACACAACATCTGCACGCAAAGTCATTCATTGCCATGTTATACCTGTTTAGCATCCCAAGCTCTCGTTAGGGAAGGAAGAACCAGTTAATGGGTTCAGGTGCCCCTTCAACACAGACCTGTTCTATCAATGTTCCCATTGCATTGACTTTGCCCCTCTGTTTGATTTACAGCGTAATAACACAACAGTTGTAAGTGGAAGGGCTGGACGTCTTGCTGTATTGCAAGCCACATAGTTTGCAGTGCTTTCATAAGTTGTAGTGCCTAAACTAAGGAAGTAAGTGGTTACGTACAATGTGCTGGTATAGTCAGTGCATGACATTTTGTAAATGTATAACGCAATGAGAATGGCCAATTCTTATAATTACCTGCTGAAATGTTTTTGTAGTACATGGTGGATTCATATGAATAACACATCATTGCTATTATCGTAACCATGGTAACTACTGCTGAGTTTTGCTACTGTATGCATGTTCCTGTTGGTGGAGACCATGACACTTTTGTTGTATTTTATTAACTCTTTCAGTGCCAAATTTTGAACTGAGTCCACAGCTTTTCTCGGCACACATTGGGTTCAATGCGCCCATTGTGTGCCGAGAAAAGCTGTCAACCTGGGATATTCTCTCTGGAACTATAGGCATACTGGCACTTGAATGAAAGGTCTTTTTGCAAGGAATATGAATCTGGGACCCTAATGATAGTTCAGACTAGTTCGACTTAAGCAGATCGACTTTTGTCATAATTGGCACTGAATGAGTTAAACTATCAATTCGATGGTGCACTTACGTGGCTGGGGATGCTAGTACACGTGTGGCATCATAGGTGTCCTGCTGCGAGGTTACAGACATGTTATGGTTCACACTCTGCAGGATGCATATCAGTGGACACTCTCCTGCAGGAGATGTTTCACTGGACACACTCCTGCCTGTGTGTCACTTGCAAGTTTGGAGATTTGTCATTATCTCATATTAAAGGCAAATAAAGTGAACTGATTGGATAAAGATTGTTTTCCAAATTTCGTACATCCCAGTTGGCAGGCCTAGGCACTGCGCCATGGTATATGAAATTTGTATACATACATGTACAATGGTAGGTGGAGCTGAAGAATTTGTATCATGGTAGCCTCGTTTTCATTTTGAAGTAGATGACGAACATTTGAAATGGCAAATATGTTCTGCTTTGCCAGCAAAGCAGATTTGGCATTGAAAAGAAAAGCATTGATGCCTCACAATGCTTTGAAAGCAAACAAAATATCAGCCTTTGATATGAGATAAGGTCATCATGGTAGGCACGGCTGTGGAGCTTGGGATTTGGCCACCTCAGCAAGCTGCGTACCACGCAGCCTGAAGCCTGAAGACCTTCGTAGTACGTAGCTTGCCTCAGTGGGCAAATCTACCGCGTCAGTGCGGGCCACAACTGACACTGTACACACTCTTGTGGGACACCTATGTATTACTTCACGGGCTCCTACGGGGTATGTGTCACTGGACATTGCTGGAGAGAGAACATATCAAGGTGCATACTCCCACAGTGTCTCTGTATATGCTCTGACACAGGACAGGTCCTACGTGTACACTCTCCTGTCTACAAAACAGTGAGACTGTTACAGCCAAAATGCCACAAACTTATGTACATTTGATATGCCATTCAAAGTTGACTGCTGTTTCCAGACAACACACGTATACATTGTGTGTACATATACATTGAATTCAATTCTGATGAGATTGGAAATGTTGAATCAATTAGTTATATAGGCCATATGAGAATTACATGTTGAAGTGGAAGCTTTAAAGCTAGACCAATTTCTTTGCTTTGTCTTGGAAATGAATGGAAGTTTCGTGATACCCATAGCTGAAGAAGATTTCATGAGAATTTGCTGTTGACTTGTAATAGCTTAACCTTTCCCCTTTAAAGCGGCCCAAACCCGCTGGCAGTCAAACAGTCATCTGCTTCAGTGTTTTCAGCTGATTTCAACAGTGATGAAAAACAGCTTGACCCAAGAATTGTAGGTGAGACCTGTCAAGATCACATGGCCCAGGTCAACAGCTTTCCCTGGCATGGGTTGGGCACTTAGTGCCCAACCCATGCCAAGGAAAGCTGTTGACTGTCTTAATTCAAGGGGAAAGGGTTAAAGGAACAAACTTGGTGCATGACCTGGTGGTGCATGGATTGGGTGCTACAAGCAGATAGATATATAGACCTTGTTTGTTAAGCTTGCAGGCTGCTATCAATAACAGTAATCATACACTTTGTACAACATGTGTATCAACTTCTTTGTTATAATTGTAAGGTTTATATATACATGTCAGTGTGTGTGGCCGGGAGATGCATCAGTGTTGTGTGATGGCCTGAACACTGGCATGTAAGACCAGTGTTATCTGTCAATAAGACGGTCAGTCAGTGTTAACCTTTAGTGCTTTAGTCACACTTGTCAGACTGAATCCATCTTCAAATTCCACATGCAGAGACCTACCATTTGAGTGCCAGCCAAGATAACTATGGCAGTTGTGGAGCAAGTCCAAGGCGTCAGTCAGCGCTTGTCCCCTGCACACTCTGCCAGCCAAAGTGCACTGTGCAAAGTTGCTTATTTTTAAACTAGTACTTTAAAGGTTAACATTGCTGTGTAACACACGTCTGATACTATCACACCCTTCACTTTATGCTCAGGCTACCATTTCAAGGTCATTTGAACCTGATTGTATAGCTTTTGTTGAAATGTTGACAGGCCACTGGCCTGTCTGATTAATATCTAAGAAAACAGCACAGATGACAATCATGTTTCATATGATGGTAGCTGAATTTAAACTTGGGAAGTGTCTTATGGCACCAGCACCAGCGCTTTGTCCACAAAGTGCCCCAAGGAAAGCTGTTGACTAACACTACTTTTTGCTTTAGACTAGGCTTGCTGGTACATTTATTTGAATGAAAGGTATCTTCATGAGGAATTTGAATCTTTTAACCATTATATGCTTAATGGTAATGAGACAACGACTATAGTCATGTTTATCACTTTCAGGGTTAGTGTGGAATGTGTCATCCACTCAGGTCAACAGTGTACATTCTCACAATTACATATCCTGGCCCTGCTAGACTGTCCAATAATACATGACTAGGATGCAAGACTGTGCAACTGTCTATACATATGGCTGCTGTTTTGTCATTTAGTCCTGTTTGGCTATAGATATATCTAAATTCATGTATGTTATTTAGCAATATTACGAAATCATTTGGCAATATCACTAAAAGATTTGGCGATACATGTATTTCTTAATCATTTGTGATATGTCTAAATGATTTAGTGATATTGCTAACTGGGACTAAATGTGAAAACAGCTTGCTATATATGCCGGGCTGGAGCAGAGGTCCCTGTATCCTGGAAAAAAATTGCTGAACATCAGGTTTCCACTGGTTGGACTCCAGTTGTAAAGTCTAAGTTAGTTTCCATGCCAGATGTACCAATGTAGATATAATCCATATATATAGTGACAAGGCTATAGGTTGGTTTTGCACTAATTGTCAGAACTGCAATCTTTGACTAGCATAATTTTACAGTTATGGTAAAGCCATATGGGTATTGCAAATTGATTTCTTTCTGCATATTTCTATTTTCATGCTTTTTGCCCATAAAATTAAATCTACAAAATTAATCAAAAATACTGAAAAATTTTTTGACTGTAAATTGATATCTTTTTCCCCTCTCAAACCAAAAATTTAAATGCATGTGCCCCATTATGGGCAATTCAGTTTACTATTTGAGAAATCCGTGTTTGTTGTTCTAAAAATCACAAAGTTAAGACCACAAATTTTCCAGTTTTTGACCCAAAAAAAGCGCGCAAAAATAAAGTTATTCATAGTAAACTGGAGGACAAAGTGGAGGCCATATGGTGCTAATGTACATGTACAAACTTACAAGATGTCTGACTATGAGAGAAAGGCCCTGGGCTTTACCCTGTTTACTGCAGTATTTGTTACTGCTGTACAATGTACTTGTATGCAGACTGTTTGTAGGTAAATCTTTTCCTTGTATTATTGTGTGCAATGTGTGTAGGGTAATGTTTAATGTTTGCAAGTTAATTTCTGGATTGAATATACAACCGCTTTAAACTTGGGATGTGCTAGGTTTTGATAGAGGTTACACTCACAATATGGCTTTACTGTAAATAGTAACATGTAAATCAGTTTTATACCATATTTTGCTTGCTTCATGCAATGTTTTTATCATAGATGTTGGAGCATGTGTGAATCTTCTTGAGTGTATATAGCCTACACTTAATTGAGCATTTGTCAAGTCTTTTCCATTTCCCCACATATTTTATAATAGAGATCTGTATTTTTATGTCAGAACTTTTTTGAAATCATAAGATTCTTGTAACTTGCCAAACTAACTAGTAAATTACCATGATCTCCCTGATCAGTGCCCTGTTGTTAATTTACATACACTGATGGTCAGATTTGACAAACTGAGGATGTTGCACTTAGCAGTGATTGGTGAGGTAAATCATCAGTAAGTACTGAGTATGGCTTCTTCAACCCTCGGGGGAAAGAGTCAACAGCAGTTTTTGTGCTCCCATTGTACTGGGGAAAGCTGTGGACCTAACATCTAATTTACCATCGATGAAAAACAAAAAACAAAAAAAAACAAAAAACAAAACAAAACAAAACAAAACAATACAAAACCAAAAAATAAAAAAAAGTCAAAGAATTAAGCACAACGATTGTGACATCTGATGGTAGCTGCTAATTTGTAATGGGTCAAAGTTGCATCCCATTAAATCACCAGTTAATACCTCCATCAGGGTCAGAAGAGATAGATCCTTTTACATGTATGAATATTTGCAGTGTTGTGGGCACTGATCAGTGAAGATATGGTAAGCTATAAGGGCCATATGATTGATCTGTTACAATATGATACCTGTAAATTATCAGGGCCATATGACTGACCAGTTAATGAATGGTAAACTGTAAGGGCCAGAGTCCCCAAGGTGGCTAATGTCTGTAGTTACAGTTGTTGGAACTGTAGCAGTGGTAAGGTGAAGTGCCATATAGTCCATGGTCTGATTCAACAAGGATCTGCAGCAAATGTTCATCAGTGGTACATACCACATCTGTGAACAAAGGTGTGCACCAAAGTGATTGTACCTATAGGTGGTATACCACAAAAATGTGACCCAAAGTGTACATACTTGCTGTTGGTTGGTATGTACCACATAGGTAAACGAAGATGTGCACCAAGGTGACTACTTCATGGGGAAGTACCACAAAAAACTGTACACCAAGGTGAGCTCGCATCTGATATTTACCACATCGTAAAGAAAGATGTGCACCAAGGTGGTTGCATCTCCAGGTGGTATACCACAAAGATGTGCACCAAGGGGACTGTACTTGCAGTTGGTATACAGTAAAGATGTGCATCAAGGTACTTAAAGCTGTTATACCACTGATATGTGCCCCAAGGGGACTGTGCTGACAGCTGTTATACCACTGATATGTGCCTCAAGGGGACTGTGCTGACAGCTGTTATACCACTGATATGTGCACCAAGGGGACGGTGCTGACAGCTGTTATACCACTGATATGTGCCTCAAGGGGACTGTGCTGACAGCTGTTATACCACTGATATGTGCCTCAAGGGGACTGTGCTGACAGCTGTTATACCACTGATGTGTGCGCCAAGGGGACTGTGCTGACAGCTGTTATACCACTGATGTGTGCGCCAAGGGGACTGTGCTGACAGCTGTTATACCACTGATGTGTGCGCCAAGGGGACTGTGCTGACAGCTGTTATACCACTGATATGTGCACCAAGGTGTACCTGCAGCTGGTATATGCCACAATGATCTGTGCCAATGGCCTTATGTGTCTTATAAACATCACCAGTGCCTTTGTACAAACATTTTTCCTATTTTGTGATAATGTACTGCTAGCATTCCAAGTGTAAAGTAGAGGAAGGTGAAAAAGTGTTTGTTAAAGTATTCATTTTAATGAGCACACAGTGCACTATAAAAATGTCCTCTGCAAATCCAAATGCAAAAAAAAAAAAAATCTTAATTGTAATAATAAATTCTAACACTCATTTGAAAACTACGGGATATTTTGAGGGTTCTTTCTTTGAAAAAATAGGTGTGTTTGTACTTATTAGGGAGTGTGTGCTCAGTAAGATGAATATGTGACATGCAATTGTTTTGTTTGTGGTTCTGCCTTCAAAAGTTAGGGCCTTGCTTTGTGTGTGTTTTTTTATTATACTGCAGAAGAATAGATTTTGTCTTGTAGGATGACAAGCATTATATGTTCATCCATTGGCAATCTGGTGCACCAAAAGGCAGAGTGGAGGGAAGAAAGGAATAAAGGCAAATAAGACAGGAAATGCCATCAATTATCAACGCAAGACTGCCTGCTAGCAAATTCTGGACACTTTTGACAGGTGATTTCAGAAATGCAAACAAATGTGTGTGCCGGGATAAATTATGTTGTGTTACTTTGCATTTTGAAAGTGATATTTGTTTTCCACATAGGAATATTATTTCTCTCCCTGTAATTCCTGTTTTTTGATCATAGTTATGGTCAGTGTGGTTTAAGCCCACTGCATACAGCAACTTGTAGACACTTTACCCCTTTCCTGGATACACTAGGACTGCTTCAACAGTTTTCCTTGGGGCAGGTTGGCCTCAAACTGCATGTGCAAGAGAAAGGTGTTTCTTTCAACAGACAAAGACACCATTGCCACACCATTTTGCGATGCTATGTATTAGACTGGCCAGTATTGCCCTATGTGTTGAGATTGATGAGTGGATGGATGTATAGTTCTGCCAGAAAGTCTTGCACCATCTACTCTGGTGACTCCCCAGATTTTTGGAGCAAGACTTTCTGGCACCACTATATTTGTTGCAGGTGGCCCGGCATGTTTTTGTAAGAGTAGCAACTAATATTAATACATGTACATGTTATGTATCCAACGTTTGACATTCACTGCTGCTATGTAAGCAGCATAATTCAGTCTTGGGTATATTGTTTCTAAACATGCAGTGAATTTCTGTTTTCAAATTTTATTTAGTTTCATATTATGTTTTACTTCCAAGTTTGTATAATAAAAATTTATTGAATTTGAAGAATTCAAGCTTTACCTTTGTTTATTCATCTTGAATTGGTGGTGACGTTTCTGGTGTTTTAGTTTAATTTTGTAACACAAATACAGACAGCACATTTGCATGGCTTTGCTACAGATTGACACTTATCATAGAACACAGGAAGGTCACTTATGGGGAGCTATAAGCATGATAAAGTATACTTCTATTAGGAAGTGTATCAAAGCTACAGATCACAAGATCAGTACTGCATAGCAATACATCGTCCTCCACTGGAGACCAGACAGCAAAGTTGCATCGTGATGGGGTCAAAAGTCAATAGGTAAGGTCACAGTGATATAATTTTGGTAGCTGACACACTCATATTCCAAGAATTGTCCATCCACAGGGGGACATGTCCGCACCATAACCTCACCAATCAGTTTCGATTCTATATTTTCCTAAATCAATACAAATAAAAAAGAAGGAAATGCTACGTGCGTAAGCTGCAGATTGAAATCAAAGGTAGGACATTCCAATCTACCTTGACCGGCTTATGTACCAAGGTTTTAGGACCAGGGGGACATGTCCGCACCATTACCACACCAATCGGTTTCAATCGTGTAATTATCATAAATTAATACAAAGAAAAAAGCAGGAAATACTAAATGCGTAAGCTACAGATTGAAGTCAAAGGCAGGACATTCAAATCTACCTTTACTGGCTTACGTACCAAGGTTTTAGGACCAGGGGGAGATGTTGGCACCATTAACACACCAATCGGTTTCGATCCTATATTATCGTAAATTAATACAAAGAAAAAAGAAGGAAATACTACATGCCTAAGCTGCAGATTAAAGTCAATGTTATGACATTCAAATCTACCTTTACCGGCTTACGTATCAAGGTTTAAGGACCAGGCGAACAAGTTGGCACCATTTCCACACCACTCAGTTTCGTTCGTATATTATCATAAATAAATACAAAGAAAAACGAAGGCAATACTACGTGCGTCAGCTGCAGATTGAAGTCCAAGGTAGGACATTGAAATGTACCTTTACCAGCTTACGTACCAAGGTTTTAGGACCAGGGGGACATGTCCACAACATTACCACACCAATCGGTTTCGATCGTAGGCCTACATTATCGTATATCAACACAAAGAAAAAAGAAGGAAATACTCATTCAAATCTACCTTTTCCGACTTACGGACCAAGGTTTTAGGACCAGGGGGACATGTCCGCAACATTACCACACCAATCAGTTTCGATCTTATATTATTGTAAATCAATACAAAGAAAAAAGATGGAAATACTATGTGTGTAAGCTGCAGACTGAAGTCAAAGGTCTGACATTCAAATCTACCAATCGGTTTCGATCGTACATTATCGTATATCAATACAAAGAAAAAAGAAGGAAATACTCATTCAAATCTACCTTTTCCGACTTACGTTTTAGACAATCTTTCTTTGTAAATACAATTAACCAATGGAACAATCTTGACCAGAACATTGCGGATAGCCCGAGCCTGTCATTATTTAAGGGTCGTCTTAAGACGCACTCTGACTAGTTAGTATAAAGTACTCTCTCTCCATTGGCGAGATACTCCCTTAGGGAGGTTGGCCAATTATTATACAGATACAGATACGTACCAAGGTTTTAGGACCAGGCGGACATGTCCCCGCCAATACCTCACCAATCGGTTTCTATCCTATATTATTGTAAATCAATACAAAGAAAAAAGATGGAAATGCTACATTCGTAAGCTGCAGATTGAAGTCAAAGGAATGACATTCAAATCTACCTTTACTGGCTTACGTACCAAGCCTTGGTCCAAGGTTTTAGGACGTGGGGGACACGTCTGCACCAGTACCACACCAATCGGTTTCATTCGTATATTATCGCAAATCAATACAAACAAAAAAAGAAAGAAATACTATGTGTGTAAGCTGCAGATTGAAGTCAATGGTATGACATTCAAATCTACCATTACCGGCTTACGTACCAAGCTTTTAGGATATGGGGGACATGTTGGCACCATTACCACACCAATCAGTTTCGATCGTATATTATCATAAGTCAATACAACGAAGAAAAAAAAGGAAATGCTACGTGCGTGAGCTGCAGATTGAAGACAATGTAATGACATTCAAATCTACCTCTACCGACTTTTGTACCAAGGTTTTAGGACCAAGGGGACATGTCTGCAACATTACCACACCAATCGGTTTCGATCTTATATTATTGTAAATTGATACAAAGAAAAAAGAAGGAAATACTACATGCGTAAGCTGCTGATTGAAGTCAGTTGTATGACATTCACATGTTGGCACCATTACCACACTGATCGGTTTCAGTAGTATTTTATCTTAAACCAATACAAAAAAAAAAAAAAAAGGGAAATACCACGTGCATAAGCTGCAGATTGAAGTCAAAGGTATGACATTCAATGCGACCTTTACCGGTTTACGTATCAAGGTTTTAAGACCAGGGGTACATGTCTGCACCATTACCACACAAATCGGTTTCAATTGTATATTATCATAAATCAATACAAAGAAAAAAGAAGGAAATATACTACGTGCATAAGCTGAAGATTCAAGTCAATGTTATGACATTCAAATCTACCTTTACCGGCTTCCGTATGAAGGATTTAGGACCAGGGGGACATGTCCGCACCATTACCACATCAATCGGTTTCGATCGTATATTATTGTAAATCAATACAAAGAAAAAACAAGGAAATACTACGTGCGTAAGCTGCAGATTGAAGTCAATGGTATGACATTCAAATCTACATTTACCAGCTTACGTACCAAGGTTTTTGGACCCGGCATGGACATATTAACGGGCGTAATACCTTCCATGGACCCGGGGAACATGTTGTATATTACATGTATCATAAATCAATACAAAGAAAAAAGAGGACAATATACTACGTGCATAAGCTGAAGATTGAAGTCAATGGTATGACATTCAAATCTACCTTTATCGGCTTCCGTATGAAGGATTTAGGACCAGGCGGACACCAATCGGTTTCGATCGTATATTATCATAAATCAATAGAAAGAAAAAAGAAGGAAATACTAAGTGCGTAGGCTGCAGATTGAAGTCAAAGGTATGACATTCATATCTACCTTTACCGGTGTAGCCGCCTGGAAGTGACCCTGCCTATATGTGACCCCCATCACTTCTAGGCTAGCCTGGAACTGACCCCCATCACTTCTTGGCTAGCCTAGAAGTTATCCGGGGTAACTTTCAGGCTAGCCTAAAAGGGACCCACCCAGTCCAAAAGTGACCCCCAACACATTTTACCATAATATTGTGATTCAGATGAAAAATCTTCAGTATAAGAGTAATAAATGGAACTAAGTGTGTTCAATACCTTGGAATAACTATGACAACAGCGATAATACAATTTTCATTTGGCTCTTTAATTTGCAGGACACAATCATAAGTTTATTAGACCCATTTCATCATAGTGGCATAAAATTTCATCTAAAACATACTGACCATACATGTCTTAAGATTCAATTGTGTATATGCACTATGAATTTCAAATGTTAAACTTCACAAATGCTCAATAAATCATTGAGTCAATACATTTATTTGATCTAATAAAGGATTGGACAGAATCAATACATGTAACTGCATTTACTTGATACATGCACAACTTTGCACCCATCAAGTTATTGCAAGGATATTTCACATGCCTACTTATTCTATACTATTTCTTACACCTGGCCTTTTCACTGAAAAATGAAAGAATAATTTGCAGAAAATCTTTTTCATTTTTACCATTACAAATTTAGAAGTAGGAAATAAATAGAACAGGAAAGACTTCATATCTGTAATCAATTTTCCTGAAACCATAATTGAGTGATTTTAAAAAAATGCATATTAGCAGAGCTGTCACATGGAAATACATTGATTAAAATATTGTTCCTTTGATGCAGGAAAAACTTTGCTC
The DNA here is from genome assembly GCA_964020975.1 of Hermodice carunculata. Taxonomy (NCBI): domain Eukaryota; kingdom Metazoa; phylum Annelida; class Polychaeta; order Eunicida; family Amphinomidae; genus Hermodice; species Hermodice carunculata. Next base: position 95,181,111 of record OZ026621.1, read on the forward strand.
GAAGACTAGATTTAAACTGTTAACTTGATAACTTTACTTAATGAATTATCCAAAGACAACTTTGAATTTAGTGCCATTTGCATAGAAGATAGGCCCTACTTGTTTGGAGGACACAAATCTCGACATGTGTCTCTACGCACTAGATAACTGTACATGCTGTATATCCATTCCTCGTGGTGCCACCTGTAGTTCACACAGCGGACTTATAATTTACCTGCATCAAAAACTACAAATATGTGGCTAGAGATTTTTACGTTCCACACGAAATATGGAAAAGTCAGTTCATCTGATATTTTTGGAAATGGATTAATGAAAAAAATCACTTCATATAATATATACACGTCTCCTTGTCATGAAACCGGAGACCCGGAATTGTTTATGTGACCTCGCACCCGCAGTATCTACTTTATCACAGCAAATAAACTTATCTTGTGTGACCATAATTTAGATCTATTAAAGGCCGATGCAAGAGAGACGTATTCGAACTTTTTAAACGAAATATTGAATAACAATTTTGTACCTAAAATAACATTATTGATCCGTTTTTCCTGAGAGGAGTGCAACTTTAATAGACAATATTTAAAGTGTGTGTGTCAGCACACACTTTTCTGTTTTTCTAGTTAAAGTGTGTGTGTCAACGCACACTTTTCTGTTTTTCTAGGAATTCTTTATTTAAAGTGTGTGTGTCAACGCACACTTTTATGTTTTTCTAGGAATTCTTTCTTTCTTTCTTTCTTTCTTCTTTCTTTCTTTCTTTCTTTCTTTCTTTCTTTCTTTCTTTTTTTCTTTCTTTCTTTCTTTCTTTCTTTCTTTCTTTACCGGCAAATTTGTCCGACATTTCATTTGAAAAGTATTACATGTGGAAACTCCAAACTTGGCACAATTATACTTCTATGGATAAAGTCTGGCCTTTTTATAATGAGAGGTCATGCTTTTGAAAATTATGCAAATGAGGGCTAATTAAAGTTTTAAATCTTCAATATCTCATATACTATAGTAGATGTGGTCCCGAGTGTATAGGAGTTCGATCATAGCAAGGTAAAGGTCATCTCAAATGTCAAGGTCATGTCAAGGTCAAAGGTCAATTTTAAGCCAAAATGTTATTTTTGAGGTCAAGGTTCACTTCAGGTAGAGGTCACCTCAAGGTCAAAGGTCATTTCAAGGTTAAAGGCCACTTTCCTTGGTGGCCTTCTTCTAGCCATAACTTGGTCAATTTTTATCCAATTTTGATCATGTGGGGCTCAAATTGTAGCTATTGTGACCCTGCATATTTTAAAATTTATTTGTGACCTCTAAAGGTCAAAATACAAGGTCATTTGAACCTTTGAAAGTTTCATCCAGTCACAACTTGGCTATTTTCCATCCGATTCTAATCATGTTAGACTCAAATTGTAGGTATTGCAACACTGCACATTTTTATTAGAACACGTGACCTTGAAAGGGCAAAGGTCAAGGTCATTTGGCGCTTTGAAAGCTTCATCTTGCCATAACTTGGTAAATTTTCATCCGATTTGGTTCATGTTCATGTCAGTTTAACTTCTACTAGGGGGTTCCTGACCATTGTGCATGTAATGAATCTAAAACAAAAGTTGTAGCAATTTGAATTATGCTAAATAGCACCATTAAAAATTTTAAATCTTAAATAACTTCAAAGCTGCAATAGATAGAGATGCCATTCCAACTTTTACTCCTGTGTTATGGAATAGTTGTACATTGCCATACCAATATGCTTTGAAGACACACACACTGATTTGCTATGCAGCAAATCATCTTTTCTAGTTCTTTCTTTCTTTCTTTCTTTCTTTCTTTCTTTCTTTCTTTACCGGCAAATTTGTCCGACATTTCATTTGAAAAGTATTACGTGTAGAAACTCCAAACTTTGCATAATTATACTTCTATGGATCAAGTCTGGCCTTTTTATAATGAGAGGTCATGCTTTTGAAAATTATGCAAATGAGGGCTAATTAAAGTTTTAAATCTTCAATATCTTATATACTATAGTAGATGTGGTTCCAAGTCTATAGGAGTTCGATCATAGCAAGGTAAAGGTCATCTCAAATGTCAAGGTCAAAGGTCATGTCAAGGTCAAAGGTCAATTTTAAGCCAAAATGTCATTTTTGAGTTCAAGGTTCACTTCAGGTAGAGGTCATCTCAAGGTCAAAGGTCATTTCAAGGTTAAAGGCCACTTTCCTTGGTGGCCTTCTTCTAGCAATAAATTGGTCAATTTTTATCTAATTTTGATCATGTTGGGCTCAAATTGTAGCTATTCTAACCCTACATATATTAAAATTTATGTGTGACCTCTAAAGGTCAAAGGTCAAGGTCATTTGAACCTTTGAAAGTTTCATCCAGTCTCAACTTGGCTATTTTCCATCCAATTCTAATCATGTTAGACTCAAATTGTAGGTATTGCAACACTGCACATTTTTATAAGAACACATGACTTCGAAAGGGCAAAGGTGAAGGTCATTTGGCCCTTTGAAAGCTTCATCTTGCCATAGCTTGGTAAATTTTCATCCGATTTGGTTCACGTTCACGTCAGTTTAACTTCTACTAGGGGGTTCCTGACCATTGCGCATGTAATGAGTCTAAAACAAAAGTTGTAGCAATTTGAATTATGCTAAATAGCACCATTAGAAATTTTAAATCTTGAATAACTTCAAAGCTGTAAAAGATAGAGATGCCATTCCAACTTCTACTCCTGTGTTATGGAATATTTGTACATTGCCATACCAATATGCTTTGAAGACACACACACTGATTTGCTATGCAGCAAATCATCTTTTCTAGTTCTTTCTTTCTTTCTTTCTTCTTTCTTTCTTTCTTTCTTTCTTTCTTTCTTTCTTTCTTTCTTTCTTTCTTTCTTTCTTTACAGGCAAATTTGTCCGACATTTCATTTGAAAAGTATAACACGTAGAAACTCCAAACTTGGCACAATTATACTTCTATTGATAAAGTCTGGCCTTTTTATAATGAGAGGTCATGCTTTTGAAAATTATGCAAATGAGGGCTAATTAAAGTTTCAAATCTTCAATATGTTATATACTATACAGTGCATTCCAACTTCAGCTCTGGGCGCCGTCTCAGTAGTTGTGACCACAGTGCTGATGGGCCAAACAGCCTATCACTGACCTCTTTGCCCTGCCACTCAACCCGGCTGCTATAATTAGTGGTGTTTGTCAACAGGTCCACATGGGTGCTGCTGTAGACATTTATATGGGTTTTATTTTCACTTTTGTAGCCTCAAATAATTGTATTTTTCACAAAATTATCCGGCTAAAGGGACACCATTTTACTGTGGAGCTGGCCCTGCCATGTGTCTGTCACCCCACCAAACACACATGACCAGTGACAGTGAATGATTGATATCAAATGGCCAGCTTATTCCAAAGTCCTGACAAGTGTAACCACATCAAAATAAACCCTGCCCTTTAAGCCTTAAGTTTATGTGTATCTTATTACCCCAATAGATTTCACTCATAATCCACAGCCTTTATCAACACCGTAAGACCTGTGGGACATTTTTACAGGGGTGATTTAGACAAAGCAAGTAGCCAAGAAGAGGCAACTGGAAACTGTGCGACGCGTTTAGACCTGTCTAGGTCTCATCAGGCACTGGCAGGGATTTCAAAATGTGCCATATATATAGTTAGGGGTAACAAATGCGTTGCTAAATTTTTACAGGGGGTGTCACATCTCAAGTAAACTGCAAACAAGCCATAATCCTGGTATATATTTTACAAGATGTGACATCAAAATGACCCTTTGAAAATGAGGCATCCCTTGACTCATTCAGGACAGAAGTCTTCATTTACTGGCAGTAAAATTTGTATCAAAGGGATATACTGAGTATTCTTATCTTTTACATTAGGAGGTTCTGATTTAAAATTTCTGACAATCATAATAGAATATAATATCTGCTCATGATTTGTGATATTCTGACCTTTTTTATTTGTTTCACACATTGTATTAGCAATGCAAATTTGAAAGAATTACCAAAGAGCATATCCTTTGGGTTTATCACTGAATGAGTTAATTTTGTTATATAAACATTGGCTGCATTGATTGTATAGCTATGTCTGTTTGGTAATTTATTATAAGTTAATGTTTTCTTTCTGGACACCAGTCAGTTCAGTGGCTCTTAAAGAAAATATTTTGGGCTACATTATTTATATACAATTACACAGTCCAGGAAATGCTCAAGATCCCTGCTCATGCATTCTACCATTAAAGTGTGTGTGTGTGTCAACACACACTTTTCTTTCTTTCTTTCTTTCTTTCTTTCTTTCTTTCTTTCTTTCTTTCTTTCTTTCTTTCTTTCTTTCTTTCTTTCTCTCTCTCTCCCCCTCCCTCCCTCCTTTCACCTTTCTTTCTTTCTTTCTTTCTTTCTTTTGGAATTTGAAATTTTCAATCTTGAATATCTTCAACAGTATAATAGAGATGTCATTCCAACTTCTACTAGGGGGTTGTTGGCCATTGGCACCTAATCACCTAATGAATCAAAAATAAAAGTTGTATCAATTTAAATTATGTAAAAAAGCACCATTAGAAATTTTATATCTTGAATAACTTCAAAGCTATAATAGATAGAGATGCCATTCCAACTTCTACTCCTGTTTTATGGAATTGTTGTACTTGCCATGGCAATATGCTTTGAAGACACACACACTGATTTGCTATGCAGCAAATCATCTTTCCTAGTTTCTGTTGTGTTTCTCACAGCAACAAGGCTATTTTATCAGTTCTTTCACGACCGTCTGACCACCTACCCTGCTTTACATGTTCAGACCAAAACCTGAATCTGCATCGTCCTCCTAAATATTTCCAAGTGGAAACAAAGCACCAGCAATATATCCAAAACCCAGTGTGCTAAAAAACATAGATATATGATGTCAGCACTTGATCCAGACTTGCTTCACGACCCAAAAAGTAATTATAATAAGCTTGATAATATAATACGTAGTGCAAAAGGTAAGCACCTACCGACCAAAAACTGTACGTTTTAACAAATATAAACATAAGTTTCTCCTTGGATGACAAAGGCATCTTAAGATCCATTAAGTTTCACGGCAATCTGTGCAAACAATTTAAGTGTACTAATCCTGATTCCGATTCCGAAACTTATCTGACTATCAAACAAAATCTTTTAATCTTTGGTCAAAAAGTCTATCACCAAATTCTTGAAAGAATTATTTAAAGTCATAAACATTTTTAATCCATAGCTGGGGTCATCCTGATATTCATGTGTTTATGGTAATTTTTTTATTTCCATTATTGTATATTGATCCAGTAGCTACTACTGCCTTACCCTTCTGTTCTGTAATATGTTGCGTATATGTCGAATAAAACTGATCTGAAGCTGAATCTACGAATACACAGCTCATTGCTACACTGTCAACACACACTCACAGAGAGAGAGAGAGAGAGAGAGAGAGAGACCTATATGTATATATATATATGTATATAATACATATTTTATATAACATATATATATATATATATATATATATATATATATATATATATATATATATATATATATATATATATATATATATATATATATATATATATATATATATATAGCCCGTGGCTTCAAAAAGACATAGATTTAATAGGAAAAGCTCGACAGAAGTGTCTCAATTTATGCACCCACAATATTGATTACAAACATTGCAAGAGAGGAGAAAAGTATTTAAACAATTACTATAAAACTGATTCAGTTACGTTCTTTCAACATCCTAATAGACAGTTGAGGGGCCATTCTATGAAATTAGCAAAACAATATGCCAGAACTGATGTCCATGAGAATTTCTTCTCCAACAGAGTGGTGACCGCATGGAATAGTCTCCGTGAAAACAATGTCTCTGCTGCCTCCATTAACAGTTTCAAGACGAAACTGACAGCCCCACCTGACGGTTGAGGGGTTCATCCAACCAAGTGACCAAGTAACGTGGCGAGTGCAGCTTTGCATGCCAAAAAGTGCAACGTGTAACCTGGCCTTTTATGGGTCCTATTATTCCTACAGTGGTTTCCCTATTCTAATAGAAAACTGGTTTTCGTGTAAACAACACCTTGTTGAATATAAACATGTGATTCAATGGTTCCATAGAAACAAAAATACCTCCGTGACCAAAAATTGTTAAAATTTCAGTTCCACTTCATCCGACCAGTGAGTGCAGACTTTCATTATGTCTGTGTGCCAACACAGACATACTGTTTTTCTAGGAATTCTTTCTTTCTTTCTTTCTTTCTTTCTTTCTTTCTTTCCTTTCTTCTTTCTTTCTTTACAGGCAAGTTTGTCCGACATTTCATTTGAAAAGTATTACATGTAGAAACTCCAAACTTGGCACAATTATACTTCTATGGATGAAGTCTGGTCTTTTTATAATGAGAGGTCATGCTTTTCAAAATTATGCAAATGAGGGCTAATTAAAGTTTTAAATCTTCAATATCTTATGTACTATAGTAGATGTGGTTCTGAGTGTATAGGAATTCGATCATAGCAAGGTAAAGGTCATCTCAAAGGTCAAGGTCATGTCAAGGTCAAAGGTCAGGTCAAGGTCAAAGGTCAATTTTAAGCCAAAATGTCATTTTTGAGGTCAAGGTACGCTTCAGGTAGAGGTCATCTCAAGGTCAAAGGTCATTTCAAGGTCAGAGGCCACTTTCGATGGTTGCTTTCTTCTTGCCATAACTTGGTAAATTTTTATACAATTTTGATCATGTTGGGCTCAAACTGTAGCTAATGTACACTGCACATTTTTGAAACTTACATGTGACCTCTGAAGGTCAAAGGTCAAGGTCATTTCGACCTTTGAAAGTTTCGTCCAGCCATAACTTGGCCAATTTCCATCCAATTCTAATCATGTTAGACTCAAATTGTAGGTGTTGCAACACTGTACGTTTTAAAAAGAACATGTAACCTCAAAAGGGCAAAGGTCAAGGTCATTTGGCCCTTTGAAAGTTTCATCTTGTCAAAACTTGGTCAATTTTCATCCGATTTGGTTCATGTCCAGCTTAAAATTGTGGGTATTGTAGCACTGTGCAATTTACATGTGACCGTTAAAGGTCAAAGGTCAAGGTCATTTGGACTTTGAAATTTGCATCCAGGCATAGGCTTAAAGTGATGTGAAATACCATAGGATAAAAGTTGTAGCATTTAATATTTACAACCTTTGAAGGCACACAGACAGATTTGCTTTGAAGCAAATCTTCTTTTCTAGTTTATATCTATGTTTTTTTTTTCTCGCCTGTGCCATATGTTCGCAACAGGCTTTCTCTTGGGGAGTAGCTACAAAACATAAATCAAGATGGTCAGTGTTTTGTATGGTACACCGTCAAAATTAAACAGGAAAAATTATAAATTTTCACAAAAAACTTTATGACCCTCATCACGTGACTTCCAGCTTTGGCGCCACACAATGTCCATGTTACCGTCCACTTGAAGTGCTGAATTGCTGAAGTCCTCCCGAGAGTTAGGTTTGTGGCCGGGGATTAACATGTTCAAAATACGTGTATTGTATATTCAACACCCAGACATATATTTTTTTGCTTTCTATATTGTTGTGCTTTGAAGGTTGTATGCCCACGAAACAGAACACAAAAGAGAGAGAAGGCAAAGGCATTGATTGGTTATCATTATTATTATTATTTTCTTTACTTCATTCGGTGCACGTCATGGCTATCCTTTAGAATTAGTCCGCGGGTCGGCCATTCTTCAGAATCCACTTACCTTGACACTTCAGTGATTTTCTACGGTAGCGCCTTATTCCGTCAGGAAATCGGTAGTGGATTCTAGATAGATAGATAGATAGATAGATAGATAGATAGATAGATAGATAGATAGATAGATAGATAGATAGATAGATAGATGGATGGATGGATGGGTGGGTGGGTGGGTGGGTAGGTAGGTAGGTAGGTAGGTAGGTAGGTAGGTAGGTATGTAGGTAGGTAGGTAGGTAGGTAGGTAGGTAGGTAGGTAGGTAGGTAGACAACGGAGGGAGGGAGAGAAGGTAAGGCATGTTCAGGTATCAGGTGGAGAAGAGAAAATGGATAGATACACTTTCACACTTTATTTATTCAGGGTAGCCATACATCAAATTGTAAAAAGCTCCTTTTTCAAAGTATGTCCTACTATTCCGGAGTAATCAATCTAGAAAAGAGGAAACAGAAGTGGACAACAGATAGTAATGGAAAATGTAAGGTATGTAGACAAGAGGCAGATGAGACAGTGGATCACTGGCTGTTGTGGTGTGCTGCATATAGAGAGATACGAGATTTTTTCAGAAAGTGGCACAGGGAAGACCATAATTGCAAGGGGATTAGAAGAGGTTCGGTGTTTAGAGGAAGAGGAACGTGTAGCATGGGTTTTATGGTTTGAGGGGTGGCTTTCTGGGAGGCAGGAAAGGTATTAAAAGTGTACATAAGTAGGATACTTGGAGAAAAGAAGTGAAGCCAGAAAAGATGATTTGCCTGCATAGCAAATCAGTGTGTGTGTCTTCAAAGCATATTGGTATGGCAATGTACAACTATTCCACGACACAGGAGTAGGAGTTGAAATGGCATCTCTATCTATTCTAGCTTTGAAGTTATTCAAGATTTAAAAGTTCTGATGGTGCTATTCAGCATAATTTCAATTGCCACAACTTTTGTTCTTTTTTTTAATTCATTAGGTGTACAATGGTCAAAAAACCCCTAGTGGAAGTTGAATGACATCTCTATCTATCATAGTGTTGAAGATATTCAAGATTGAAAATTTCGAGTACTGCTAAATAGCAACATTTAAATTGCTACAACTTTTGTTTTAAATTCATTAGATGTGCAATGGTCAATAACTCCTTAGTAGAAGTTCCAATGACATCTCTATCTATTATACTTTTGAACATATTTAAGATTTAAAATTTCAAATGCCCTAATTTGCATAATTTTAAATACCCTCATTCCTCTGTATAAAAAAGGCCCAACTCGTTGTATGGACGTACAATCATGCCAAGTTTGGAGTTTCTATGTATAATAGTGTCAGAGAAAAGTCTCGGACAAATTCAGCGGTAAAGAAAAAAAGAAAGAAAGAGAAAGAGAGAAAAGAAAGAAAGATGGAAAGAAAGAGAGGGAAAGAAAGAAAGAATATTAGGAAAAACAGAAAAGTGTATGTTGACACACACACTTTACTCATAGAGCTGGACAGCTACAGGAAGGGAAGGGAATCGTAGTAGCCCTTATAAGGCTGCCATGGGGGTGAGCATGGGAAATGCCCAAGCCTTAAATGCGGGGATAGGGTGTGCGAGGGAAAGTTTTTTTTCCAAAGGGGGGGGGGGGGGAAGGTACAAGCGATGGATGTTGGGGGATGTAACCGGGACCAGGGGCCCAACACAGCTGTGACAGAGCGTGTGGTGGACCCTATGCCGCGGCTGTGACCCCGGAAAACATGACAGCACCAGCTGATGAGAATTCCTGGAGAATTACCATGGTTTCCGCTGCCTCATCATTTCTATTTTCTCGTTAGCCACCTGTGTCACGCAGGACCGCGGCAGTTGAGCGGAGAGCCGCAGAAGTAGTAGTAGTAGTAGTAGTAGTAGTAGGAGTAGTAGTAGTAGTAGTAGTAGTAGTAGTAGTAGTAGTAGGAGTAGGAGTAGTAGTAGTAGTAGTAGTAGTAGTAGTAGTAGTAGTAGCAGTTGTAGTAGTAGTAGTAGTTGTTGTAGAGAGACTTACACTTAGCATGAGACGTGTACATGTATATGGGAGTTATTAAAGAATTTGGAAAAGAGAAGACTGAAATGGACTACAGGTAGCAATAGTGAGTGTACAGTTTGTTCCCAGGAGGCAGATGAGACGGTAGACCATTGGTCGAAACAGTGTGATGCATATAAAGAGACGAGGGAAAATGTGTTTGAGAAATAGGAAAGTGAGGATCATAAGTTAATGTAGGGGCTTAGAGAAAGTTTTGTGCTTAGGAGAAGCCCGTGTGGCATGGATTTTAGGTTTGACAAGGGGTTTACCAGGAAGAAAAAAAGGATCATAAATGTACAGGACTTTTGGCAGAATGCAGGGAGAAAAAAATGGAATGTTAGAAGCCCCCCCCCTCGCCCTTAGAATTAGAAGAAAGCAGAATTAACCAGAGTAACCGGTTTCTTGGAAGGAAAGGGAAAGGGGTAGCCCATATCAGGTCTCCCATGACTGCATGCGCAGGACATGGGAAATGCCTGAGCCTTAGAGACCGGGATGAGATCAGAGGGAATGTCTTTTTTTCCGGGCACATGTATCAGATATGATACAGAACTGCGGGAAATAAGCGGAGTGCCACAGGATCATCATCATCATCATCATCATCATCATCATCATCATCATCATCATCATCATCATCATCATCATCATCATCATCATCATCATCATCATCATCATCATCATCATCATCATCATCATCATCATCATCATCATCATCATCATCATCATCATCATCATCATCATCATTATTTGTTGTTGTAGTAGTAATGTTAATGGTGTCCTCGGTGATGTCTCCAATGATAGATAGACAGACAAACAGACAGACTGACTGATAGATAGATTGATTGATTGATTGATTGATTGATTGATTGATTTTATCAGCCATTATTTGGTGTCTTGTAAACCTGCCTGATCATAGTCGTTAGAAAAGTGAGGCGTTCGAGGGAATTGGAATAAGGAATAACAACCATGTATAGCTTTTGATGCATCACGGGTCTTACCCTGCTGGTGGTACCCCGGATATAAAAGGGTAATATCAGCAATAAATTACTATAATTATGTCTGTGTGCCAACACAGACATATTGTTTTTCTAGGTTTTGATCAAGACCCCGGACTTGGCCCTGTATTATTAAGGAGGCTACACTAGTTTTATGTTGTTCACCCTGATGTCTGAGCATTAGTTCTTTCTCTAGCTTTCCTATAGCTTTTTCTTTTACTGTGTTAGGGTAATTTTAATAGGGATCTGGGAAACTGCTTAATTCCAGACCAGGTGATCTGCAAGATGGTGCTTTCTTTTAATTTTTTTTCTCCTTCTCCTGGGAATAGAGGGTCCGAAAGTACAAAATGTTAGTGTAGGTTGTAGCCTTTTTATCCACACGAGACATTGTAGTTTTGTTCGTTGGCATGGAATTTTAACGATTATTGTCTGGAGAATAGGACTCGCGTTTTTCCCCCAAGAGGAAAAGTACTCTTACTGGCTTGTGAAAGTTTGATATATTATACATAGTGTTTGACTTTGATGGAAATGAATCCATGAGAGTAGTTCTCTGAAATGTTGATTACATGACGGTCGTATTGAAACCACAGCAGAAGCGTAATTGTCTCCATGGAAGTACAATGTAGCGACTAAAATGAAGTATGGAGGAAGGGACAAGTATAGTTCCTGAATTTTAGAATGTGTTGATGACTGTATTCGCAGATGTATTTCTGCGTGGACAGTGAAGACACGGAACATGTCTTTCCTAAGTTATGAAGTCAGTGGGGAATATCTTTTTTTTGTACAAAGCCTTGGGGTTAGGATTTGTGTATCTTGTCAGGATGATTATAAAAGATAGAGTCTAGGAATAACTTTTAAATTGTTTTGTTGAAGGAGAGAGAGTTCAAAAGTTGAAACTTTTTTTTTTGAAGATTCGGTGTAAAACAAAATGAGCATATGTTAGAAATAGAACTACAGGTAAATTGCAACGTAAGCTTGTAAAGTCCGATTTCTGCACCAGTAACGAAAAAGGCAAGTTTCCTGGGGAACAATTTAGCTGTTTTATAGTCGTGTAATTGTTCCCTGTTTTATAGTCGTTTAACATCATTCCATACCAGTCCCTGAATTGTCCGTATTTTGACCTAGATCTAAGACAACAATTGCATATTTAAATTCTTCATGAAAAGAGATCTCGTTCAAGTACCAACATGCCTATAGGCTTAAGTCAGTGCCAGAACCACTGACCAAGGCCTGTGACCATAGTATGGAATGAGTTAATAGTCTGTTATCTGTGTTTAAAAGTTTATGTTTCTTGTATAATCGAGTTAAGTGGTCATCAGGTGTGTACGACATTGTATCAACGCTGCCAAGATTCTCGCCTGTGTTACTGAGATTTACGCTCAGGGTGAAAGAGTGCGGAGTGAACGCATCTTGTCACGTAGTTATCTCTGGGTGCAAACCCAGACATTTCGTTTTTCCAAGAATTCTTTTTTCTTTGCTTCTTTGTTTCTTCTTTGCGACCAAATTTGTCTGGAGTTTTTCTTGGACACCATTATTCCGACATTCACCAAACTTGCCATGGTGACTTACCTGCCAGTGAAATTAAGCACCTGGTTTGGAATAGCCATGATGTTCAAAATTATGCAAATAAGGAGCAATTAAAATTTTAAAAGCTCCATATCTTGCAGACTATTGCAGACAGACACAAAGTTCTAACTTACACATGTAAGTTTGAGACATCTGTCAATGGACAGTGAACAAAAGTTCTAGAAGTGCAACTAAACGTGGCAAGTTTGAGGCTTTTTTGCAATGTTAATTGCCTGAATTTATTCTTGTGGAAGGGGGGAAAGGGGGGCACATTGTGTTGAATATAAAATGGTTTGTTACATTGACACAAAAATAATTCAGACTGTAATCATGAATTATATATGATATCAATCAGATTCACATGTTGAAGCATTTAATGGAACAATCATCACTCCACTTTTTATGTAAAAAGCTCATAATCACCATGCAAACCCTGTTCAGGGAAATGCATGTTTAGGTTCAGTGTGGCTACAAAAAAAGTTCTGCTCACTGCTTATTGTATTGGCTGAAGATCAGGTTTTAGACCGGGTCCACTGAATATGCAAGCCTGCCTTACGGTGGTGGACTGAGCTGCATGGGGCACTGAACTGGGTCCTCAGCACTGGATATCCATGTTTGCACAGCTGTGAGTGTTGGAAGGTGGGAGGCAGGTTGGTCACAGCAGCATTTTCCTGCTTGGATATAAACTGTCACGCCATTTTCGTATGTGTATTTGGCTGGTGGCTTAGGGTACCTGTCCAGCCCTGGGTCTCCTAAACAGGCAACAATAGCATCACCTTGAACAGAGACCTACATGTGATGAATTATTCTGCTATAAAAATTTGAAATGGGTTATGACTGCTCTCTCTCTCTCTCTCTCTCTCTCTCTCTCTCTCTCTCTCTCTCTCTCTCTCTCTCTCTCTCTCTCTCTCTCTCTCTCTCTCCATTTTCTTCCTTATATTTATATGTACAAATATGAAGATCTTGACAGTGCTAGCCTTGGGAACAGTTTATGAATATTTTCGCAAATATCAGTATCGTTTGTCCTCCGTATAAGGTTCTTCCAAATATTACATTACTAAATTGGGCCTGGAACCTTGACCTTCAGCACAAATTTTTAAATTTTTTTAGTATACTGACTTTATTTTGCTGTTGTGCTACATGTTTTGTCGCTTTTTTTGACTCACGAAACAAATCCATAAAATGAAAAGCGCTGTGAGAAAAGAATGTTTACTTATGTTTAATTGATTTTTTCTCCAAAATGACAAATTTAATACTTAAGTGAAATGCCTCCAATAAAAAGCACCAAAACTGTGAACATGTAGAGAACACAGGTGCTGCCTTATGGCTGTAACATTACCACTGGACCCTATGGGAGTGATGGGTTTTGTTGGATGATATATATTTGTCACATGTTCATATGTTAGAAATCCAATAACACGTGGCACTACATGATATACATTAACACTGTTTTCACATAATGTTCCACTATGAAGCTGTATACAAAATTATTTTTTTGTCTCACTATGCAGATCCATTTACCCCTCTTTCATTATGGATGTGAGACACAGCATCATTGCAGACCCTTCACATTTGAAGTGTACTTGTGGTTGCAGTTGTATGTTTCCATTTTACTCACCATTAACTCTCACTTTTATTTCCACACTGGGAAAAACTTGTCATAATATACTTGAAGACACCATTTACTTGTCATAAAATTCTTACAGATCCTAATTAGAGGCACAGTTATTCTTAGTGTTGGATGATTTAAAAGAACATGAAGTGGTGGGTTCCTATACTGAACTTGGAATGGAGGTTCTCTCTAGTGCACTAGCTTGGAGGGGGGGGGGGTCTCATCACAGTGTGATGATAAATAAATGCCAAACATTGCATATAATAATAATTGGACAAAATGTTTGAAAAGATCCCATTATTTACACATAAAAAGTTCTCTAGCTGTTTAAGTTGAACAGATAAATCCTATGCACATTGAGTAACCCCTTGATTGATAAGTAATAGTTTAACAACTCTTTCTAATAAAGTACATTGTGTTATAGCATATAGCCTTGCAGTTGAATTTATATTAAGCGAATTCAAACTAAACATGCCACAACTATCAGGATAAAGTGTACAAAACTTTAACAGTTGCACATTGGCTGTCATTGTTATTAGTATGTCATAATTTTTACTTTTGTTTATGCGTGTATACAAAATATATGCGTAATTTTATTTTATTGCTTAGACTTGACAGAGCATTAATGTATTTTATTTTTTCCACCTTGTATCTAATGTGTTGTAAATTGCAACTCATTGAAGTTCAAGTGATACTTGGTGCTTAATCATGTTTAAAGCTTATACATGAATTGCAGCCCTTATTGGGAAGCGTGATATGTGAAATTAGTGTTGCTATGATTTGTGACATACATACAGTGATATGTGACATTAAAATGAATTACTGTGATTGGTTCATATCTAAAATTCTTTTTCTGTGATATACAATTTTTTAAAAAGCAGCTCTTATCTATGATATGCACCAAAGAAGGGGTAGTAATAAGCTTTGCAGTAATAAATACTTTTCATACATTCAGACCAATACTCTTCTGCCTATCTGCACCAACAGGTAGTAGTCCCCCCAAAATGCTTTTGATATATTTTGTGTCATTAAGCTTAGACATCAAACTTGAACACTTCCAACATACTACAGATAGGTGTGTGTAATACTGCTTAAGAATCACATCGATTAACATTTTTCAAAGCATTTCTGTAATTCAAATTTTGCAAGCACCCAGACAGGTTTGCTACGAAGTAAATTTTTTTTTTCTAGTTTAAAATGTATTGACAAAAGTCGTGGTACAATTATGCACTCAAGTCCTGATTACATGTATCGATGGAATATAATCTTAGTCTGGCAGACACATTATTTATACATATACCACGCTCTTTGCCATTCACAATTATTTTTACGCTGTAATCGGGTGGTTATGTTGTGTACTACAAAAAGATCAGAGTTTGGGGTTCTTTGCTGGGTTGACGTGACGATTCTTTCCATGTTTTAAATTTGTTCCTCCGTATTCCAAATTGTTATATTGACCCTATGTTTGGTCTCAGAAGTAAGTTAGATTTATTTTCTCGTGAGCTTCTGAAATGAGATATAAGTGGACAGTCTGTAGGCAGAAAATTAAAAGAATGTTATAACGTCCATCAGATATGAGAGGAGTAAAAATGTAAGAAGTGTCATCTCTTGTCTCATTATCCACTCTACGGATGACCTTTTTCGTCTTTGAGTCAAAGTTAGTCCGGTTAAACAAGAACGTAAAATGATCATTGTTGATTATAAATCGATTTAAAGTGATAAAAATATGTTTTATGATGAACCACTTCAAACTTATCAGATTGTAACATTTGCCTGATGCAGCGGCATTCACAGTCGCGTCACATATTTATTATGCCTGTGTGCCAATCCAGACATTTTGTTTTTCCAAGATTTTCTTTCTTTCTTTCTTTCTTTCTTTCTTTCTTTCTTTCTTTCTTCTTTACGACCAAATTTGTCCGGAGTTTTTCTCGGACACTATTATTCTGAAAACCACCAAACTTGCCATGGTGACTGACCTACCAATGAAATTTTGCACCTAATTTGGAATAGTCATGATGTTGAAAATTATGCAAATGAAGGGCAATTAAAATTTTGAAAGCTCCATATCTTCCAAACTATTGCAGATAGACACAAAATTTCAACATGCATCTGTAGGTTTTTGACACCTGCCAATACAAGGGACAGTAAATGAGGGTTATAGAATTTCAAATTATGCTAATTAGGGGCATTGAAAATTTTTGAAGTTGAATATCTCCAAAACTATTATAGATAGAGTAGCCATTCCAACAAATTATAGGTTTGTGGCAAAGCCGCATCCAATGAAATATGAACCAAAGTTGTAGGATTTCAATTTATGCAAATAAGGTCAATATTCAACATTAAAATTTGGAATACCTTGAAAATATTACAGATAGAGATGTCATTCGAATTTCATTTAAAGGTTTGTAATATAGCTGAATCCAATGAACCATTAACCAAAGTTGTACAATTTTGATTTATACAAATAAGGTGAAACTAGGCCTATTATAGAAAGAGGTGCCATCCTAAGTTCAACTTATAGGTTTGTAACATAAAAGCATCCAATAAAACAAAAATGTAAAATCTTAATTTGTGCAAATTAGGTGAATACACAAAATTTAAATCTAAAACAACTTCAAAACGATGATACTTAGAGGTGCCATTCCAACTTCAATTTGTAGGTTTGTGACATGGCCGCATCTAATAAACCATGAACCAAAGTTGCAGAGGCAACAGAAGCCCTAGTCAAAATGTGAATTAATGGGAAACTCACCGAATTTAGAATACATTAAAATTCCCCAACTTTTGTTTGCATGCTATTGAATTTGCCAGATGTCTCAAACCTATATGTGTAAGCTAGAACTTTGTGACTATCTATAATATATTTGAAGATATAAAGCTTTTAAAATTTTAATGGCCCATAATTTGCATAATTTTAAACATCCTGACTATTCCAAGTCAGGTGCCTACTTTCACTGGTGGGTCAGTCATAATGGCAAGTTTGGTGGTTTTCGGAATAATAGTGTCCGAGAAAAACTCCGGACAAATTTGGTCGTAAAGAAGAAAGAAAGAAAGAAAGAAGGCAGGAAAGAAAGAAAGAAGGAAAGAAGAAAGAATTCTTGGAAAAACGAAATGTCTGGGTTGGCACCCAGACATAATTCGTAGGCTTGGAACATAGGTGCATCCAATGAACCATAAACCAAAGTTGTACGCTTTTAATTGATGCAAATTAAGCAATACACAAAATTAAAATCTCGAATAGCTTCGTAACTGCTGTAGATAGTGGTGTCATTCAAACTTAAGTCTATAAATGTGTGACATAGCCACATCCAATAAACCAAGAACCAAAGTTGTAGCATTTTAATTTATACAAATTAGGCCAATGCACAAAATTTAGATTATGTTGAACGATGGCAAAGTAGAGAATTTCAAACTGTTCTCATTTTGAAGGCGCCCAGACAAATTTGCAGGGAACCAATCTTCTTTTCTAGTCTAGAATTCAGTTTCATGCATTTTTATGAACTTTTTTTTCTTTTTTTCCTCGCGCTTGATGAGAATAATAGATATTATTCTAGTTTATATTGTGATAAATATTTGTAATTTGTATGAATGAATTATTTATGTTCACTTAGACATGTGTGACGTGAGCTAACTACATTACAATAACTGCGTTTATGAATATGCGATACCTAGAAAGTTTCGCGGTGTTTGAATTGCAGTGTCATGGGATTGAAATTTCCGGATAATACGAGACCTCATTGGGTGGAGCATAACTTTACAACCGGAGTGTATATTGTTTTGGGTTTTTTCGGTCTTCTATTTAAAGTGTGTGTGTCAGCACACACTTTTCTGTTTTTCTATGAACTATGTCTGTGTGCCAACACATACATACTGTTTTTCTAGGAATTCTTTCTTTCTTTCTTTCTTTCTTTCTTTCTTTCTTTCTTTCTTTCTTTCTTTCTTTCTTTCTTTCTTTCTTTCTTCTTTCTTTCTTTCTTTCTTTCTTCTTTCTTTCTATATTTCTTTCTTTCTTTCTTTCTATACCGGCAAATTTGTCCGACATTTCATTTGAAAAGTATTATACGTAGAAACTCCAAACTTAGCACAATTATACTTCCATGGGTCAAGTCAGGCCTTTTTATAATGAGAGGTCATGCTTTCCAAAATTATACAAATGAGGGCTAATTAAAGTTTTAAATCTTCAATATGCTATATACTATAGTAGATATAGTGCCGAGTGTATTGGAGTTCGATCATATCAAGGCAAAGGTCATCTCAAATGTCAAGGTCAAAGGTCATGTCAAAGTTATAGGCCAATTTTAGGTCAAATATCATTTTAAAGGTCAAAGTTCACTTCAGGTAGGGGTCATCTCAAGGTCAAAGGTCATTTCAAGGTCAAAGGCCACTTTCGATGGTGGCTTTTTTCTAGCCATAACTTGGTCAATTTTGATCATATTTGACTCAAATTGTAGCTATTGCAACACTGCACATTTCAAAAATTACATTTGACCCCCAAAGGTCAAAGGTCAACGTCATCTGGACCTTTAAAAGTTTCACCTAGTCATAACTTGGCCAATGTCCATCCAATTCTAATCATGTTGGACTAAAATTGTGGGTTTTGTAACACTGTACATTTTTGCAATTTACATGTAACCTATAAAGGTTAAAGGTCTAAGGTCATTTGGACCTTTGAAATTTTCATCCAGCCATAAGCTTAATGGAATGTGAAGTACCAAAGCACAAAATTTGATACCATTTAATATTTACAACTTTGGAAGGCATGCAGACAGATTTGCTTTGAAGCAAATCTTCCTTTCTAGTTCTTTCTTTCTTTCTTTCTTCTTTCTTTCTTTCTTTCTTTCTTTCTTTACAGGCAAATTTGTCCGACATTTCATTTGAAAAGTATTATATGTAGAAACTCCAAATTTGGCACGATTATACTTGTATGGATAAAGTCTGGCCTTTTTATAATGAGAGGTCATGCTATTTAAAATTATACAAATGAGACTAATTAAAAGTTTAAGTCTTCAATATGGTATATACTATACAGTGCATTCCACCTAACTTGAGCACTGGGGGCCGTCTCATTAGTTGTGACCACAGTGCTGGTGGGCCAAACAGCCTATCACTGACCTCTTTGTCCTGCCACTCAACCCGGCTGCTATAATTAGTGGTGTTTGTAAACAGGTCCACATGGGTGCTGCTGTAGACATTTATATGGGTTTTATTTTCACTTTTGTAGCGTCAAATAATTTGATTTTTTACAAAGTAATCTGGCTAAAGGGACACCATTTTACTGTGGAGCTGGCCCTGCTATGTGTCTGCCGCCCCACCAAACACACATGACCAGTGACAGTGAATGATTGGTATCAAATGGCCAGTTTATTCCAAAGTCCTGGCAAGTGTAACCACATCAAAATAAATCCTACCCTTTCCTCCTTAAGTTTATGTATATTTTATTACCCCCAATAGATTTCACTCATAATCCACAGCCTTTATCAACATCGTAAGACCTGTGGGGCATTTTTACAGGGGTGTCACATCTCAATTAAACTGCAAACAAGCCATAATCCTGGTATATATTTTACACGATGTGACATCAAAATGACCCTTTGAAAGTGAGGCATCCCTAGATTCATTCAGGACAGAAGTCTTCATTTACTGTCAGTAAAATTTGTATCAAAGGGATATACTGAGTATTCTCATCTTTTAAATTAGGGGGTTCTGATTTAAAATATCTGACAATCATAATAGAATATAATATCTGCTCATGATTTGTGATATTCTGACCTTTTTTATTTGTTTCACACATTGTATTAGCAATGCAAATTTGAAAGAATTAGCAAAGAGCGTATCCTTTGGGTTCATCACTGAATGAGTTAATTTTGTCACATAAACATTGGCTGCATTGATTGAATAGCTATGTCTGTTTGGTAATTTAATTATAAGTTAATGTTTTCCCTTTGTGGACACCAGTCAGTTCAGTGGCTCTTAAAGAAAATATTTTGGGCTACATTATTTATATACAATTACACAGTCCAGGAAATGCTCAAGATCCCTGCTCATGCATTCTATCATTAAAGTGTGTGTGTGTGTGTGTCAACACACACTTTTCTTTCTTTCTTTCTTTTTCTTTCTTTCTTTCTTTCTTTCTTTCTTTCTTTCTTTCTTTCTTTCTTTCTTTCTTTCTTTCTTTCTTTCCTTCCTTCCTTCTTTCTGTCTTTCTTTCTTTCTTTCTTTCTTTCTTTCTTTCCTTCTGAATTTGAAATTTCCAATCTTAAATATCTTAAACAGTATAATAGAGATGTCATTCCAACTTCTACTAGGGGGTTGTTGGCCATTGGCACCTAATCACCTAATGAATTAAAAATAAAAGTTGTAGCAATTTAAATTGCTAAATAGCACCATTTGAAATTTTAAATCTTGAATAACTTCAAAGCTATAATAGATAGAGATGCATTCCAACTTCTACTCCGGTTTTATGGAATAGTTGTACATTGCCATACCAATATGCTTTGAAGACACACACACACACTGATTTGCTTTGCAGCAAATCATCTTTCCTAGTTTTTATTGTATTCTTTGGGTCAAATAAAAGCATTTTGAATCTGAATCCAAATACTGAATTATTTTCAAGTTGAATAAATTCCCTGTGTCTATTTTGTAAATTGTTTTCCTTATTTGGAAATTTGGTACTTCGCAGCTAGTTCCGATTTTTTCATTTTCTATTTCAGATGAAGAACTAAGCTGCAAAATTCACTTAAGACCATGGTAAAAACTGGTTGTTCTTATGTGTAAATTAAGAACTTTAGATTGACCTTTGTGGCTTGTTACGTAGTCGAAGGTCGAGTCAAGACATGCATTGAGAAAACGGTACAAGCATTGACTTCTCACTTCGTATGTTTTTGACAGAATGGTTGCAACTTTATTTCGGTGGGATTAGAACATTTTTGTATGCAGCTCAAATCGGCATTGCTTACCAATTCTTATTTGTTGGAGAAATACGTTAATTTATTTTTGAGATAATTTTTAATGTAACAGTGTATGTGAAACTTCAAAAAAGTCAAATTATTATTTGAAGGCTGTATAAGTAAAGGCTTCGTACTTTAAAAACTCAAGCAGTATTTGGCGTGTGAGCATAGATAATTGAAATAAAATTGTCATACAATACGTAGTAAATAGTATATATTATTTTCGTGTTAAAGCTCTTGGATTAAACTGGGTACTTTCATGAAGAAACTCGCTTCTGAAGTGGTGATTTGAACTTTATGCCACAGTAATTTACTTTATTATAAACTTAAATTTATTTTTTCTGGATTGGTTAGTAATACACACAGACTAATCTGAAAATTTTTTTGCCACTCTGTAAAAAACAATATACATTTCTGAAACCGTTCATCCAATTGCTTCGAAATTGCATAGGGATACTTGACCTTCGGCTGCCGTTACAACTACATATGCCATTTTGTTTTTGCTGATAATGATCAAATGCTGCCCATTTTAAATTTCCTTTACATATTAAAGGGTCTGACAGGCGCTACTCATTAGCATTGTAAGCTTCAAGACTGAGTACATTTGACAAAAGTTATGGCGGTCCCAACTTACGGAAAGAAAACTTGTAACAGGACTTCCGCGTATGACCACCAGGTGACTCTGTATCACGGGCGTTCCAATGCATTGAAATGTTTGCGGCTTCACCTGGTGAGACGCCCTCGTACTGGTTGCGCAAATGTTTATCCAATATTGTTCAGATATCCAGTTACATGACAAGTTTTGTGATTTTCTGTAACATAGGCTAGGTAGTTAAAGTCTCGGCGAACGTTTCTAATTTTTATTCAGTTTCATTTTGTAGACTGCGGAAATTAATGCTCTTTTGATGTCGGCCGTCACCTGGAGTTTTTATCTCAGCTGAGTTTATCATATTGTCCTTCTTCTGTCCTCCCTCACTCGACAATCTGAAAAAAAACACGTTGTCCATGTTCACCTAAAACATTGTGGTGATCCACATTCCTTGGGTCTCTACCAGTTTTGCTCAACTGGTCATGCTCCAATGATTTTGGATTTTTTTATTCACAAAAAAATGTTTGGTAAAACCTAAAAACATCTTCTCGGAAACCACCTAGCCATTGCATCGACACTGTAGAAAAATGCATTCCGAGGATCCCTAGACCTTAACTTTTTTGAATAGGTGGCGATGTGATTTTTTACGAATCCTTGTGTGTTTGTCGTATTTTCGACTTCTCCAAAATCATTTCTCAAATTGTTCCGAATAGGTGGAAAGATAGCTTGTGGGAGGAGCAAACAAAGATGCTCACTAGGCGGCGATACTCTACATCCCTGATTTTTAATGATTTTTTCCGTTCGTGTTCGTGTCGGTTAATGCATGCGCTCCTATTGGTTACCATAAGTCAGCGGGGGTTGCAATGGAAATTCCTTTTCGAATTTTTCTCCCAAACAGTTAACCAGATTCACTTTAAACCTTAGGTTGGTCTTTACCAAATCTGTTCAATGGTCGTGCTCTGGTGATTTTTGAATTTGTACTTTTTAAATTTTTGGCCACTCTGTAAAAAACAATCTACATTTCTGAAACCGTTCATGCAATTGCTTCGAAATTGCAGAGGGACACTTCTAGGGACTCCTGAACCTCAATTTTGCAACAGGTGACGCTGCGACTTTTTTCAATAACTGTTTGTGTTTTCACTATTTTGGACTCCTTTGCCAAAACTTTCTCATATAGTTCTGAAACTTAGTGGAAACTAAGCCTGTGGGCAGATTAAGCCTGGTATTCACTAGATAGTGATACTATGAGTCCCTGAGTAATGAATCTGGTCAATTCAGGTACCTATCGGCTGATGCATGTATTCCTATTGATTATTATGCGAGTCACTGGGGATTGCAATGGAATTTTTACACTTTCGACTATTTCTCCGAAACCGTTAGCCAGATTCACCTCAAACTTGGTGGAGATGTAGCCTAGGTAGGTTTCTACCACATTTGTTCCAATGGATTACGCTCCAATGATTTTTTTTAACGAATTTTCTTGTTTCTTTTGCAATTAAATCTTTCAAAATATTCTTCTCCGAAACATGCAAAGTAAATTGCTTATGAATTGCATGGTAACATTTCTGGGGACCTCTAAACCTAAATTGGTGCAACAGGTGAGGCTGTGATCATTTCTTGACTTGTAAAGATTTTTTGACGCATTTTCACTTTTCTTCATATTAATTTACTTTCTCTCCCAAACCGAAAGTTTGATATCCTTCAAATTTGATACCTTTCAAATCTTTGGAAATGTACGTGGACCTGATCTTCACAAAATTTGTTCACTTCATGGTGGTGCTGTCATTTTCTGATTTTTAACAAGTTATCGATATTAGGAACGTTTGGTAAGGGAATATATACATGTTAGCAACAGCGATGTTAAAGAAAGGTGAGCTTAATACCATTCTGAAGTTCAAACGACCACCTTTGTCTGTACGTGTAAGGTCAGCTGAGCACATGACTGTCGCTGTCCACTTGTTTTGTCGAAGGGGCGGGAATGGTTTCAGTAATAAGTATCGGGTCAAATACGACAGCATGAATCACTTGAGTGTTGTAGAGGAACTAGCTCTCAAATCTGGAGAAATCACGCAGTCCAGCTCCCACTTTTGTCTTCCATGACAAATAGTTTATTTCTTTTCTGAGACGCACGTATAGTTCAAAAATGACAAACGCACTTCTCATACTTCAATACAGTAGGCCCTCTTGAAAGACCCTCTTTTGGGAGATCACCTGTCTTTTGTGACCATTTTTACTGCAGAAGCACATTCTAATGATAATTTGCCTCTTTTAGAAGACCACCTGCAGAACTTGACCAGTGACCACCCAAAATGACCCCAAAACACGCTTCTGAATCCAGAAAAATCCTTTTCAGATAAACCTACATATATTGTACAGAATCGATAAATATTTGTGAAAGCCAGTTTACAAATTCAAAATATGTTTATAATACAAATAAATGAGTCAACACAAGACTGCAAGATGGAATGGCGTCTAATAAGTGCAGTCAATCATATTTGAATCTAGATTATGGATGCAAAGTAGTGATAAGTTGTTGAGCTGGTTGTCCAAGAGTCGAACCACCTTTAGGAGACCAGCTGCCCTTTGTGACCACTTCTTGGATGGCCTTAGTGGTGGTCTCTCAAAAGAGGGACAACTGTATTTCACTCTCCAAGCCGGAGGAGCAAAAGCCATACAGATATTTATACCACAGAAAAAGTGACAACTTTCCTACCTATTTGAACCAATCAGATATCAGACTTTTTATGTGATTTCATGACGTAAAAGGGTGGAGAAAATAACAGGATTAATAAAGATTGGCAAAATTAATTGTTACAAGATATTACCATCCCACAAATGACCACTTCTTGGGGCCTCACAAGAAGGATGCAGTTCGTTCCCAGTAACGTGATATAACTTTACTGCCAACCACATTACATACAAAGCATCTAGATCCTTCTAGGACACAGGAAATCAGATAACGAAAGTACTGATCCAGAGAAAACAAGGTCTGTTAAAATCTACTGAGTATAAACCATAAACTTTGTACTTTTATCGACAAAAAAGTTCTTTGTGCATGATATGAGGGCCGATTGCACCCCTAACTTTAAATCCCGTTTCTGTCTTGTGCCACAGCTGGGTTGAGTCTGCTGGGGGTGGGGGTGGGGGGTGCTAACATGTAGACATGTGGAAAGCTAGCTTTTTATGGCGATACCATTATAAGTCTTTATCATGGTGTATGTGTAGGTCATGTTTAAGGATTATATAGGAAAATGGGCCCAAATATTTCCTGCATGACATGAAAGTTAAGACGCACTTTCTATAATAGGACGGTGTATATGATAATGTTATATCTGAAAACTTTGTACCTAAGACTCAGATATGTAAAAGAGAATGAAGTCTGCATTTCTCAGGAGAGTTTTGCTACAGAAGTTTAAGTATTTTGTGGTTCTGTAATATTAAACGGCGGAGACTCTCTATTTAGCAGAGCAAGACTAGGGAAATATGCTAGCGTACATGTCTATGTGATAGTAATGTGTTTAAGGTAAAAATGCAAGTGAGTTAGGGAATTTTGTTTTAAAACACTAGATTTAGAGATTTCCAGGTTTGTACTGGACTATTCTTTTTCTCGTACTCAGAAAACTCATTTTACATTTTATAGAGTTGGGCAGTGTGACGGAATTTCGCTGATTCTTTTAGTAATAGTTGCATAATAGCCAGGTTAAAACTGTTATGATCTTAATTCCTGGAGAGAAGCTATTTGTATAGGCTTTCTGGTTTCCAAGGATAGTCTTCAGAAACAATTGGGTTTGTATTTTGGCAGTCCGTCAGATTCTTGTTGTGCGCAGGTATGACACAAATTTGAAGTGTCTGAATCTTTAAGAATACTTAGTCACATCTTCATATTCACTTACCCAATTTTTTGGTAATTAAATGACATCCCCTATGTTTATTTTGTAAATTCTTTTCTCGATTTCGAAATTAGCTGCTTGCTAATGCAGATTCGTCCATTTTGTATTTCAAGTGAAGTAAGTTGCAAAATACAGACGAGACCACAGTGAACACTGGATGTTTGTATGCATAAATTCATAAATTCAGATTGACCTTTGTGGCTGCTCACGTGGTCCAGGTTAAGTCAGGACAAGCATTGCGAAAAGGAGTACGTCCATTGACTTCTCATCACTTATACGTTTATCACAAATGCTTGCAAATTTATTTCACTGTTATTCGAATATTTTAATATGCAGCTCAAATCGAAATTCCTTATTGATTTTGTTTGTTAGGGAAATATGTTTATTTAATTTCAAATAATTTATAATGCGGCAGTGTATATGAAACTTATGCTTTCAGTGACAGATTATTACTTGAAAGCAGTATAAGTAAAGGCTTGGTAGTGAGCAGTATATGAAGTGTCAGCAGCTCTTCTAAAGTGCTGATTTGAACCTTCGGAGAACAAAATTTACTGGACCTTTGGCAGGCTTTACAACAGTATGTCTCCCATTTTATGATTTGCTAATCATAAACAAATATTGTCTCGTTTTTTTATATTCTTATCAAAGGGTGTGGCGGGTATAAGTCATTAGCATTGTAAACTTCAGGAATGAGTACACCTGACGAATGTTGTGGCTGTCCCAACTGACGGAAAGAAAAAATGTGACGGGACTTCCGCATATGGCCACCAGGTGACTCTGTATCAAAGGCGTTCCAGCGATCGTTTGCGGCACTTTCTCTTTCTCGTTGCCTTCAGCAACTCGGCTCCGCTGCCACAGGGCGCCAACAACACTAAGTCACAGGACGCCCCAAAATCTGAGTCTGAGCATTTTTTTTCTGCTACCTGCCTCTGTGGTTTGCGGCTTCTTTAGAAGCACTTTCAGATTTATTTACTTTTCCATCAAAGGCTTCGTCTTTTATTACTCAGACTTGCGAGCTTAGCTTATAGTTTGGACTTTGAATCATTCTGATGCGATGGACATGCCATAAATGATTGATATGTTAGTGTTTGACAAATGTGACAGCCGAGCGAAACAAGAGGTATGGGTGTGTTTGTGTGTTACCGCAATTTACCGGTTGCCTCGTGTGAATGTTCCCTTGAATATTAAATAAAACTTCTGCTTCAGTGCCCAGAAAGTGGGTGAGTTTTTACGTTACGTTTGGCAGAAAAGAGTGAAACTCTTTCACTGGTATATTATATATTAGCTGTTGCATTATGACCCTGTGTTATAATGGTAGGGCCCTCGGGTCCATAATCTTGGGTTTACAGTACATCTGAAACCACCTTAACCGTTGAAAGGAGCACAGTCTACCTGAAGCAATATAAAGCCACATTTTTCGACGCGTGACATTCGTTCATATGTTAGACTTTGTTTTGTATATTATTGAAACAAATAGAATTCTTCTTGAATTGTTCATAGCGTTTTGTCAGTAGTTCTTCCCAATATTTACTGTTTGGCGCCCGTGGTCGTCGTCACAGTCCGTTCACATTTCAAATTTTCGACTCGTCCAAAGCTGTTGACCATATCCTCGTAAAACTAGGTGAGGATCTACCCTGATTGGGTCTCAACCACGTTTGGTGAAGTTGTCAGGCTCCAGTGATTTTGAATTTTTTTATGAATTCTTTTTTAACTCTAAATCTTCTTATCCAAAACAACTTTGCCAATTGATTCGAAATTGCATAGGGACACTTCTGGGGACCCCTGGACCTTAAATTGTTCACCAGTTGTGTGTTTTCACTTTTTTCGAATTCGACAAAAGTGTCGTTCAGGTTCCCCTGAAACGTGGACCGTGGTGGAAATGTATCTTGTAGAAGGACGAAATTAACATGTTCACCAGGTGGTGTTGCTGTGGACAAATGATTTTTTAGCTCAGCAGACTTGCCAGTCAGCTCAGATTTTAGGAGGCTCGGTCGTCCGTCGCCTGTCCACAATTCACATTTTTTACTTCTCCAGAACCGTCAGCCAGATTCACTTCAAAATTAGTGACAATGTACCTTGAGTGGGTCTCTACCAAGTTTGTTCAAATGGTCAGGCTCGAGTCATTTTTGGATTTATTTGTTTGTTTATTTATTTATTTATTTGTTTATTTATTTATTTATTTATTTATTTATTTATTTATTTATTTATTTATTTATTTTATTTATTTATTTATTTATTTTTTGCAAATCTTTCAATATCACAGAGGAA
The DNA here is from genome assembly GCA_964020975.1 of Hermodice carunculata. Taxonomy (NCBI): domain Eukaryota; kingdom Metazoa; phylum Annelida; class Polychaeta; order Eunicida; family Amphinomidae; genus Hermodice; species Hermodice carunculata. The sequence continues at coordinate 95,208,704 of OZ026621.1, forward strand.
CACTCTTAGTTGTTAATTTGTCACCGGGTGGCATTGCAATTTTTTTTGTACTTATAGTTTAGCTGACTTGCTAGTCAGGAGCTTCAGTCGTCCGTCGTCTGTAAGTCCTTTCGTCATCAGTCGTTCATCTGTTGTCCATCGGCCATCAGTTCACAACTCACATTTTCGATATCTCCAAAAATGTCGATCAGATTCACTTCAAACTTGGTGCCCATGTATCTTGGGTGGGTCTCTACCACGTTTGTCCAAGTGATCAGACTAATTATTTTTTTTTCGTTCTATTTTGGGCAAATCCTAAAAAATCTTCCTGTCCAAAACCACTCTCACAATTGCTTTGATATAATACAGGAACATTCCTTGGGACACCTAGTTTTAAATTTGATCACCCGGTAACGCTGCAATTTTTATGATTGTTTGCGTGTTTTCGTTATTTACGATTTTTTCTCCAGAACTGTCACTCAGATTAAGCTGAAACTTGGTGAATGTGGTCCTTGAGATAGGGTCAGAGAAAGTTGTTTACTTGATGGCACTGCTTTGGATTCCTGATTTTTAACAATTTTTTTTTCAGTTCAGATACTTATCGGTAAATGCACCTTTCCTATTGATTACTATGCAAGTCAAGAGGCATTCTAAAGCTAATTCCCATTTTTGACTTCCCCTCTGAAACCGTCAGCCAGATTCTCTTCTAACTTGGTGGTAATGTACCTTGGGTGGGTCTCTACCAGTTCATTTAAATGCTCACGCTCCAGTGATGTACGTACTTTTATTTTATTTTATTTTATTTATTTATTATTTATTTGTTTGTTTGTTTGTTTATTGAAGGGGTAATTCGTAAAAAAAATTAATGTGAAACTGCTCATCCAATTGCTTTGATATTACACAGGAACACTCCTAAGGACTCATAGTTCCTAATTTATTTAATGATTTTTTGTGTATGTTTTTGCTATTTTCGACTTCTTCTTTAGGACTTTCACTCAGATTAAATTGAAACTTAGTGGATATGTTGTAAAAGGGTCGGACAAAATTGTTTACTGCGTGGCACTGTTGTACATTCCTGATTTTTAACGGTTTTTTCAATTCGGGTACTAAAAAAATGCCCCTTTCCTGCTGATTGCTATGTAAGTCAACGGACATTCTAATGCTCAATGTCATATTTTTTCTCTATAAAGTAATAATGATTTTTTTTTAAGTTCTCTTTGAATATTCAATTTCTCATGCTCAAGTAAAATTTATATTCTTTGTGAATTTTTGTTTGGGCAAATCTTACAAATACTCCTAAATATCTTAAGCATTCAGCTAAAGCTCAACACAGGTCTATTCAGTTGCAACCTTGATTTTGTGAACAAGCTTAGGTGAAGGTAAGCATGGGCTGTTCACATAGCTCTCTAGTTTTTCAAATTTTCAAGTTCGGTATACTTGTCAGATAATGCACATATTCCTATTGATTTCTATTAAAGTCTATTGGGGTTGCAATGCTAATTCATATTTTTTTTACTACTTCTCCAAAACCGTTAGCCAGATCCACTTCAAACTTGGTTGGAGTATATTTTAGATCTAATAAGTTTGTTCAAATTGGTGTGCCCCAGTGATTTTTGTATTTGTAATGAATTGTTGATTTTTTCCCCGCAAGGGTACTGACTGGCGCTACGCGTCACGCTTCAGGTAGATTTTTATGTGAAAAGACTAGATGGTAGAGCTTAGCGAAACGAAGGGAAAATCACAAATTGACGTTCATGTGCAAAATTGTTAACGGTTTATCTCCATTACATTTAAGCGATCGCCTTTCCACCAAGACTCTAATGACTTATAATTTGAGAAATGAAAATGATATTCCGATACCTCTGTGTAGAACTGTGATAAAACGATTAACATTTATGTTCAGTTAAAGTTTACAAACCCAATTTTGATCCACTATATTATAAATTCATTCCTATTATATATCATGTATAATAAGTGGGGAACTTGTGACCAGTTTGGGAGTGTCACAAGGCTGTACTTTCCCAGGCACTATATTGTTGTCATTTGCTGTGGTGTAAATCGGTGATTATAGCCAGATGTAGGGTCTTGGCAATGTTTACAAACAAATAGTACCAACTATCTTCAAAAGTCACCTTTACTAGACAATTATACAACTTTATTAACTTATTTGCCAAGTAGGTCATCCCAGGTACTGGTGTGAACTTTAACAGTTATTATAAGATTGTATTTTGCATGCACTATATTTCTTCACTGTTGTGGTGTTAGTCGGTCGTTAGAGCCACATGTGAGGTTCTGAACTTTTGCAAAGAAATAGTTCCCTTTTGGTCTTCAAAAGTAACTTTCTATTCAAAACGTTTCAACTTTCTTTTCATAAAATTCATGCAAAGTCAGATTTTGAGCCACTGTCAACTTTTTTAGTAAATGTGATGTTGGTTTGTAATGCACTGTTTGTTTGATTGTATAGGGTGCAAATTTGTCTCAATTAAAACACGCAAGCTAATTTATAGCTTGTAAACGAAGAATCTGCATCAGGTGCAACAGAAGTCCAAGGGTCAAGGAGCGATTCTGCCATCAACAAACTATTGAACTTTAAAGGGAATTGGAATTTTGTTTTCTTTTTAATAACTTTGTTGTATGTTGTTATCTAAAAGTGACTATTGGTAAAGACTTGCCTGGTTCATGATTATGGGATTGTAAATCAGGTGTTATGCTAATCTTATCTTATCTGATGTATTTGATTGTACTTGTAACCCTTTGATTTTGCCTGGTAGCTACATGTTAATTTGAACTACTTAGTAAATGTGTGCTCAAATTAGAGAGTAAGTTTGGCAGGTACTGTGTATTCTTCATTATTGCCTTCCCCACCTCTTGAAGTCTCGAATGGACAGTGGCTTTCCTGTGTAAGATGTTCTAGTAATTTACATAAATGGGTTTTGTCAGACACAGATCGGCCGTCCCGAGTTCTGACCATGTAATGATAAAGGGGTGTGAAATGGTGAATCCCCCACATTGATTTTGATATATGTAAAAAGTCTAATTCTGCTGAGTATTTAAACAGTATAGAAAGCATATATGACAATGAGCATTATATGTGGTGCATTGAATTTGAAGGCAGCTGTCAACTTTTACTTTTTGTGTTTCTGGTACTAAAGCAATCATAAGCTTTGTCCCTCATTGACTTGATATAATGCCTCCACCCAACCCAAATTTTGGAATTGCCCATGTGCCCCCCCCCCCCCCAACCCCAACTGGAGTAAGACTTAGAAAATCTTGACAACGCTGGACATTTAGGGACAGCGCGGGACTTATTAAATTCGCAAAGGCTGGACTTTGAATTTTGGACAGGGTTAGACCTACACAATCTGGACAACGCTTGACTTTTTAAAAACATTTGGGGACTGCGCTGGACTTAGACAATTTTGGACAGGGCTGGACTTTGTCAACTTCATACAATCAATCACTGGATCTAGTCATCATTTGGAGCCTGCTGGACTTAGGAGAATTTGAACCTCGTCGGAATCAGCCACACTGGGACCCCCGCCCCCTCCCGTAGGTGGACTTAGTAAAATTTGGACATCGTTGGACTTAAAATGATTCAGACCTCGCTGCAATCAATAACACTGGGCTCCCCCCCCCCCCCCGTTAACTTCATTGCCAAAGTGAATCTTCAATGATTAGAGACAAATTCAATGCACAGACATTGAGAATGCAAGATAGAGACAGACAAGTGCAACTATAACAAAAGTACTATGTATTTTTTTTATTGTTTTATGATTCAATAAATAGCCTGCATCAAAACGGTAACCACTTGTGTTCCCGCAACAAAACAATTGCAGATAGAACTAGAAAAGATTTGCTTCACAGCAAACCTGTCTGGGTGCCTTCAAAATGACACCAGTTTGAAATGCTGCACTTTACCATTGTTCAACATAATCTAATTTTCTTGTATTAGCCTAATTTTTTAAAGGAAAATGCTACAACTTTGGTTCTTGGTTCATTGAATGTGGCCATGTTACAAACTCATAGAATAAAGTTTGAATGAAGCTAGTATCTATAACAGTTTTGAAGCTATTCAACATTTTAATTTTGTGTATTTGCCTAATTTGCATAAATTGAAATCCTACAACTTTGGTTTATGGTTCATTGCATGGGACTTTGCCACAAACCCATGAATTGAGGTAGGAATGGCACCTCTATCTATAATAGTTTTCAAGCTATTCAAGATTTACATTTTGCATATTTACCTAATTTGCATAAATTAAAGTACCACAACTTTGGTTCATGGTTCATGGTTCATTGGATGCGGCTTTGCCACAAACCTATAAATTGAAGTTGAAAGGGCATGTGTATATATAATAGTTTTGGAGATATTCAACTTTAAACTTTTCAAAGTCCCTTATTAACACAATACTGTCCATTATATTGGCAGGTGTCACAAACCTATATATGCACATTGAAATTTTGAGTATCTGAAACATTTTGGAAGATATGGAGCTTTTAAAATTTTAATTGCCTCGAAATTTGCTTATTTTTAAACATCATGACTATTCCAAATTAGATGCATAATCTCACTGGTTAGGTCAGTCACCATAACAATTTTGGTGGTTTTCGGAAAAATAGTGCTTGAGAAAATCTCCAGGCCAAATTGGTTGTGAAGAAGAAAGAGAGAGAGAGAGAGAGAGAGAGAGAGAGAGAGAGAGGGAGAGGGAGAGAGAGAGAGAGAGAGAGAGAGAGAGAATTCCAGTGTTTACTAATATAGTGAAACCTCTCTAAAGTGGGCACCCTTGGGACCAGAGAAAAGTGCCCACTCCTGAGAGGGTCAGCCCTTCTGGGCAGTATGGATAACTATGTGTGCATGTATATGTACATTATTCACACATGCACATATATATATATATATATATATATATATATATATATATATATATATATATATATATATATATATATATATATATATATATTATATATATGTACAGTGTATACATATTATAATTCAAGGGGATGTGTATACATGCAATACAAAACTGTCCTTCATTACATAAACAAATTTGAACAGAAGCTGTCAAGAAACTACACAAACGTGTACCTGTGAACCAAGACAAAACTATACTGTCTCAGTATTGGCTATGAAGAACAGGCTTCACCTCACTGTTTACAAGAAAATAAAGACATGAAAGTGTCCATTGAGATGACACAAATTCTATCCTCCTTGGTCTGGCCGACTCAGCTCTGTATTTAGTTTATTTTAAACAGAGGGTACCCTCAGGCTCGTTCTGCCTAGAAGTCTGGAGCCTGTGTCCCATTGGGACTGATAAGCTCAGCAGACTGGCACTGCCTCAGAAAAAACAGGCCAGCTAGGACACCAGTTTCAGTCAACGTGCATTGACAGGTCTGTTCTGCACTAGTGGAAACTATAGCCTGCCTGGTACATATAGCAGCATGGAAACAATCTGTTTCTGCATGAACAGAAAGATATACACTGTATTTTATTGAGAGCCTCATTACACAGTTGTTGGGAGTCCCCCCCCCCCCGCCCCCAATTTGCTACAAGACCCAAACTTTCCAAAGCATACACCTAGCATGCATGGATAGAAAGCTGCCTGTGAGACAGGTTCAAGCTTATTAATTATGAATGCAAAATGGTTGCCTGGCACCATGGAGGTCAAGCAATAGGTCATATGGCAAGCATTTCAAGACCTGTATGTAAATTGGGGAGAAATTTGGTGAATTTAGCATACATTAAAGTTTTGTTTGTATGCAATTGGAATTGCCAGTTGTCTTAAACCTATATGTGTAAGTTATAAGTTTGTGTCTATCTCCAATAGTTTAGAAGATAGAGAGCTTTTGAAATTTTAAATACCCCTCATTTACATAATTTTAACCATCATGACTATTCCAAGTGAGGTGCCTAATACACTGGTAGGTCATTTACCATGGCAAGTTTGGTGGTTTTTGGAAGAGTAGGGTCCGAGAAAAACTCCGGACGAGTGTGGTCATAAAGAAAGAAAGAAAGAAAAAGAAAGAAGGAAGGAAGGAAGGAAAGAAAGACAGAAAGAAAGACAGAAAGAAAGAAAGAAAGAAAGAAAGAAACAAAGAAAGAAAGAAAGAAAGAAAGACAGAAAGAAGAATTCTTGGAAAAACAAAATCTCTGGGTTGGCACCCAGACATAATAAGATGCCTTACCCAACTTGTATTACGGATAGCTATGTACAGACCTTTATGTACTCCATTAAAAAGTGTTACAAATGGACATATGACTTGTTCCCGCTTATCGTGTTCATATATTTTCGGACCAGTCACAAAATGATTTGACAATATTCATAATAATTTTGCAGGAAAATAAAAGGTGGCAAAACGAACCAAATTTACGCCAATGCTAGACATTGTTTTACCCCCGAAAAAGATCAATAGCAATCTTTTTATAAACCCAGGCAAATGGTCTGCAATGACAGAGGAGCTCAACACCATTGCCACACAGCCGCATCTGCAACACGAGAGAAAGAACTATGCTGCTTATACAATATTTTAAACATGATCAAATAGATAAAATCAAGGAGGCTTAAAAAAAGCTCCTTGGTAAAATTAAACAATTATTAAAGTAGCTGGTATTGTTTAATAGAGAACATATAACTCCACGAGGTGTGTACATTTGACTCAGCCATTCTATCATATTTTCTACAGGTAAATGATATAAAGATTTGATGTATTAAACTTGTCTGAATGTGAAGCAGAATAAAATTCGGTCGTTTTTGAATGTTACATTATATTTAAATACTGTTAAACAGAAAGCTGCCATTCGAACTCCAATTTATAGGGCTGTGAAACAGCCGCATTCAATGACCCATAATCTAAAGTTGCATCATTTGAATTTATGCAAATTAGGTGAATACACAAAATTTTAATCTTGAATATCTTCAACACTTTCACAGACAGAGGTGCCATTCCATTCGAAGTTCTGGGTTTGTGATGTAGCCGTATTTATTGAAACATGAAGATAGATTGCAGTATTCTAATTGATGCAAATTACGCGTATATACAAATGTAAATGTTGTATAGCTTCATAATTGTCATAGATAGAAGCTTGGGGAGGGTACTTCCGCTGCAGTGGTAGGTATTTAGACGCGACGGAAATGACCCCCTATTTTCAACTCCCTGTAAAGTTTTGACCCCCACTATGATGTAAGGCTTGAATATTGGCCCCATTTTTTTTCCAAAAACAAGAAAACAAACCGGGCAGGAATTTGTTTAGATGTATGCTATAATTCTAGTCAGTTTTCGTGCTGTCTCTTTGAAAAAATGAAAATATACCGCTTGAGCCCCATCGTGGGAAAAATGTAGAATTTTGCGGGCTGTTTTGAGGTACAAACAATTCCTTCACAAGCTTTTCATGTTTTGGTTGGCTCATTATGTCTGTGTGCCAAGACAGACATATTTTCTTTCTTTCTTTCTTTCTTTCGTTCTTTCTTTCTTTCTTTCTTTCTTGCTTTCTGTCTCTCTCTCTCTCTCTCTCTCTCTCTCTCTCTCTCTCTCTCTCTCTCTCTCTCTCTCTCTCTTTCTTTACAGGCAAATTTGCCCGACATTTCATTTGAAAAAAATAATATGTAGAAATTCTTAACTTGGCATGATTATACTTCCATACTTGAAGTCTTGAGGTTTTGTAAAAATGTTCAATGGTTTTGAAAATTATGCAAATTGGGGTCATTTGAAAATTTAAATCTTGAATATCTCCACAAATATTATAGGTCAGGAAACCAATACAACCTGAATGTATATGTTTGTAACACTGCACATTTTTGCAATTTACATGTGACCTCTAAAGGCCAAAGATCAAGGTCATATGCACCTTTCAAATTATCATCCAGCCATAACTCTGACAATTTTCATCCAATTTTAACCATGTTGGACCCAAATTGTACGTGTCATTTAGCACCTAGGGTGCAGGGATAACCCACGAAAGTCAATTTGACTTATTTCCAGTGGGGGTCTTCTCCACAGCCAGAAACCTGCTGCCGCCGCTAACGCAGCTTCTCTTCTCGATAAACAGCAAGGGGTCTTTTATATGCATTTCCCATAGACAGGTCAATACATACTATGGCCTTTAATAAACCAGTCATGGACTTCTGGTATAATTGCGAGCCAGAGACAAGTCTCTTGGATTGGGCAGGGATTGAACCCGAGACCCCACACACATGAACCGGACACGTAGGTGGATATTGCAACGCTGCATATTTTTGTAATTTACATGTAACCTCTAAAGGTCAAAGTTCAAGGTCATTAGGACCTTTGAAATTATCATGTAGCCATAACTCTGTCAATTTTCATCCAATTTTGATCATGTTGGGCTCAAACTGTAGCTATTGTAACACTACACATTTTTGTGATTTACAATTTAAAGTTCAAACAATAAAGGTCATTCGAACCTTTGAAATTCTCATCAAGCCATAACTCGGTCAATTTTTAGCTCTGTTGACTTGTCAGTCAGCAGACCTTATAGAATCTGTTTGCGTCCATCGTCTGTCCGTCCGTAACTGTAAGCTTTGCCAAGAGTTCATGGAAATGAATAATTTTACGATACCGTTACACATACAACTTACAGAACTAAAAATTACAACAAGAAGAAAATACTTACGTGCAATACAGATAACTTGGTTTATCTGATTACCTGTGATAATTGCTTTAGTCAGTATGTCGGTGAAACCAACAATAAATTGAACGAAAGATTCGATGATCATAGGAATCGAATAAGAAACCCTAATTAAAGGAGATCCAATTCTACGATTCTGGTGGATCACTCCACTAGTGGACTTTGCAAAAACAACACATTTAAAGTCCAAATTATTGAAACCATAAAACAACTAGGAAAATACTCAAATGTTAAGATGAATAAGGAAACAGCAGGATTGCAAAGCAACAGAGAAACATTTTGGATGAAAGAACTCCGAACAGTATATCCCTATGGGTTGAATAATCGATGTGAAAAGAACATAGATCAAAGCTTAGAGCAGAGAATGATAATGAATATGACATACTCAACAAAAGAAGGAAAAGAAGAACAAACATAAGAGTAAACACAGAACACATAAAGAATCTCTTAGAGCTCAATATGTATTCAACGTACTCCAAGAAACTGCAATCAAAGAAACTAAATACTACATCAATAAAACTTTACCACAAATGAAGAAAAAAAATCTCAAGCAATTGGGACAGTTACTTCTGGATCAAGAAGTAACAAATGACAACAAGTTAACAGAGAGGATTGTCAGTTTAGTACAAGACATGATACAACATAAATTGGAGCTTCAGAAAGAACAAACGTGGAAAAGTAAGAAGAAAAAGAAACACGCGAATCCTGTGATAATACACTTTGAAAATCCAGCTATCGAGTACATAAATCTACAGAGTATTCTTAGACTTGAGGAAGTTGAAAATTCAGTCAGCAACTCTATTGAGGAGGATGTCACAGTTGCTTATAAATACACTTCTAGTATTCGTAATAAGGTCTTCAACTACAATCGAATTATGGATGAAGTGGACTTAGACAGCTGGAATATGAATAGTCAAACTTGTGGATATGACACTACTTTCAAGAAGTATATGGATAAAGACCACAAACATGTAATCACTGGTGATTTAAGTATCATTAAAAACAAGAAATTGAGACATTTGTTTCAATGAGGACCAATATATAGAGAAAGACATAACATCAACTTCACAAAGGCAAGAAAGGAGGTTAAAAGAGGACTCTACAGTTTCATTAAGAAACATAGTAATAAGAAAGGAATCTGTAACAAGGTATCTGATGAATGGAAAGTTAAAGTAATGGAGATAGCGGATGAAATAATTAAATACCTGAGAAAAGGACCTCTTCAAAAGTGGAGACAGATTAAACAAGTGCTGCAGGATTCATATTGTAGTCAGGAATTACAAGACTTGCATGACAAGTTTGTCATCACACCTATTGACAAAGCAAGCAATAACATTGCACTAACTTGTAAACCACACTACATTAATACAATACTCAGTGAATTAAATAATGAAAGTTATCAACAGGCAGGAACCTCTCAGACTGTTATCAAGGACCAAGTGGTTAAAAACAAGGAGTTGAAGTGCATTGTCTCAAATGAGGACAAGAAATTACCAACAAAATATGCAATTGTCAAAATGCATAAAAACCCTGTAAAATTCAGATTCATCATTGCAGCAAAGAAATGTATTTCGAAACAAGTTGCCAAACGACTCACTTAAGTCTTCAAACTTGTCAAAAATTCAGATACTAACTACTGCAAAAAAGGTGAAAATGTGCCCGGGAGTGAATAGAATGTGGATGACAGATAGCACAAGTGATATTCTACTAGATATTGACAAAATCAACAATAAGAATGGTGCCAATAGGAAAGGTCAGAATTAGCTCTGAAGTGTGCATTCGCCCCAATACACAAAAATTTGGAGGGCTAGAGCTGTGTATTCCCATTGGTTTGCATATTAAAGTGACCTTAAATAATCAGGTCAATTAAATAGCTGTGGTTATATGATTTTTGTGAGGTATTTAGTTATGCATCTAGATTTACTGTGCGAAATTTGGTGTCTCTATGTGCCGGTGTTTTCAAGTTATTGAGTTGCAAATTACAATGTAAAGTAATGGGAATACACAACCCTAGCCCTCCAGTGGCTGGAGTGCCCTCTTTCAGACAGGGCTAGAACCTTCTGTTCTTGTCCTTGCCTATTCAATTCATACTTTTGATTTCTCAACATTTTATACAAAGATCAACTTGACAGGCTTAAACAACGTGTTAATTTCAATGTTAGATAAAGCGTTCAAAGGTAGCACATGTCAGTATTTTAAAATATCTCGTGCTGAAGCTAAATTTGATAAAGGTAAGAACGAAGGAATATCTTACACGAAGCAAGAGTGTGCTCAAATGATAGAATATAGTATCAACAATGCATACTTTTGCTTTGGAACCAGGGTCTATCAACAAATAGTAGGCATACCAATGGGAACAGATCCAGCCCCATATATTGCCAACCTTTATTTACATTTTTATGAATCAAAATGAGTGGAGGAATTGGCAAAAACAAAATTTACAGCTACAAGAAGATCATATTCTCACACAAGAAGATTTATAGATGACTTGTGTGCTTTAAACAATGGAGATGAAATAAAGGGGAATTGGAAAAACATATATCCCAAAGAACTAATATTCAATCTGGAAAATGAAAGTAATACAAAAGCTACTTTCCCTGATCTGGATATAGAAATAAAGAACAACCAGTATGTAACATATATATTTGACAAGAGAGACCAGTTCAAATTTGATATTATCTCTTACCCTGATCTGAGAGTAAACATTCCAGAGAAACAAGCATATGGAGTTTGTATAGGACAAGTGATACGTATTGCTAGAAACACCACACTTTTTACTGATTTTTTTTAATAGGGTTAGAACTTTGTTGCATAAATTACAACACAAAGGTTATAAAAAACAACAACTAAACAAAACTATGTTGAAATGTTTCCATGGATATGACCAAATACCTAATAAATACAACACTAACTCAACAACATGAGTCAAAATGTTTCAAGATGGAATTTGAAATGACAAATTATAGTCCTCAAAGTGTTTAGAGTGGTAAGAGGGAAAGTACCCGGGGTAAAGTATACTTAACCCTCCCAGAGAATTTTCTCTAGTCCATTTTAATTCGGAAAACCATGATCATACTCACTTTTTGCAGGATTTCTTTCTTTTCAATCTTCATACAGTACTGTGGAAGAGGTGGCTTTCAGCTAATACCTTAGTACACTTTACCTCATAACACCTCTAGTCAACTTTATGATGCTAAAAATTGTATTACTATCTACCTGTTTATACCAGTGTCGGTATGGTGGAATAGTGTATGAAAAATATGGAGTAGGTACCGGGAATATTATTGCGTGCGGGCATACATGAAACGTTCAGCTTTGAAGACTTTGAAGAAGTCTTCTGGTGACATACTGGTTTTGAAGCTCAGGCTAGCATGAAGTAAACATGTCATGCCACATTCCGTGGTGCCTTTAACTATTAAATATATGTAGCAAGTCTTAGACTGGGTCAACAGCTTTCTCGAGCGCGCTTTGGGAGCAAAGTGCATGAATGGGCCAATGGAAACCGTTGACTTGGATCTTAATATAGGCCTAGTATAGAAGTACAGGCATGCTGGTACTCGGACGATGTTTTATGAGCAATATGGGTCTGGTATCCTTATAATTTGAAGCACTTGGACTCCAGTAGTTCAACCGAAGTAGCATTTCGCACTAAAAAAGCGTTTTAACGCCAACCACGATATTTTGGCTTTTTCACGCTCGTCTGGGTCAATGTAATGACGCCTGATTTAAATAATTTTATTTTATGAAAAGTTCAATGGTATGAAAGAATGAAGTAATTTTAATATCTGAATGATGTCGGAAATGCAGACAAGGGTAGCACTATGCAAATACGATGAGCCCGTCCATGTAGTACTTTAATGTGTTTTTCTGCAAAAAGACGTCATGCTTGAATGAATGTATTGGATAACAATTTCAGTCAATCAATTCCATTGTGTTGTTGAAAAAAAAACTGACAAGCAAAGTGATAGTTATAACATGTCACATGGCCATTATGCCACATAATCAACGAGGTCGAAGACCGAGTTGATTGTGATGGCTTAATGGTCATTGTGACATGTTATATATGACCTGTAACAAGGGTGGTAGGAACTGTCCAAGATATTCCTTGGTGCACGGAATTTTTCCCCTGTCTTTTGTGCATGGTGTACTTTGCCGCTTACGTAAGTTGTCACATGCACAGTCAAGTTTGACTGCTTGCGTATGTATTTTTCACTTACCAACATGGCAGCAGGAAGAGCGGGTGATGGAAGCTAAAATGACAGATTGAAGTAAGTTGGGCAGTATTCCCGCTCAACTATTATTTTTTTTCCAGAGGAGTACATGTCATAATGACCAGATTGCACGCTACAAGAAACCTATTGCAGGTAAAAAAAACTACATTTTTTGGAATTTAATTCACTTATTTTTTTCTTCAGGGTTCATGCCTGGCATGGACACTGATTTAGTGTTGTAAATTGAGTCATTTACATCAACTTACATTATGCCGCCAGTGATATCATGCTAGACATGACAGACGACTCGGAAAGTTCTAGGAATACTCGTCTGTACTATTCCAAGTCCTGTGGTCATCTGCACAGATCCTGCTGGAACAATGCCTTGGTTTGGGCTGTTCAGGGGAAGGTGTCAACAACAACTGTTTCTACAACACACTGCCTGTAGGTCATGCTGCACTGTACAACGCCAACAATGCTATTGTGTGAAAAGTGTTCATTATGTGATATAATCAATACTTTTTCTGGCTCCCTATTGGTCTGTTCCTACCACCCATGTTACAAGTCATTGTGTGTTTTAATTCATTGTAATATTCTTGGTATTATTAAATGTTTACAGTTCAGTGCCAAAAGTGTTTTCAACCCTTAAATATTGGGTAGCACCTCCCTGTGCTGGTGCCACTGCACGAACGTGATGTCGCATTGACCTGTACAATCTCCAGTTTTTCTTCCTCAGAGAGGCATATTCTCCTTGCCACGTGTTACCTTCAGTAGCGTGGTTGGCATGTCAAAATTATTACTAAAGAGCAAAACAATTTTACAAATATTGCAACGATTTCTTCTTTGTTAAAGAATGTAAACAAATTCATTGCATGCATGCAATAGCATGAGATGGTGTGGTATGACTGTATACAAGTGTCGTTGAATGGCTGCCACCTAGTTAAAATAGGCCTACTGTGCGGTGTTAAATGAAATATTGTTTAGAGTAAAAATGTATGATGCACCTTCTTGGTGATTTTATTTTGAAATGTTGGTTGAACGTTAGGTGTTGCTGCAGTTGTGTTGACTGTGAAGGCCCTGAGAGGCGCCACTATAGTTTTTTTGTTAGTTTTACATGATAACTGAATCATTATGAAGTTTTCATTTGTTTGTTTTTTATGTTGGTTTGTTACCTTATTGCTTTTTCTTTTCGTCTGTCTTTGTCTTTGTTTGTCTCTTTGTCACTGTTTCGTCCTCTTTCACTGTTTTTTACCATTTGAATTTGTTTTGTTTCTTTTCGTGTATTTTTCTTGTTTGTTACTATTTGGATTATTATTTGTCTTTGTTCATTCGTCTACTTTATTTCTTTTTTAGCACATCGCGCGAGGTGATTAAACGGAGAAGTGTCGAAGGTGGATGAAATGATTAAGGAATCAATTCCTGTGAAGTAAAAAGACGAAGTTTCTTGGCCGTTTGACGGTTTGAAAAGGTGGACCACGTGTAAAATGGCACAAGGATTGAAAAAATGTCAATACATGTGTCAATAAGAGAGAAAATTGTGTCAGGCAACATGCCATTGGAACACAACACTTGAATAACACACTGTCCATTTGCGTGTTTTGAATTAAGAAAAGAAATGGGAATAGGTATGCATTAAGACTGTACACGCATTAGTAAATGAACGTAAGTAATTTTTGGAAATAAACTTAACTATGGCTTCCAATTCCTGATTTCCAGTTCTTGGTGGCTAGTTGCCAGTTGGTAGCCGGGCGCTCCTGCTGAGGGGTGAAAAGATGTCTGACCGCTACTATATATATGGGGTGCCAAGTGTGACATCTATTTTGTGGTTATTTTCATTCATTTCGTGGGCGACATCGATAAATTTTAACAATTTCGTCCACAGAATTGTGAAGGATATCAATTTTGTCCACAGAATTGTGAAGGATATCAATTTTGTACCCAGAATCCATCAGGTTATCAATTTTGCCCATGCAATCCGTAAGCTTATCAACTACGGCCACGAAATCAAGTCAGTTCATCAATCACGTCCACACAATCGAGTAAAGCTACCAATTTTGTCCACAAAATCGTGTAAGGCTCCCAATTTTGTTTACAAAATCCTGTAAGTCTGCCGATTTTGTCCACGAAATTGAATAATCTTGGGATTCTGCAGAAAATCCATATTGATTCTGTCAACAAAATTGTCTATGAAATTTAGCTGTCTTGTCCACGAAAAAATATACAATTCACAAAATTGAACCAATTTTCACGAAATTGTAACCCTCATGCGATTCTGTGGACGAAATTGTTAAAGAAAATCACGAAATGCAATCAGTTTCACACAATTCATTAAAGCCCGTTGTTTCATTTCTGTGCGCATAGTTTTGAATTTCGTCCACAAAATGCGAATAAGGCTTTTCACTTTTTGTGTGTAAGATTGTTGTTTTATCCACGAAAATCCTTGCCTGCGGAGCAGACCAAGTTCTATGTTACTAAATACGCAGCTGGGGTCTGCTCTGGAGGCAACGAAAATCCAGCAATCTTTTGATTTTGTCCAAATTTTTATCACGAAATTCAAATCATCTTATCGATTTTGTCCACGAAAACGGTTTTCAGTTTCGCGCACAAAATTGGAAGAAATAACAGACAGAATTATGCTTAATAGATTGTGTGCATTGAATCGCAAATGAAATAACGAAATCGTTATCGTGGTCATTTTTGTATATATGACTTGTAGAAAGCATCGGTCTCCACGTCTCACAATAAGTCAGCGAACAATTCAGCTGTTGTCCATTTCAATTTTTTAGCGTGCCAAATGGTCATTGGCGCACGTGTGAGATTTGTCAGTTTCTGATAATGTCGTCAAGGGTCTCTGATGGTTCGAAATTCAAACCTGTTACACTTGGCACGCCACTTGCCACACTAGGCCTCAAAACGTCACATTTTACCAATTTCGTGGCCAAATCGATTAAGTTTTTTCAATTCCGTGTGTTTTAGAATTTTGTGGACGAAACTGAGGTATTTTTTGTGATTTCATGTACGAAATTGAGAAATTGAACGATTTTGTTGAAAGAATTGTATTATCTTTGGATTTCCTTGAACAAAACTGTTATACTCGTACTATTGTGTGCAGGTAATCGAGTAAGCTATGGATTTTGTGAAATGTTCTTCCAATTTCGTGGACAAAATTGGATAAAATATTGATCACGTGACATGTTTCTCCATTTTGTGCACAACGTTTGATCAAAAATGGATTTGTAAACAAAATTAGAAAGCTTTGAGATTTTGTGGACGAATTCAAAACCTTACCCAATTCTGTGAACGAAATTGGTAAATTTAAGGATTCTGTGGACAGAGTTAATAAACTTAACGATGTTGTGGACGAAATCGACATATTCAACAATTCTGTAGATTCCAATTTTCAATTTTGAGGACGAAATCGATAAAAGCTAACATTTTTACGCACGAAACTATAATACTATAGGATTTGTGCACAGAATTCAACAAGCTTGTTGGATTTTGTGAAATTCTTTCAGTTTTGATATTTTTTCCCTTCCAGTTTTTCCACAAAATTGTAGTAGTAGTTTCAGTTCGTGGAGAGACTTCAATTTTGTAATTTGCTCTTATAATTTTGTGAACCCCGTTGTGATTCCGTCCAAGACAACGATAGGTATTACGATTTCGTGTCCGAAAATCAATGATATTACACTTTGCATCCCATAACTATGTGGGCGTATGCTACTACATGCTCGTCCCGGGCAGAGCCGCTTGATACATACATATATATATATATATATATATATATATATATATATATATATATATATATATATATATATATATATATATATATATATATATATATATATATATATATATATATATATATATAAATATATATATAAATATATATATATATATATACATACATTGGAAAGTTTAACAAATAAAAATGATGCAATATTCATAAGACAAAATAAAATGAAAAATACTCTTGGTAAATAATGACTAGTCAAAGTTGTAAGTTATGACTCACAACCTTTTGACGTACGTAATATTAGGTAGCTATACCTTTGTCCAGTAGTTTTGTTAAAATATCAAATAAGGGACTTGGTACAGGGAACAGTTCCCTGTACCCTGTTCCTGGTTTCCGGTTGTAAAGGCAGTTCTTAATCTATATGCGGACAGTTGCTTAATTGTTTCCAGTTTCTAGTTCTTCTGGGAGTTTGTTTTATATGTTGCCAATTGCAAAAATTGAGTTGGTATACACATTGGGAAGTTTAACAAGTAATATTGCTGCAATATATATGAGGAAAAAAATAAAAAAATATATATGTTCTTTGGTAAATATTGACTGGTCCCTTCAGAATAAGGAACTGGGAACCGGGAACCGGGAACCGGGAACCGGGAACTGGGAACCAAGATATTAAATATAGAGGAACAGAGAAAGATTCATTGTTCTTCAGATTTGAGGTCGGAGTGCTGAGACAATAAGATGGGTTACAATGACCAATTATCTGCGTGTTCAGCTCAATACACAATCCAATACACAGAATTCTTCAGGGCTAGAGATGTGTAGTCCCACTGGATTGCATGTTAAATTAACCTCAAATTAAAAGACTACTTTTAAAGTTGCAAGAATAAAATTTACGTGAAAACTTCAACTATGAACATAATTTTACCACACAAATTTTACTTTTTCTGCAAGGAGTGGTTTTAAAGTTATTAAGCTATAATTTACAATGAAAAGTAATGGGAATACACAACTCTAGCTCTGAATAACTGACATGCCCTCCACAGGAGAGCAGTAGAGTCACCTGTTCTTGCTCTTCTCTTTTAGGGGACATTATGTAGCGCATTCAATTGCACTTTTAGTCAAACATGCAGTCCAGTATAAGAATGATTTCCAAAGGAGTAATATTTTTCTAAACACTGTTTTGCAGGACATATTTTATAAATCCGTGATCATGATGAGTCAGGCATTTATTCCGCTGAATTCTATGAAAGGACTCTTTCCTCGGATACTGTATATAGTTCAGCAACCATACTTTATAGAATAAACATAAAACACGACGAATATTCACTATAAAAATCCGTGTCAATTCCTTCTAATGACATACTCTGTTATATGTTATTGATCATAAGAGGGAGGTGGATTGACATGTACGTCCCTGATCACAATAAACAAATCACATTGATGATGATGATGATGATGATGATGATGATGATGATGATGATGAGGAGGAGGAGGAGGAGGAGGAGGAGGAGGAGGAGGAGGAGGAGGAGCCAACACAGACATATTGTTTTTCTAGGAATTCTTTCTTTCTTTGTTTCTTTGTTTCCTTCTTTCTCTCTTTCTTTCTTCTTTACTAGAAAATTTGTCCAACATTTCATTTGAAAAGTATTATACGTAAAAACTCCAAACTTGGTATGATTATACTTCCACATGTGAAGTCTTGAGTTTTTGTAAAGAGGTTCAACGGTTTTGAAAATTATGCAAATTAGGGCCATTTGAAAATTCAAATCTTTGAATATGTTCAAAACTATAATAGGTACAGGTAACCAATCCAGCTTCAATTAATATGTTTGTAACACTGCACATTTAATGTAATTTACATGTGACCTCTAAAGGTCAAAGGTGAAGGTCATTTGGACCTTTGAAATTTTCATCCAGTCATAACTGGGTCAATTTTTATCCAATTTTGATCATGTTGGGCTCAAATTGTAGCTATTGTAACATTGCAAATTTTTGTAATTTACATGTGACCTCTAAAGGTCAAAGATCTAGGTCTTTGGACATTTGAAATTTTCATCTAGCCCTAACTTAATCAATTTTTATCCAATTTTGATCGTGTTGGGCTCAAATTGTGGCTATTGTAACACTGCACATTTTTGTTATTTACATGTGACCTCTAAAGGTCAAAGATATAGGTTATTTGGACCTTTGAAAAATTCATCTAGCCATAACCCAGTCAATTTTTATCCAATTTTGAGCATGTTGGGCTCAAATGGTGCCTATTGTAACACTTCACATTTTTGTTATTTACATGTGACCTCTAAATGTCAAAGATCTAGGTCATTTGTACCTTTGACATTTTTATCTAGCCATCACTCGGCCATTTTTTTTCCAATTTTGATCATGTTGGGTTGAAATTGTAGGGATTGTAACACTACACGCTTTTGGCATAAAACGTGCAACCTCTAAAGGTCAAAAGTCAAGGTTATTTGGCCTTTTGTAAGTTTCATCTTAGGCATAACTTGGTCAATTTTCATCTGATTTGGTTCATGTTGGGCTTAAATTGTGGGTATTGTAACACTGTACATTTTTGCAATTTACATGTGACCTGTAAAGGTCGAAGGTCGAGGTCACTTGGACTTAGAAATTTTCATCCAGCCATTAGCTTAATGGCAGGTGAATGAAGTACCAAAGGACAAAAGTTGTAGCCCGTAATATTTACAACTTTTGAAGGCATACAGACAGATTTGCTTTGGTGCAAATCTTCTTTTCTAGTATATTATACTGTTTTCGCTTTGGGGAGAACACACACATGTATGTGTCATTGTTTGTGTGTGTGTGTACTCTCTGTAAATCGTGGATAAATAACCTAAAATACTAGTAATAAATATTGATCTAATCTGACTGATGAGAGGATGCACGCTTGCCTGGAAACAAGGCACAAATGACAAACTTTGGCATTCTTGTCATATAAACGTGAACACCAAAAATTTGAACCTTTTTCAGAAAAGTAATACAATGGCGAAATTCCGAAGAATTTGCGAAAAACAACTAAAACGATTGTCTTGCAATACAATGGCGAATTCCGAAGAATTTGCGAAAAACAACTAAAACGATTGTCTTGCAGAGTGAACACGTGGTGGATCCACTATCGTGTCAGTTTACTGCTCCCGTGTTACACTCCATTTCATATGTAAACAGCGAAATAATTGGACAAAACACAGAGATACCGACGCAAAACATGTTTCCTTTGTCCAATGAGAACTCTTCCCTGTGGTGGAGGACAAAAACGTGTATATCTGGCTGTTAGTTTCCCCTCCCTCGGACAACTTCCTCAGCTGTCAAATGACTTTACAGCATAACCGAAGAGAAGAAATATACATTATACAAACAGACAAATTCCATGATAGATAACCAACAAAAGTTTGTCTCACATGAGAAGACAGAGAACATTTAAACCGTAAAATCCGAATAATCTAGATCCGTGTTTTTTTTAAATATTTTTATCGCGGGAGTGAAATGAACAGCCAATTACAAGTGCATGGGTACATCAAGCTGGTGAGAGTACTGGTGGAAGTATCGTGGAAGAAGGAGAAGTGGAATTTATGAATTCTCTCCGTGAAAAATCGTCCGTGAGGGGATACAATACACGTGAAGTGACCAAAAAGGCTCCGGGACTTGTTATACATATCAGGGTACTCAGTGAACGGACTAGATTGGAGTAACTGTCCTCGGCTTTGTCCAACCCCTGCATACTCCGCCATCATGGCGGCCGTTTGGTCCTCTTGCTCGCGCTGGCCCTTCCTTGGGCTCTTGATGATCTGCGCTGTGGCGAGGAGTAGTGAAAACAACGGACCAGATTCGGCTGCCCAACACCAGGGTTGTTCTGATGTGCGGACTGCTTACGTAAAGAAAGGATTTAATGCCAATGAAGTGCCACCCAAAGCACTACCAGGTTTGTATTGACAACCTAGACTGGGGGGCCAGAGAGGGGCTGCTGGTAGTGTGGTACACGTACTGTTCCCATTGCTAGGGTGCAGAGGCCGTGACCCTTCCTAAGTGTGACGTTACCAGGAACAGTGATTTTTTTGCCCGTATTTCATTCATACATTCATCTTTGTTGGGAATTAGGGAACACTTTGAACTTTCTATCATTTGGTGAGGAATCTCCTCTGTCGAAGAAGTGTCTGCAAGAATAACTGGTTTAAAGCAATCCACTGATTAAGTCCGTGCTCGAAGGTGTGACACGCTGGTCTCGGCAGTATCTGCTTTCAGTGCAAACATTTCCCTAACTGAGCACTTCATTCAGTAAGGCGATGGCGGCCTCTGCAAACCCGTCTGGCCCTCGCATAAAAAGCCAGGATTGTTCCTTCGTATATTGAAATCTATTACTATAGTTTGGTTAAAGTAATATTAAGAACTGAAAAGTGGCATAAATGTGGGCGTAGATTTTTTAGCACAGACGGGCACCAGTAGTTTAACAAACGATTTTGACGCATCTGCCTCGCGGGCTAAATTCAAAGCATACAATTTACATGTTATACATAACAAGTTTGCATTTCAGTGAAACAAGTCATAAAATTGTGTTATTTGGCATAACTTAGTTGGAAGGTGGACAGTGAGAGCTGAGGGAGACCAGAATGACTGTAATGCATCAGTGCTGTTGTGAGAGACTGTTGTGTTCACTTGAATTGTAGGAAAGCAAGCATGGAAAATTGCTTGCCTAATAATGTTAATGTGTGGGTATTGTAGAATGCTTTCAGAGGAAAAGACCTTGTAATTTGTCAATTACTGCTACAAAGCTAGCCCTTTCTTAAACAATAATATATGCAAAGAAAACAAGTGAAGTGGTGCAAAGCAGGATGATCAGCAGTATTGGTCCAGATGACATCAGTGTTACACCAGTGTTGAGCTTCGTGTCTCAGTCTGATAAATTGTCCTGGATGGTTGTTACTTGAGGTGAGCTAAAAGTGACACAGGCAACCAGCAGAATCATGAATGATTCTGCTAATATTCTAGTAGGCACTGACCACCAAAGACACTGTCTATGGAAGATACTGATTTAGGGATGCCGGCATCACTTCTGTACTACAAAGTTTGGTTCATTTGGAATGAAGAGGCTCCACGAGTAATGTTAGGGGGCCAAAGTGGACTAAAACACATCTGACAACTCGATTATTGTAGGCAGGGATTGAGAGAGTCCATTGTAGTGAATCCTTTGGCATATGGATCAGATATGTCGGCACTTAAGATGTTTAATACAGGAAAGTTTGTCTGGGGTGCCTTGTTTTGTTGTCTGCCGTGGAATCAGTGTCTTTGGTAAACAGTGTCTTTGGCCATCAGTAGCTATGGGACCAAATAAAATAAAGGACATTATTAGCTGTACATGGATATGCGTTAGGCTCGAGTGTGGAATGTGGGCAGTGCGGGCTAACAAACAACTGAAAGGGGTTGATAATGGACACTTAAAGAAGCTAGTGATGGGATAATGATAAATTGTATTTAAATGAAAAACATATGCCAGATCTACACTTCAGGATCTCTGTGGAAAGTAAATGTCAGTTGGGATCTTGACCGCTCTGTCAGATGGTCAGTTGGGAATCCTGATCGTTCTGTCAGGTGGGAGTCTTGGCCATTCTGTCAGATTATCAGTGCATAGTCTTGACCACTCAGCTGTGCTTGGCGTTATCTTTATCTGCGTAATGGACCTCCAAGCGATCAAGTCATATATTACTCCCTCAAAAAAGTAAAGCAATGGTGATGCAAATGTATAGGACCTCTGTTTTTATTTTTCAAGTGACTATTTGTCAAGTTGAAACTTGGGCCTACCACCTTCATATAAATGCTATGTATTTAAATTTGGCTTCACTTCAGAAAATGAAGACAATAAAGAATACCATGTGAGAGACACAGATCAGTTGCACAGGGAAGGTTATCCATGTTTGAATGTATACATGAACAATTGTTCATTATTTAATATGAGCAATTGTTCATGTATACATTCACTGATACCATTAGCCAGTTAGCCTTTTTTTTTTTTTTTTTTTTTTTTTTTTATTATTTGGCTACAGAAATGGCTGAAATACTTTAAGACACACATATATTAAAGAGACACAGTAGAGTCCATGTTAATGTTGGATATATTTTCAATTTTTGGTTAAAGATTTTAAAGTTAGTCTAGTCTGTCCATGTATAAGGACCTGTAACGTACATGGCATTGTTAATTACTTGTACTTGTTATTAAATGAATACTTGGCCTCTGCCATTTATCATTGAAACATTAGAAGCAATAAAATTCAACGAGGCATCTTGTTTATTCTACTAAACTAAATAGCACAGGTTTTCTCTTAAATCTTGTTTTGTAAATTTAATGGGGGGGGGGGGGCGCAAATATTCTTGAACTGCATAGTGCTTTTTCTTACAAAAACAAGTTTAGACTGCTGCTTTGGTTGTCATATTGTAGACAAATTGTGATATGGTCTGGGCCTGAAGACTGCTTTACACATGTGTTTGTGGGCACATATAAAAAAAACTGTATGCTAGGGTAAACTAAATGTTCCTGAGTATGGCACTATATGTATATTTAACGGTCCATTATAGTCAAGTATATGGCTTGTGTGGCTGTGCACATAAGTGAGGTCTTTTTGTTGTGTAATCTTTCATATTCAGAAGACGTTTTAAGATGTCGTTCAAATTGTCCAGAAGAACTTGTAAGTGCATTTAATTGTCATGTACTGCTGATTTAAGATGGAACAGCCCAGTTCTGGTGAAAAGCTATGTTACAACAGTTTACAAAGAAGATGGGATGTCATATTGATCCAGTCAACTTTATCAACTAATTCTGACTGTCCATGTAACAAGGCGCATGAATACATAGCTGAACTAGTTGGAAATACTTGTCCACCTACATTTGAAAAAATGTGGGACAAATTTGGTAGGTGCCAATAAATACACCAGTCTGACAGTATAAATACATGCTGAAGAGAAAGAGTATTTATGACAGCTTATACTTGTAAATACTAAGAGCGATAGGATGGGGAATAAGGGCATTAAAAGTTCATGATGACTTCAAAGTGTCCAGGGTGAGAAAATTTGTTTTGAAACTACTATGTCTGTGGGACCAGTGACAAAAATTTTTTCGTTTATCCTCCCTCATGATATCACTTGAGCTAATGAAAGTGTACCTAGGTTTTGCTTGTTAAAAGTATGTTTTAATGGAAATCAGTGTCATATGGTGAGTCTAAGTGTCTGTTATGCCAAGAAAATTTGAAAATTAACAGATTATGAATTTTGCCAATAAAAATTACCTGTCCATAGGACAAGTGAAATGCGGAAATAACCTGTCTTCAGAATGATTTCTTTTGTCCCAAACAAAAGGATCATAGGAATTTTCACACCCTGATGTCCATCAAGCTTTAAGAGACAACAAGAGCATTTGGTTACACTAGAGGTACAAAATTTTACCTGTGTGTATATAGTGAAAGTGAAACATGTCTTCAATGACTACTGTAACTGTTGGCCACAATATAGGATGTGGAGACATGTTGTCATTTATAGGATGTATGAATAAGATTGAATGTACTGAGGCAGTGTCAGCACCAGGTGGTCTCTCAACATGGATCACTGTGTACACACACATAAAAAAAATGCTGTCACTTGAAAATAGGATGGCAGGATTCTTCATTTACATTTGTACAATTAAAGAACAAAGACCATGATCATAAGGGCTTCCAAATGGAAGTGAATATTGCACAATTTCCAGACAGTCACACCAAGGTTTTTGTTTTCTTTTTCTTTATTTTCTTTTATTTTTTTTCTGAATGGCTGAAGAAGGTGTGCTGGATGAATATTCCTGTGGGATTTATATGGGGGGGAGGAGGTTGGTTGCACTTTTGGTTCTATCATATATCTGGCTGGCTGGCTACAAAAACTTTTCCATCTGCCAGATAACTTGAACATGCAGCACAGCTTTTCCACAAGAGAGCCCCTATGTAATATAACCATACAAGATTAAGGAGCCCACATCCTAAGGCAATTTATTTTGATTATTATGAGTGAGCAGTCTGCTTCTCTCAATTGAGCCAGTAGGAGTAGAGGCAATGGGAGGCATGAGGGTTGTCTTCATCTGAACACTGGCCACATTGCAAAACATAAAATACTTGCCTTCCTAGATAAGCTACATCTGACAGATTACTTAGAGTGATGGGTGAGGTCCATATAGGATGGGTATGTAAGGCTGATGATTTTCCATTTTTTGTGGAAACAAGTGACAGAATTGTGGAACAAGCCCTCAAAATGGAAAAGCTATATTTCTCTGCAGAATTTAAGGGAATGCGCTGAAATTTCTGACGTATAGGAAGGAATAAATGAAGTGGAAAATGGGTTCATTCTTTTGTTACTGTGATAAAATTCATGCCAAACTAGCCTCATCTACATTAATACAAGTGTGACAAGGTTTATTAAGGGCATTGTCATCATTAATTGTGCAATTTGAGACTCTTGTGGGAATTTTTATTTCGGTGGGAAAGAGCACCATAGTGGCTTGAAAACATACATGAGTTACTATTGAGAAAGTACTGTCCACATTATTCCACTGCCCCCTAGTTAAGCACTTCCCCATTTGTAATTCTTGAGAAACAGCCCTGAATTGCTCTGGCTGCAGCTGTGTTATTCTGGCTTTGTGCAAGATTTTTTTTTGGGGGGGGGGTACATCGAAGCTAGAAGTGAGTTTGTGGTGCCGGAAATTAACAATGTCAGATGGTGTGGTAGTCAAATGCAAGGTTTCCAGTCAGATAGACATATTCAGAAGAAAAAAGGAAAAGGCCTGGTTAAAAAGTCTGGCAAGTATATGAAAGCTGGAGAGTCTAAAATGGAAAACCTCAATCAAAAAAGAACTCTCAACCATAGTTATGTCATTGTCCATGTGGCCAGCATTCTGTTCGTCTTTGTTCATGGGGTTTTGTTACCATTCACTTTTAAAATCTATAAATGCTTGTGCTGAACTCTTTTTCACCAATTTCCAAGTATGTATAATGATGTGTTTAGTTATCCTGCAAAAAGTAGCCACATAGGATATCTCTCCCCTCCCCCCCCCCCCCCCAAAATGTGATGTTAGGATGCCCATGACCTTGGAATGCATATAAAAATCAACCTGTGCATGTCTTGTTACCTCTGAAGTGTCCATATGTTACCTTAGAAAAAGCAGGAGATGGTGTCTTGATGATGGAAACATTGCCAGATATTTTCATCTGTCATGCATTTTGTCTCTTCCCACCCTCACTTTCAATGCAGAGTGCACCCAGTATTTGCCATATTTTATGTGGGCAAAACTGTGTGTTGGTAAATGGATGGGGTGGAATGAATGCTGAATGCTTGGTACAGGAAAAGTTACCCGGTGGCATGGGGTCGGTGAGCGTTTTAGGGTATTTATGTAGGCGTCAGTATTTGCTCAGTCCCAAAGCCTGGACCACAAAATGTTGTCCGTGTAGCACCCTGGTCTGCCATCAAGCATGTCCAGGCACTTGTAAAGCCTGATAAATTGTGCACCTTTGTACTTTTTTTGGCTGGTAGAACTATATTTTAGACTTGTAAGTTTCAGATGCCAAAAGCCTAAATTGATCCCAGTTGACCCTGAAATACATAGGCCTGTTACTAAATATGATTGATGTCTATTGATATTTTGCCCACATTTAATGGCACACGAGTTGGCTGAGTGAGATGTCCCTGGCAGAGGGCGCTATAGACTTTGTGGGTTAGGGTTGTGTTACTTCATGTGTGGTATTTACAGCATGCAGCCTTGATCCAATACATTTAAGTATTTACAAGAACTTGTAATGTTTAGAATGCATCGTAAAATGACATTGGTTATAAATTGAGGCCACTCTTTTTTTTGTTTTTTTTTGTTATTGGGGGTTGTTTGTGGGGTAATTTTATCAGCGGTTGGTTGCACACTGCAGGTGGTTATGATCAGGCTACTTGACCCTAGTGCCGGGGGGGGGGGTTATATGGTCGAAAAAATTCAGCAGTACTAGGGTTAACAATGTCCATACATTGGAAAATTAGTCGTCTTGACCAGATGGTTGGAAACTGAGGGGTCAGGAATTGCAGTTGCACTGTGAGAAACACTGTTACTCACAGCGCCCCCTTGTGGAATGTTTGTGTCTTCTTCTGAAAATGAAATGAAAATACATGCACACACCATGCAGATTGCTTCCTGTGGTTTGTAAATGGAAACTGAATGTATGATACGGCAGGAGGCAAATATATGCGATTGTATATTGTCCATTTTGGAGGGTTGTACTGCTGTCTGCTAGCTGGTCACTGCCACCATCTCTAATTGAGTCAATAAAGGCAGTATTGAACATTGAGAACCAGGCTTGCCATGTGTCAGTGCTTTAATATTACAGCTCATCTCGGTCAGGGCATGTCATTTAATGACACTGTGGTAGACTTCATATCTTCCATCAAGTAATGCTGCAGTTGGTGTTTGCTGTCAGTGATCAGAACGAAATCAAATTTGTGATGGGGCTTGCAGTCTGTCTGTTTTCTAGACCAGCTTGACTGGGTGACCCATTGCTGCTTTGTTAACGTTGCTGTCAGCCGCTGTGTACATGTTAATGAGTACGTCATCTTAGTGTCCTCTACCCTTTGTATGGCTGTAATAGCTTGATGACAATTTGCTGGATTTCCAAAGGTCCTGGCTGGGGTCAGGTAGCTCTGTGGTAGCCACAATGATTAGTGCTAACAAGGCAGTTGGTGGTGATGGCAGGATGTTGGAATTGGCCAAATGAGGCCTAATATCTTTGTTGAATAGGTTCCTATTGCAGCAGGGCTACATTATCATATAGTAGGCAGCTATGCCTGGATCCCCAATTTTACGAGCATTAGCCAGATTTGAAAAGACAAAAAACTTGGGGGTACAGGTGAAAAAAAAGCTGTTCACTTGGTGAGGATGCCATGTATCCCTGACTTTTTTTTTTTTTTTTTTTTTTTTTTTTTTGAGTTGGGAAACATTTAGGACTAGAAGACTAAGTCAGTATAAGTTGCAGTGGTGATTCACATTTTTAAGTTCTTGTCCAGGACTGTCAGCCAGAATTTTCCTCAAACTTGGTGGGGGTATCTTGGTTGGGTCTCTACCAAGTATCTTAAACTGGTCACACACTGTTGATTTCTTTCCGGGTGAGGGGGTGGGAGGTGGGCAGATTAGAAAACAAGAAATTCGTTAACCCCTTAGCCAATTGCTTTGCAATTGAATATGAACACTTTTGGGTACCGTTAGACCAGGGTGGGACCTAAGAAATGAGGGTTGAGACAGGCTTTGGCAGTGAAAGGACATTAGTGCACTTGACAACAATATCTGTCTCAACCATTTGTACCATTAAACACGTGCAGATGACCCTCATTATTTATATTTACATTTATTGTTACATCTGTGCAGAACTAATATATAGAAATGCTACTTTTAGGCCATTTTATGTCTAGAATTAAACTGAATGTCCACATGCGTGTACATGTTGACCCCGGAGATAGACATTGACAGAGCTATAAGCTGAAGGAAAGATAGCTAGCCTGTTTTTTGACAGTGCTGGTCTGGTATTGTGGTCAGCATTGCCAGCATGTAGCAACCTAAGGTGTCTATTGTACAGTGACAAGTCTGGTGTACTTATTGCTGTACTCCTGATATTATGGGCTGATGGTGAGGGTCAGCAACATGTAAGGATGAGGTGGTCACTGAGTCTTCATGTTAGCAAGAAGGAATAATTAATCATGCAAATGTATAAGGCTGTTTACTACCCACCCCTTTCCACCCAACTGCAAGTACATGTCCAAGAACAAAATAAGAAAGTGACTAATCCCTCACCTTAAATAAATGTTTGTTACAAAAAATGCTAAGCTGAATTAAGTGCTGGTTTATGTTTGCAAGCTAAAGGAACAGTTTTGTGGACAGTATAAATCCTGGCTGTGGCAGGTGATTTTTGGCTTTTGTGGTACCTTATGGCTCTGGGTTGGGTTGCTGCAGTATAAAAGAGGAACAATTGCAAAATACAAATAAAACAAAAACAATAGCATGTTTGATTGTATGGTGGTTATATGAACCAGTTTGAAAAGCTGATCTGGGTCTGTACAAAGTGTATTCATGGGATGTAAGCTCTTTACACTTTTCAAGGTTTTAACAGTTTCTTTCCACTGGAAATGTGTGAAAAATAGAGCTGTCTGCTGTGGCATTGTGGCCTGGAGACGTGATTTGGTCCTCTGAATGTGAGATTATGTCACAGAGAGATTTGAAACAATAGCATTCATGATAGAATGCCTGATGGGGTGGTTTACCCTTTTAAGTATCTGTCTTTATTTTTCTGTAACCTGTACTAAAGAAAGGGAAGTGATTATGATTGTTCTGTTAGGTGCATAGTGAAGGTGTGCCACAGACACAGTTTGGCACATTAATGAGAGTGATCATGTAAGAAACAAAATGTTGCATGTCTGTGATTGGAAAAGACACTTCTTCTATTGAATAATTTTTCTTATTTTATATGCAGTAAGTGTACTGGTACTATGTATCAATTTTGATGGGTTTTGCATTTCAGGCAATGAACTGACATTTTTGATTTAACCGTTTTGGACATGCACACAGGTCCTGTTAAGCCCATGTTAAAATACTATTTTATTGTATTTTTTTCCCTGTACTGACTTGCCTGTCTGCTAAGCTATATAAATGTTCTGGTTAGGCATCCATCCATCTGTCTGATGTCCAGAATTCACATTTTCAACTTCTCAAAAACCACTGGCCATACCCGCTTCAAATGTGGGGGAAATGGTACCTTGGGTGGGTCTCCACCAATTTTATTCAAATTGTCATGCTCTACAAATTTTACATTTTTGTTTTCTCCATTTGGGGGGGGGGGGGGCATGATCTTTTAAAATCTTCGTGAAAACCACTGTGGCAATTTCTTCAAAATTGCATGGAAATATTTCTGTGGACCCCCAGTCTCCTTTGATTTGTGCAGCAAGTTTTTCCTTATTTATGGGGGGGGGGAGGGCGGGTCAGCTGAGCTTATTTCATGCTCGTTTGTCCCTGGTGTCGGCATTTGTGTCCATCAACGATTCACATTTTTGGCTTTTACTCAAAAAGCATTGGCTGGATTCACCTGAAACTTGGTGGGGGTGTGCCTTTGGTGGGTCTCTACCAAATTTGTTTAAATAGTCATGCTCCAATGATAGTAGGTTTTTTTTTTTTTTTTTTTTTCCATTTTGTGGCAAATTACATTGGGGGACCCAGACCTTAATTTGTTAACAGGTGGCACTGCAATTTTTCAAATTCCAACCATTGGTAGATAATATACAGGCTAGTCAGTGCCACAAAACTAAAAAAAAAAGTGAGCCCCAAAAGACCAATTTGGGTTTTCCATCACATAGAATATTTTACACAACTGGAAATAAAGGTAAAAACTTCATTCAAAACTTCAGTGCTTCTTTGCACAAGTTAACTGCAAGTGGTACAAAATATTAAGACCACTTGGGAGTGTGCATTCATGGGCAAAACGCTTATTAAAATGTCAGTTGTACAAGTTGTATTTCATCCTGTTTTGTGTATAATGTAAGTACCACAGGAACTTGACAAGACTGGACCAAGCATAACATGACTATTTAAGGCATAACAGTGCCTTATCTGTGTTGTAAGTTTATTACCACATCAATCCAAATATTGAGTGCTGTCAAATGTGTGTAAGCTTGAGTGGGCAGGCAATGGGTTGGTGCTTTATATAAACTGCTGACAGAACTCAAGTACATTGACAGCAGATGGCTGTCAACTAATCAGAGAGCAGATTATGATTGTGAGGTCATCATTGGCTGCTGATGGTCAACTTAAGTACTCATGTATATCAACCAAACAATGGCCGGACATGTCCCAGAGAAGGTCTGTAAAGGGTGTGCATGGGTGTCCCACAATGCACAACAGCTAAATATGGCTGCGGGTGCTGACTACACAACAGACTGTGCACCTTGTTTATGTATATGGGACTATTATTGACAATCCCAGGAAAGCATTTGCTATTGCTTTGATTGTCCAACCACAGGCAGATCCTCTTTTTAGCTCAACTGACTTCTCAGCTGAGTGTATAGGATTGGCAGTCTTCCCTCATTTATCCATCCACAATTCACATTTTCATCTTCTGCAAAACCATCTAATCTGCCAGATCCACTTTATTTAAACTTGGTAACAATGTACATTGGAACATCAATGGCAAAAAAAATTGAGCTCTAGATCAAATTTACACTTGAGTACATTGTACCTAAACCTCTTTTTGGTGGCCTACTTTTCAGTCACCCTAACCCAATGATTGTGTGTCCTTTACTTATTGTTCAAGGTAATGTAAAAGGCCAAAAAAATTGACATTTAATTCAGTATCTTGATGAAAGAAATAAGGCAAATAATATTACACCAAATGTACCACAAATGTTTGTCATATGGAACTTTGATCCTGCATAATATGGATGACCTTGATTAATTTCTCAAGGTCATCAAAGGAATGCTTTTCAGGAAATGATTTTTTGGTGGCCATCAGGACCTGCAGAGTTTCAAGTCATCCATCTTGGTTTGAAATAAGTGATCATTCCTGGTAGTGCTTTTACCTTCAAGTCAGCCTACCTCTGGCCAAAACTATGTGCTCTTACTCTGAACACAGCTGTCTGTGTAGGGGGAATCATTTAGTGGCAGCTGTCTTGTTCTAAATGTTTTGTTTTTTTTTTTTTTTTGAGCACCCAAATTGACACGTCACCTCTCCCCCCCCCCCCCCCCACACACACACACTCACAAAGACACACACCATTGAAACTAATTGAGGAGGGTTGGCAGTGGGCTTGATTTGTATTAACCACAGACACCAGCACAACAAGTTTTGTGTTGTTCACTGGTTGGACAGGTCTCTGAATGATCACCATAAGAAAGGTGCAAAGTGAACTTTGTTAAGCAGAAAGAAACTGTTTCCCCGGGTGTTGGGCTGGAAATAAAGGGAGCCTCACAGTGCCTCCCCCACATGCTATGACATTGTTCAGCCCTGGGTCTTAGTGACAGCAATTCATAGGGTTAAAAATAAGTATCCAGTGCAGAAGTAGGTTGACTATTGAAATTCACTCATGTCTGAGGCCCAATCTTCTCGTTGACTGAGGCTCAGTGTTATCTGTGAAGAGACCACACAGCTAGGTTGTAGGTTGCTGGGCAACCAGAGGCTGCCATTTTGTGTTTCCGTGGGCACTGTAAAACCTTGTTGTTCATGTCAAAGAATTTTGTGGACACGAAGGGTTGATAAGTACTTTTCCAGATTCTATCGGCAAGGCCATTCTCACAACAGACAACCTAAATGATTGCTCCTCAGTCATCATGGAATTTGATTCCTGAATTGAAAGAAACAAGTGAAAGCAAATCTGGCTTCAGAATTTTGGAAATGGAACATAATCACAGAAGAGTCAGTTGGTTAAAACTAGTATATCTTCTGCAAACTGGAATATTTCATTTTCTGAATTTTAAGTACTGCCACTTTCAGGTTGCCTCCTACATGGTGCTTGATGATTTTAACCGGTTAGTTTCATCTGAGAAAATGCTCAAATATGTGTTGTGTAACTCTTTCAGTGTCAATGGCCACTGAAGTCAATCTACTTAGATCAAACTAGTCTGAATTTTCATAAAGATCCCAGATTCACATTCTTCATAGAAAGACCTTTCATTCAAGTCCCAGTATTCCTCTAGTTCTAAAGAGAATATCGTAGGTCAACAGCGTTTCTCAGTGTGCATTAGGTGCAATGCTCCCAATGCATACCAAGCAAAGCTGTGGACTTGGTCTAAAATTTGGGGCTGAAAGAGTTTGCAGGCAGTGGCCTGGTATTCATTATCACTTTTACAGTGCCTCCATTTCTGGTTTTTAGCAAATGTAGTCACTGCTTGTGTCAGAAGATTTGTGAACGTGAGCAAGATTTCACTCTTCACAGCTTCTTGGTTTTCAAATTTTGGGGATAAATTGACTTGGAAACTACTCAGGAATATTGTTGAAATAATTTTTCACAAAATGTATGATGAAAACTTGACTGAATTGCTTAATTTTAAGTAAATAATTAAAGCTATATCATCTTTCTTTCTGCATGTCCAGTGTTTGGTTGTATGGAATTGAAGACTGTGACACTTTTTGTCTGAGGAGCAAGTTATGAATGTTATTAGCAAATTTCTTCCTTGTTTGTCGTAGACAAAAAGCCAATAAACTGTTTTCATCACAATTCGTACTGTAGAAAATAGTCGGGAGGGAGTGGATGTTGACACGAATGAGGATAGAAACACTATCAGTCAAGTGGGTGCTGACAGAAAAAAAAAACATGAGGAATATGGACACATTGTTAGATGGAAGTGAAATACTTACATTCAATGCTACTCCTGGTGAAGGTGAGAGACTGATGAAGGTCAGTGAAATACAGGCCCCTCCTGGTGCCCTGCTGTGCCATCTTGTGTAGTGTGCTTCTTCGCTGGTGGACAAGGTCACCAGGCAAAATTTACTTGCCCATATTTTTTTTTCTGCCATCCAAACTCCTTATTGTCTGTCCAGATGACAGGTGTCTGAGTGCCTGGCTAATAACGTGATCACTTTGATATGCAGTGTTTCCGTTGGGAATTTTTTCAGAGGGTCCCAACCTGAAGTCAAATTTTTAGCTATGTTTTGCAAACTTAACAAAGAAAATATAGGAAGCAGGGATCCTTTCAGTTTTTGCTGAGGGGGTATTTTGTGATGTGAGAGGGTCGTATACCCCCATTGGGGGTTAACAGAAACCCTGATATGTGCGTATATATATATATATATATATATATATATATATATATATATATATATATATATATATATATATATATATATATATATTTTAATAAATGAGAAATAGTTTCTGGTGACCCTTTAGATCCTCAAATTTGTTTTTAGTCTTTGTATTAACTGTCTTTATTCAAGTGTGTAAAGCCACAAATGTGGCTCATATCCCCTATGAATTTTTTGTGCTGCAGTTAACTGGTTAAAAATCAGAATGAAAAATCACTCAGGGTCCAGTAAGTGAGGCCCTTCTGATTATATAATTAACAACAATGTTACCAAATGTTCCTTTATGTTTTGCTGACACGCTTAGTTTTTCTTTTCTTTTTTGTTTCAGGAAATCACTTGCGGATCTGTCCCCAGGGATTTACTTGTTGTACGCAAAGCATGGAACACAAACTTAGCACACAGAGTCGCCAGGAATTTGACAAAATTATTGGCGAGAAAATCAGTTTTCTTAGAAATACTTTTATTTCTAGAACAGCAAAATTTGATGGTAAGTACACTTGTGATTGTTGTATCATGCAACAGGTAAGTTAATTGTGAAACGCCTTGATCTTTTATGCATCTTCCCTGAGCATTGCTGTGACAGCATCTGAAAGGGTGTTGTTCAAAATTTGCAAATTGTAAGAGTTTGCTTGAAAATGGTCTTGGTACCAGGAGCATGACAGGTCGAGCTGAATGCCGGATAAAATGAGGTTCATTGAATGTAACTGACATGAGTGCATGGGGCTTCTCTTGGCAGAGGAAGGTCAGACGTGTGTGACAAAAGGACAGAGACATTAAGAAATACAGACTGAGGGGCACGGAGAAAATGAACTATTACCATATATTTGCAATCTGTTAAAAAATGTCAATTTTTGTCACCATATGAGGCAGGTTGTTTTGTCTTGCTGTCCACTTTTCTCCTGTTTTTGCTGTCCATCAGTTGGTTTTTTAGCTCTGCTGACCAAAGGTCTCGGAGCTTACAGCATCACTCATGTCCATCCATCATTCTGTCCGTCCGTCTTAAACTTTTGGTTTGAGAGCGCCATAACATTCAGGACTTATAGGCAGTATAAATATCCTTTCGATATTGGTGGCCTCACCTACAGTATTATGTAATATAGGGTCAAAATGTAAAAATCTTGTAAACACTGTACAATCTTTATTTTTTATCGGATCTTCACCAAATTGCGACGGATTGTGGGGGAAGTCAAAGTCTAAGTTACTAGTGGTGCCACCTATAATATTACGGAAATTATGAGCGTAATTGTATTTAAGATGTAAAATTCCATTTTTGCAACATTAATTTGGCCCTCAAGCCAAATGTATAGGGTATATAGACCATGTCAAATGCTAGAATGTTATATAATATCAGTGAACTTGACCTGTTATTGTGAGGTCACCGTGCCTGTAAATTTGAAAAGCTGATTTGGTAATGCAGGGTTCGCACAGAGCTTGAAAAGGCTTGAAAAGTATGGAATTTGAATGCCCTCTGTTCCAGGCCTTGAAAAGTATGGAATTTCATAAAGAAGTCTTGAAAAGTATGGAAAATCGATTTTCCGCTTTAAAAAAAACGAAACAGAATGAAAAAATCTATTTGTGTGACTTTATTTTAATGTTTGTTGCAATACCTACGATCGTGGTTTGTTTCTATTGCTACATATAGCATCTGTGGGGTTTTCTGCATTGCACAGCATCATGGGAGGCACCTTTTTACAACTCTATCAATGCAACGGGATTCTTTGCAAGATTTGAAAAACAAGCATGCGTCATTTTGATTACGAGTGATGGTCCATCATGAATTCAGGGCTCGACAATTCGCATGTCCGAAAGCCCGGGCTTGTCAGAGTTGGGCTCGGGCTGGTGGAATTAAAAAAGTGCTATCCCTGTGGGCTAGTTGGAATTTTTTACTAGTAGTAGTAAAATCCGTCAAAAAATAATATTTTGCAGGGCAAATTCATCTGCAAATTACATCAAATGCTATTTATCGGTGGGTTCAAACAGTGTTAGAAAAAAAAAAACGTGCCGTGAGATGACTTCCCGGGCAAAAACAGCACACAACTGCCAGTAGTGACAGTCAAGTGACAGCGTGGACACCGGATTGGATCTGCGGTGAACTGACGCAGTCTCACGGACTGATTTGGAACACATTCGGCAATTACCGCTATCCCATACCTTTGCATATTTGGCTGTGACTCCAAATAATTGTTGCAATAAACACCGGAATCTTTATTTTCGTTTGCTGCAATAAAAACAAAGCTTCCCGTTTGTGTGTTCCCTCCGTAAATTCACACATGTTCACTGGGCAAAAGCCATGATGAAGACACCGTAGCACGAGCCGTGATTGGCTCATTTTTGCATGTGACTCAATTGACCAATCGGGTGATGTGTTGTGCGTCAGCCCACATGGCCAAAGCAGCTGTTTGTGTACAGTTGCAGGAAAGATGTTGCCACGCTCGATTTTTTCGTTTGAATTTGATTTAAGAACACCGTTTATTGCGAGGAACTTGCCAATGCTGTATACGCAAATTTACTACGATGTACCGATAGCATTCATGGTAGGTACGCAAACGATATGCATCCCATCAGGGCATCACGCCGTCAGAGGCAGAGATAAAGGATCCTGAACTGAAGCCAATGCAACTATTCAATCGTTATTTCAGTTTTTACGGACTCCTATAGTCCCAGAAATTACAATGTATTTTTCATCGTTAGTCACCCCATGCAAATAGCTTACTTTCAATTTGTATTTTTGATATTTTGCCAGTTTCACTGTCAAACAGTTGCAGCTAGAATCATTAAATTTGACATTTTTTTGCGATTTTGCAAGTGACAATAAGCGGCAAATACATTTTTAGGGTAAATGGTTTGTCTAGGCCTTAGCATTGTTAGAAAAAAACGATGTTTATAGAACTTTTATCAGGACAAGTGGATTTTGAAATCTACTTGCCCAGCGAACAAGTGATTTTTAAAAAAAATGTCGATCCCTGAATTATGGATTAATGACCGTAAATGTTTGCCGCATGCATAAATTGTGCACCAAGCCGCAACAACAATGGGAGGCAGTTCATATAATGAACTTGGCTTGGAAACCCGAAATAAAAGGACTGGGTTTTGCCTGCAAAACAGGCCAAATACAGCGTAAGATGCAAGGTGTGTCCAAGTAATGTGCACTTGAAAAATATGGGGGAAGCAGCGCTTGCTAGTATCAATAAAAAAGTTGTGTTTTTTTTTCTTCAATATATAAATTGTATATACATTGGTCCCCCTCTTGTAAGCCACCCCCAAAGAGATTCCACTCCCTCTGCAAAGGCCACTTTGCTGTGCAGCAAGTATGGCATTTTCATAATATTTTCGCCCTGAAGAGAGACCACCTGTTATAATAAAGAAACATTTTGGGTGGCCTTATAAGAGGGGAACCACTGTGTGTGTGTGTATATATATATATATATATATATATATATATATATATATATACCCATAAAACCACGGATAATTGAGTTTGGAATTTTGGAAAAAATGGTTTGGAAAGTACTTGAAAAAGTATGGAATTTTGACTTTGCTATGCTGTATGAACCCTGTAATGGCAGGGTGTAGCTTGGCATCAGTGACAAAGAGAATTGAGACTACAGATCAAAAGTGCATCTGATAACATAATACATAAAACTATACTTGGTGATGTACTTTTTGGGTCACTGTGACCCGGTAATTCTGGAGTTTGGCACTTATCCAAGTTTATAGTTCTTTTTTGTCAATAACTCAAAAACTTATTATGTGATTTGAACAAACAGACTATATACAATGTTTTAATCTGAGTTGAAGGTAACGGTCCAATGGCCAGTTTGAATAAAGGGGTCATCTCATGAATGCTCTGCACCCCACAGTTTTTGAGATATGGTCGTATAACATTTGGGAGTTATAAAGTGTTTAAAAATCTTGGTTGACATCAATGTTGGTGGTGCCATCTATAGTGTTTGGTAATTTACAGGTCAAAATGTGAAAATCTTGTGACCGCAATACCGTCCACAGTTTTCAAGTCAGCCCAATTAGCTTTCAGGACTTCAAGGTTGTATAAAAATCTAGGTACATTTCAAAATTGGTAACGCCACCTACAATATTATGCAATATCAGGGTCAAAATATGAACCTCTTGTGAACACTCTAGCATCTTTAATTTTTGGCAGATCACCACGGAATTTGGTCGGATTGTTGGGGAGGTCAAAGTGATTTTGTAATGGCAGGGTGGAGCTTGGACTTCAATGACAATGTCAGCAAAGCACCAGGTCAATGGGCCTCTTGTATCACATAATCTGTGTGTCCTTGATCTTCTGTGCCAAGGTCGCTGAGGACATCAAGTTTAGGACTCACTCATTTTTGTCTTGGCTCATGTAACAAAATCTATCACACACATTGCACAAATAAGCTGTGATTACATGTGGAGTGAAGCGCCATCTGCTGGACAGTTTATGTACTTAAGCTTCATATCTTTAGAAGGCACTTGAGGATTTGCAACTTTGAAATGAACAGGTGCAATATTGCCATGGTGTCAGGAGAGCATTGGACCCATGGGCCTCTTGTTTTATGTGGATTCATGGGTGTTGTCCTGTTGATATGTAATTGCAGCCTAAATACTGCTACCATACTCTGACACAAAATACCACAGCGGCAAAACAAAATAAGACAGCCTGACTGCCAGACTGCTGAATGTCACATGTTGACTTGGTTACTTTGCCCGGCAGGTTCCTGGGTGGGATAATGAAACTGGTGCAAGTAGTCAGTGTATGCAGAGAGCAGAACAAGATCCCAAGTATATATTTCTAAATGTAAGGCTGCCAACTCATCCCTTTCAATTGCAATCCCAGAGATCTTTGTGCCAAAGACAGGAAAAACTTCTCCAGGATAAACCTCCTCACAAACAGGATAGAGGCATGATGAATCATGTTACCATGGCAACCAGAGCAGGTAGAGCTCATCACGCACTTCTGATACACTCGGCATTGATAGTTCTCCAGTTTCCTTGGCTAAAACCTGTAATTATGAACAACTTGCAGGGCTTCTGCTGCTGATCAGGTAGTCATGAATGGATGGTCTTTATGAGTTGACAAAATGACAGATGCCATTGATGCAGTGTTTCCGTTAGGAATATTTTCAGGGGTCACGCAAAGGGAAATTTGGGGAGTGATGACCAGGTTTTCACAAATTTTGCATGTAAATAAACCTTGTAATCCTTTAGGATTTTCTCAGAGGGTATTTTAGTTTTGAAAGGCAATATACCCTCATTTGGGGCTTGATGGAAACACTGACATGGATGTGTGTTTGGAGCCAGAGAAAAAATTTAGTTCCAGTCAAATTGTGAAAAACACCAGCAGCGTTAAAATGTCTGAAAAATAAGAGCATTTGAGCAGCAGACTCAGGTGTGCTGTTTCAAATTGAAGATAGGGGCATGCTGTTTGAAATTGAAGATAGGGGTGTGCTGTTTCAAATTGAAGATAGGGGTATGCT
Organism: Hermodice carunculata; assembly: GCA_964020975.1. Lineage (NCBI taxonomy): Eukaryota > Metazoa > Annelida > Polychaeta > Eunicida > Amphinomidae > Hermodice > Hermodice carunculata. The sequence goes on from OZ026621.1 coordinate 95,247,586, forward strand.
GTTTCAAATTGAAGATAGGGGTATGCTGCTTCAAATGGAAGATAGGGGTATCCTGTTTCAAATTCAGGACTTTCTCCCACAAGTGGAGCGACTGTGCACAACTGCTTTCTTGCCTCCATTCACAAGAGAATCCCCTTTTGGGGGGCAACCTGCTTGATTGTATACTTTTAACATGGGCGCCTATCCAGGAACAAACCTCGGGTAGTAGCCACTGTCGACTATGCTGTTGCATGGTAGTGAGCAGACATTCTTCAATGTAAAAATGTACTCAGTGCATAGGTATCAAAAACTATGCAGGTAATTGACTCAAAGGTGTCAGAATCACCTCTCCCCACACATGAAATAAAGACAGCCACACCTTGAAGATGTTAGTTTTATTCCCCTCTCTTTACAGTAGAGCATTTAGCACATAATGTCACAGGAGAATGCAAGTAACTCAGGGCTTTCCCCCACAGGTGGACCGCTGTGCCCAGTGATTTTCTCACCTCTAATGCCTACAGAAAGCCCCTTTGCTGGGGTAAGACTACTTGATTGGATAGTTTTAACATAGGCACTTTCCACAGAGCAAGGTTTACATGGTAAAATAACATGAATATATCTCAGCTAAACAAGTTTAAGTATAGAAGGAAAATGGCCTCTAAACTATTGATGAAACCTTTCATAAAATGTTGAACTTAAGTTAAGACTATTTTAGGGCAGTAAAGCTTGCCTCATTAGTGAAGTGTCCAGGGCCAGAATTTCGGCGAGAATCCGAGAATCCATTCTCGTACAGATTCTCCTAAACTTGTCTTTTTTTAAAAAAGAAAACTAATTGACAAAAATCCAAATAGATTCTCACAAAATTTTGAAACCTTTCATAAAATGTTGAACTTATAACAATAGGTTAAGACTACTTTAGGGCAGTAAAGCTTGCCTAATCAGTGACGTGTTTGCCATAACTGAAACAATGGTGTTTTGCCCTTTAAACACCACACTTGTATGAATGGTAATATCCCACAGAGCCATATGCTGTGGCATCATGAGCACAGATTGCCAAAATGTATTCAGTTTAAAGGTTTCACAAACTACTCTGGTGATTAACCCCACAGTTGTCAGAAACCAACTGACACCTATGCAAGTGTGGGTGGTCAGTACACAGATACAGACTACCATATGAGGGTCTCAATAATTTTGCTCGTAAAAAGTTTTTAACATCTTCAAATTAAAAATTCCTCGTACATTACTGATGTTGACAGGCATACTAATCAAAAAGTTTTACAATTTATGTTAACATTTCTATAATTGACCTCAAATTTACTTCAGAAATTGGTACTTTTAACATGCGTTTCCCCTATGCCCACAAGTGTTTACCCCCGCAATGTCCTCTCCAGTCTGCTGGAGGTGAGAAAAGTCTATGCTTTGCTGGTTCTGTGAAAGGAGTCAATTGAAGATAGGGGTATGCTGTTTCAAATGGAAGATAGGGGTACGCTGTTTCAAATTGAAGATAAGGGCATGCTGTTTCAAATTGAAGATAGGGGCATGCTGTTTCAAATTGAAGATAGGGGTATGCTGTTTTGATTTGGCTGACTGTTCCATGTAAACATGATAAATATTTAATCCTTATGAGTAAAATATCTTGTGACACATAGGCCACATCAAACTGAAATTTACCTCAATTAAACCTTTGACACTAGTTCTGGACCTGAAAACATGTTGGTGACCTTGACCTCATTTTCAAGGTCTGAGGACCCACTTGTATGTGCAAAGTGGGAATCCATTCTGTTGGCAACAACTATTCTAGTTGGAATCGACAGCAGTCCTGACTGAAGACTGATAAAAAGCTCCAATTGGACATATTCTGGCTTTTACATTTGTGAGAAAAAAGTCAAGTTGTCAGCCGGGTGTGTACAACAACTGTCAAAAGTGATGTCTTATTCATGGTGTGTACAACAACTGTCAAAAGTGATGTCCTATTCATGGTGTGTACAACAACTGTCAAAAGTGATGTCTTATTCATGGTGTGTACAACAACTGTCAAAAGTGATGTCTTATTCATGGTGTGTACAACAACTGTCAAAAGTGATGTCTTATTCATGGTGTGTACAACAACTGTCAAAAGTGATGTCCTATTCATGGTGTGTACAACAACTGTCAAAAGTGATGTCTTATTCATGGTGTGTACAACAACTGTCAAAAGTGATGTCTTATTCATGGTGTGTACAACCAATGTCCAAAGTGCTGTCTTCTTCCTCTGTACTAACCCAGTGCTAGGTGCTCTGTGGGCAGCTTGCTCAACACTTGTACAATGTCAGTTAAGCAGAAAGCTTCTTTGATGCTGGCAGTAAAGAGGTCAGGGAGAGGGTAGAGAATGGAGGGGCAGACAAACTCATTCATCACCCCACTTAACCAGTCTGCCTTGTAATCAGCCTGCCGCAGCTGGTGCCTGTGGGGTACATAACTAGCTCATCAGTTTTCCCACCCCCATATCTAGTCAAAGGCCCGGGGCTTTTTTGTTTGGGAGATGGGAATTGTGTATTTCAATAAGACCAAAAATAGCATAATAAATTGAACTTTGTAGAAATTATGGCGATTAACATGAAAACAAATCTAGGTGTCCCTTCAGACAAAAAAAAAAAAAAAGGAAGAAGAGCATTGGGTGCATACCTTCATGTGGTCTCTACCACAAATGGAAGGGAAAAACATGGAGGTTGGTCAGTTTAGTAGACACAGAAAACTAGAAATAAACAAATTAGATAGGTTGTTCAGTAGGTAAGTTGGTAGGTTCACTTCACAATAAAATAAATATCAGACAAGAGTAATAGAAAAGAACCAAAACATAGTAAAAGCAGCTGCTGTCTGGAGAGTGTCTTGGGGAAGGTAGGAGATCTGCTGGCTTATCAGGGACCTAAATGTTCTGGCACAACAGTGAAAAAGATAAGGAAAGTAACAGATCGTTGCAGTGTGTGAGATCCAAGTTGGACAGCAGTCATACCTGACTGATTTGTTTTGCCTGTTAATGGAGAATTGTGGGTGTGCTATGGGGGTGTTTGAGGACAGATCATCATACCAGCTGTCTGGGTGTGCCATGGGGGTGGTTATGAACACAGTCCTGGTGCCCTCTGTCTGGGGGTGTGCCATGGGGGTGGTTGAGAACACAGTCCTGGTGCCCTCTGTGTGGGTGCACAGGTGTCCTGCAGTGGTCACTGTCTGGGCAGACCACCTTTTGATGATACTTTGCTTTGTACTTTCACTGTCTTCACCTGTCTTCACAGACCACGGTTTGTTCACTGATCAAGGCACAAATCAAAGTATCTTGAACAGGTGGTCTTTGCAGGTAGGAGGTGTCTGATTGGGCTGATCTCTAAAGACAGGGCCACTGTGCAGTCTTAAAGCACTGATTTAAGACTGAGTCAACTGCTTTCCTCGGGACACTTCACACATTGCGTGCAAAGTGCCCCAAGGAAAGCTGTTGACTACGACTACTTTTTGCTTTAGACTAGGCTTGCTGGTATTTGAATGAAAGGTATCTTCATGAGGAATTTGAATATTAACCATTATATGTTTAAGGGTAATGAGAAAACAATTAAAAAAGCTGTGATTAGCACTTAAACGGTTACATAAAACAAGGGTGTCAGATGACAGACTTTCAACAAGTGGAGACAAGGGTGTGTCTGCTATGTGGGAGAGCTTGCTAGTTTGCTCATACCATGCCACACTGGTACCATGCCACACTGGTACCATGCCCACTTTGGTCTACCCTCCAGTTTAGTGGGGTAGATACAGCTGTATTTCAATGTGAAAATATTGGAAATATTATATTTGTCTGGAGTGCTCCACAAGTCAATGTCCTTGCTCGGTAGGCCCACATCCCAGAGACCATTTTGATTTGAGAAGTCTGGCCTACAACCTTGCATGTGCACATATTGTCAGGCTAATTAACAGAATGCCTCCAAAATCCAACAGGAAAATCTACCATGGTATTGTGCTCAGGAGGAAATTAATTAATTTGGCTGGCAGAAAAATGAATAGTCATATTTTGCAATTTCTAACAGAGCCTGGTCAAAGTTCATTTTGAGGGAGAGGTGATCACGTGCATTTCAGATCATTAAATACATTTAATCACATGAATAAATATTTGAATATATGTCTAAATACTGACTAGAGCTAGGATTTCATATGTATGTCTGCATATCTGACATGACATAAATGGAAAAAAATATCTGCATTATGTGATTCTATCTGTACGTATACATCAGCATTTACAGATGCATATCCATGTTCAACTTCAGTAATCGGCATATGTAGCAGTTCAAAACACATTTGCATACAAGAGGGATAGGGGATTCCAATTAAATGACGTCATTAGATGGTGAATCCTGGTATTTCCTGATCACCACATGTTCTGCTCCTATTAGCAGCATCACTTTGTCAAAAAAAAAAAAAAAAAAAAAAAAAAAAAAAAGATGGGGCCTTCAAAGTTGACTTTGACAACAGAGGAGGTGGAAAAGATTATGGTATGGTCCTTGCTGATGTCATCTTTGGTGGATGCAATGTACCCACCACCTGTGTCGACACTTTCTGTGTTTCTTGCATTGTAAATATTTGGGTACGTTGTCAGAATTTTCATGGGTATTTCATCTTGTTGCTGTATATACTTCTGAAGCGTTGACCAATTTGGACCCATCTTTACTCTCCAAATATCCCGCTAGCAAGGCTATACAAAGGAAGTTATTGCGTATACATGGAATCAAAATTAATGCATGTCGCATACGCATTCGTATGTGGGGTATGCATATGCATACACATATATACACATGGAATCCTAGCTTAAACCATGGACCTACTATATGAAGGACTAAGCACAGCTTATCTTGGTAGCACAAAACTCACTAAGCTGACTCACATGAGTAAACAGTACCTTTTTATCCGCCTTTGTTTTACGCTGATTGTGGCAAGGCAATAAGCGGGGCCCTTTGTGCAGCGCCTCTGGTACCGCCTTAGCGGCTGACAGTCACACTTGAGCAAGTGTATTCTAGTTGGCAACTCGTGGCGTAATTTGACTGGAACTCAAAAGGTTGGATGCACAACAATACAAATGGCCTTTCCCACTGAGCATTTAATTGCGCAAGCGGCCTTAACATTTCCATTCCTCCAAGACAAGCAAAACAGCGTTTGAATTTTTGCTCTACGGTGATTAGTAGGGATTTTGTGAAGGGATTGCCGTCTCTATGGGACAGCATTTCAATTGATCATTTAAGAAAAACATTATGTGCTTTAGATGCTTTTCTCCATGAATGCCGGTCTAGTGCAGAACGTTAAGTCTACATAAAACGATTGTATACAAACAAAGGTTGATTTTGGTACAGTTCAAATTTATGGCCAGTGCCGGCATATATGAAAATTTTGAATTGATCAGTTAAGTGGTCATTTTGTTGATTTCTGGGCCCAGTGTCGAATAAGGGGCCTGTAAATGCCAGTAACATGCATATTATCCCCACACCATACAGTCATGGATGTTCTTAACTTTACTGTGGTAGACCATGGAGGGGTACACTAGCAAGCAAAAAAAAAAACCAATAAAAATAAAAAATACGCAATTGAAGCCTGTGTGTTTTGTTACCCCCACCCCCGTCCCCGCTGTGGTGGTAACAAAGCTCCGGCGTTTGAAGTGCCCCAGGTGCTTGGTCCTTCAGAGAGTAGGTCCATGCTTATACAAGAAACTGTGTGTGTGCCCTTGCGTGCGTGCGCAACGCAGGATGTCCACAGTAATAAGCCCATGTGACTATAACCCGGGATGTCTCCAGAGACATGAGAGATGTCTCTCCCTCCCAACCCCCCTCCCCCGTATTGACTTATTAGGTGGGCACATCCTATAGGTGGTTGCCACAGACAGACCTGGCACACGGCTCTGTATTGACAGTTGATGAACAGCATGGCACAGTCTTCAATGCCATCACAACTCAAATTGAATTTATCTTGAACATCACATCTTGTATTGATCACAGCTATGTTACTACAGGGGAGCAAGAAGGTATTGCTCTTGCTGGAGCAGCGATCATGTAATAAATATTTTCTGACAGAGAGTGAGCTGTGTTTGACAGCGAGTCAACATGTTGTCCAGGAATTGTTGTTTGGTTGTGGAAGCAGTGCTTGTATTGGTGTTACAGTGCTGGCTTTCCTCTCTCATGTGGGGATAAAATAAGAATGGCCTTGGGGGCGGTGTCTCTTGTATTACTTTCTCTGCGGGTCTCTGATTTCCTTGTGCCGATCAGACTGGAGTATCAGATGGCACATGTGAAAGTCAGTGACTGTGTCATCCTACGTGGACAGAAGAAGTGTCATTACACTGGTAAAGGTCACGCCACAAAAGTTGTATTAGAAACAAAAGACAACTGGCTGTGAAATCCCCCAGGCACCACCTTATGAAGTCTTCATAGGAAATATCTTCACTGGTTGTTATATGACTAAACCTTTGGCCTTTCGTGTGGAGGCCAGAGTGCAGGTTTATTAAGGAGCTAGACCTGAGATGCAGGTCTTATTTGTCAGCAGGATTTTTTTTCACAATTTGAAATGATTAGGCGGCAGGGTGTGTTTTAATTCAGCTGCTCCTAGTGTGGTGGCTGTGCTAGTCAGAGCAGTTTAGAGCTCAATATTGTGGTGGCTCAGCGTGATTTGGCGGCCAGCTGCGTGTTTGCATGCATACCAAAAATACTCTGGTGCTGCCTGTAGGGAGAGGATTGGTTTCAGTAAATCACATTTGTAAATGTTTTGGAAAAGTGGAGATGCTAAAAAAAAAAAAAAAAAAAGAAAAATGGTACACTTCAATTTTGTCTTATCGGGGAATACAAACTGCATGCGAACTTTTGGTAATGCTATGACAGGGCCCACTGATTTAGAGGATGTTTGATGGAGATGCCACTTGGAAATGAACATGACACTACAGTACATGGCAAAGGAATGGGCTCCCTGCAGGATCCCAAGCCACATTGTATACCCCAGGTCTGGCAAAGTCTGCAGTGGTGGTATCCCAAGATACAACAATGTCATTGCTGGAGTGATCAATGTGGGCACAAAATTCCATTTCCTCAAATTGATAATTCCGGGGTTTTTTTCCGTATTAGGTATTTTATCCACTCTGCAACTTAGCTTGTAGCATGCGGTTGTCTGGCACAACCGACAATAATTTGAACATCATTTACCACGGTTGTCGGCTGCACCCGCCCGCACCGCAAGTCGACATTCCCCAGCTTGCTGGTCGCCCGTATTGTTTATTTAACTGTGAGCGTGTACATTTTATCGTAGCGAAACTTCAGTACTTACGGATGGCTATTTCGATTTTTGCGGTAAAATTGAGTATTTCCCTGTCAAAAGTATAAAAATCTAACAACTGTCCGTTTTTTTCTGACAATTTGAATGATACAAGTCCTAAATTTTGTGCAAACACTCGGTAACTTTGCATGTTTGCCGTCTCCTTGTTTCTAATTGACCGTCATGATATTTTGCACTGCCAGAAAGGTCATGTTCTCGTCTCTTGGTGTAACAGGCTCTCTTATTGGCGGACAACCTAATTATTCTGAGGATATCCCTCCAAAAATAGCCTAAAATCTGAGTGGAAACCTCATTAATAATTAATGAGAAGGTCACTGAGGCTCGCCATTGGTGGATTCCATCACGTGTCGCTTTTCGTCCAGTCAAATGTGTCGGAATACATGTGCTCCAGCATCATGGCCCAGTTGATGGCGATAAACTTGATCATTTCCACGCAAAATGACTTGGATTTTGAAGCTGATTATTTTCATCGTAGGTTCAGAAAAAGACTAGTATGGAACAAATCTTAACGCAGATTAAAACAGGAGTGAAAATTCATGACGGAAGGGAAGAAAAATATGCAGATTTGTCAACGCATGCTGACGAAGCGACTGCTGATCTGTGACGCACGATGTGTTGTTGACATGGTTGATCGCTGTCAGACACGAGACGCGAAGTTATTTGATGTAAATCTATTAAATTTTATCGTTTTAACTGAAGTAAAATGTGCAACAAAGAACAAGATAAGAGTGAAATTAATTGCAGACAGAGGGAAAAAATATGCTTACATTACGGTAAACCATGGCTGGGATCATGCATGTGTAGACACGCCTTGTTTGCATGTCCAGTGTGTTGATGGGAAGAAATGTAACTGCAATAAGATATAGACACTTTACATGTCCAAGGGTATCCAAGTTTTCTGGTAAATGGACCTAGAAACTGCACAGAAATATAGATCACGTAATTTTTGACAAGACTTGTGTTGATCACTTTTAGTGAATCGCAAAAATAAAAAAGCCCTGACACATTCAATCCTGCATGTCGCGTGTTGGACAGTGAGTAAAAAACACGGCCAGTGGCACACAGTGTTTGGTATCAGATACTGGCCGAGCGCTAGGAGCTAAGAAGGGCTGTTTGAGGCTGGCAGTGTTTTGCGTCCATCGCCACGCTGCATGGCTGCCATCGTGCTGGCCAACTTATGTCATAGTAAATAATAGTCCCGCACAAAATAAGGCCGCCCCCTCTCCCCCCCCCCCCCCCCCCCCCCCGGCATTGGGTAATTTATCTAAATTTGTCACCATAGGTCTCTTGTAAATCATTCTTGATTAGAGTGGAATGGTGGCGATCACAAAGGATGAGTTTTATGTGAATTTACTTCAAATAAAGCTTTGGAATGGCTGAAAATAACGGGAAAAGTTTGCAGTTTGGGAGAAATGTATAATTCCGTTTTATTTTACCGATTCCGTGAATCTGTCCGCGATTGCGGAAACTGGATATCCCTACTTATCCCCCCCCCCAAAAAAAAAGAAAGAAAAAAAATCTGTTCTTTTTGGATTCCAGATTGGACAAAGAAAACATGCTTATTTTGTAATTAGAGACATACATCCATCCAGTGACATCATCAAGCTATATGTGGATGGATGGATAGAAAGATCATCTGGTGTTTGAAAAACCAGGAAATAAATGAGCTTTGTCTGGTTACTACAGTAGTAGATGAAATTGTTTTGTAAAATAAGCTGAGGTCACTAGAACAGCTGATTCATACAAAATTGTTGATAACTTTGTGTATAGGGAATTCCTAAAGCATAGAGATGGGGAAAAAACCCAGATTGGTGTGGCCACATTTGACAAGAGATAAGTGTTATTAGTAGGAAGAGCTATTTTGGTTGAGGTGTGTGAAAGCATGTGCTTCAGGGATGCACTGCTTATCTTAGGACCAAAGTCTGTTCTGACTTTAGAATTTCTGATAAGAAAGCTGCTTGCCACTGTTATTGGGCCCAGATGGGCTGATCCGGTTGAAGGCATTTATCAGTAAAAGCTTGAAGGACACTGTCAACCGATATATTCTATTTGATGTGACTGATCCAATAAATCCATTGCATGTGCTTCTACTTGGCATTATTTCCTGCTGCATGTAAAAAATCTCCATGCATCAGCCGGGGTGCAGGGCTACTCAGAAAGCCAGAAAGATAATGGAAGTCAACACCGTTGTGATGCTGTGCAAACATGGAGGCAGGAAATAACAGCTTGCTACATGTTTTTTGCCCACAACCTGTGTAACCCAAGTCATCTCAGATGTGACTATTGCTTTCAATTTGGGCCAAGTTAAACACAAACACCTGCATTTTAATATTTGTATTTTGTGGCCATTGCTTGTGGGCCCAGGAGAAGTGTGGAGCTCCAGCTGATATTGGGCCTGTACTGTCTGAATAGATGGTGTCCAGTTGAGTCCTATCAAGTTATCTTGTGTGCCTCTTTATTTTCTATGAGTCGTGGAACAAATTTATATGGATAAAATATGATTAACCCAGGTTTTGGGAGTTCAACAAAATGTTATTATTGTTAAGTTCAGAGTAGATTTGTTGTTGTATTCATTTTGCCCAGCTGACAGCACTGGCTAACAACCACATTTGGTGGACTGATCCTTGAGGGGAGAAAGCAGTTTGTGTTTTCATGTGTTTGTACTTACTTGCCATTCTTGTAGCTCAGTGCCCGGGGCAGGGCTATCAAGGCTCCCTGCAGGCGTGGAGCTGATCTGCCAGCCACTTTGGCTTTGTGCATGTGATGTTCATTTTGTGTTCATGCTTGTACATGTACTTTGCAGGCAGCCATCTTTATTGCCAATAGGCTGACCTGGCTGACCTCTGGCAAGTGTTTATACTTGTGGAGAAGACTTGACAACAAGATTATTGAGCGGCAAACGAGCATCTTGTAAGAGGCTGGGCCCACCATACAGTCCATGTACATGTCCACCATAGTGTATGAGTTAGGATCCACAGAATTGACAAAATGTGCCAATCAGCTGCTCACTCGTTTGTATTTTGAGTGTTTTGTGTCTGCCTGTGATTGTATCTGTCCACCATTTGTTTGTGAACACAATATCTTAATACTTGGTGGCCACTTAAAACTCAAGTAAACCTCATTTTGCAATTGACACCATACATTGATTTGATTACATTTTGATGACCTTGATCTCATTGTCATGGTGTGACGTAGTGTGAGGATATTCTGTTTCCTTGGCAATAGGTACACCATTCATGATATTTACTTTCAATAATATTATAACAAATTATCCCCCCAAATGATGCTGGATGCCCCCCTCTCCCCCCCCCCCCCATTTACCCTCTCCCCCATCTGCCCTCCTCTCCCCCCTCCCAATTACCCTGCTCCCCCCTTCTTATCTGCCCTCCTCTCCCGCCCCCACCCATTCAGTGTTGAATTATGACAAGTTGTGGAACCAGTGACTTGTCCAGTAATTGTTGTAAGTGGCATAACTGGACAGTGAGTGGGCTGTCATTAGGGTCATGTGCTGTGGTGAGCCAGGTCGGTGTCAGTTGGGTCAATTGGTACAAAATGTGGTGGTGTGGAGCACCTACGATAGTTGGGCCTTTTCAAGTGTGAAACAAATGCCTTGGTATCCTGGTTCAGGCAGTGGAAAGCAGAATTGTGGCTAAAATCAGATGATTTGTGGAGAACAATGACTCATTAGAGAGTGGTCACTCTTTCAGTGCCAAATTTTGGACTCAGTCAACAGCCTTTCTTGGTATACATTGGGCGCAATGTGCCCAATGCATACCAAGAAAAGGTTGTTGACCTGGGATATTCTCTCAGGAACTGTAGGCATGCTGGCACTTGAATGGAAGGTCTTTTTATCTTTTTACGAGGAAAAACAAATCTGGGATCCTTGTAATAATTCAGACTTGTTTGACTTTAGTAGATTGACTTAAGGCGTGCTTGACCCTGAAAGAGTCAATCCCTGCAAGTGCAGTGCACGGGGCTTGTGTGCAGGCAGCCACTGCAGTGCAGGGAGGTGGCGAGGACAACTTGTTTGCTGTATGAAAATTCAGATCCTTTATGCCCCACAGTACAGTTTGCCTTCATGGCAGTCATTGTGGGCTTAAAATGTGGATGGTTCTTGCCTGAGGATCATGAACATCAGAAACCTGTATTGACTGGAGGCAGCTGTATAGCTTTATTCTCAGCTTTGGTACTGTATATTATCACAAAATTTTGGTTTTCCCAGGTCCCATGAGCTGTCCCAATGTGTTACCTGGAATACTTATAGAAAAACATATTGTTGGAGAGGAAAAGCCTAAAACCTAAATTTCAGGAAGAGGAATCCACTGTTTGCACCTCCCCACGCTGCCTGGCTTGATAGGTGAGGTGAACAACGCAAATTTCATGATGTGGCTATTCAATTCAAGTAGAACAGAAAGGCGATGAAATACATTTCGAAGCTCCTATGGTTTGGTGTTGGCACAACCATCGCGTGCATAGCCTGTCACAGTCATGTCACTACAACTGTTGCTTGGCGGCTTATACTTGTCTGCTTGTGGGCCACAATGAAATGCGAATATTTTGTTTGTTTGTTCAGTTTTCTGGTGTTTGCTTATAGACTCTTTTTTTTTTTTCTTCTTCTTGTTTAGATGTTTATGTTGCAGGTAGAAGGTCTGTTGGCAGGCAAGGTGTCTGGATACCAGTTTGGAATCATGTAGTTGTGCCCAGGCATTTTGACAGCTTGCAACTGCCTAAATCTAGTAATTCTTCATTAATCGTATGTATCCACTAGTATATATCTGCATTACTTCACAACCTATAATACTGACCTGTCTGCACAACTTATCACAGATTACCATGAAATCAGGCAGATTGATCCCACTGATTGAAACAGGAGCCAGCCAGCTAGTGGGAGACATCTGGAGGTATCCTGTGGAGTTGACCGCTGTCCAGGGGTAATGCTGGATGTTGCACAGGCCTATAACAATACAAGTCTGGTGGAAGCTGAGATCAGGTTCAGCTGTAACTGAACTTAAAAAAAAAAAAGGGGGGGGGGGGGGTTGATACACCTGTCTGGATTGTACCCAACAAAAATGGATTTTCTCTGGAATTGAATCTTATGTGCACATGGAGGCTGTGCAAGTGTCCCTGCCTGAGAACTGACATTCATTAGTTCTCACCTTTCTTCAGATGACTGACATTCAAAAGCACTCACTTGGTCAGATGACTGACATTCAAAAGCACTCACTTGGTCAGATGACTGACATTCAAAAGCACTCACTTGGTCAGATGACTGACATTCAAAAGCACTCAGTTGGTCAGATGACTGACATTCAAAAGCATTCACTTGGTCAGATGACAGACATTCATTAGCTTTCACTGTTGTTCAGATGGCTGGCATTCATAATTTCTCACTTTGTCACATGACTGATATTCATAAGTTCTTGCCCTTGTTTTATACAAGGACGAGTGAAAAAACAAACCATGTTGTCACAGAATGAATTCCCATGGAGCATCATCAACATCCAGTAATCATTATCTTGAAGTCCAAGTACATTGTGTCTGCTGTCAAAATGTCACTTGGTGAACATTATTATGAACAAATCACAGTTTCAATAGAAAAGACCAAATGAGCCTTGACAAACCTAATATGAGTGCTGTTTACATGGAGATGAGGATATGCCACACATCCCCTCACAGTCATCACTGAGGTATTTCCCTTCCATATTCAAACTTGGAAGTGGAGATGTCTGAGTCAGACCCACTCTTGGTATTTGAGGTGCATCAGACTGAACAGACCCAAGTCTATTAGCCTGTAATGGCCCCAAGTGTTATAATTCATGAGACTTAATGTTTTGGCACAAGTTTAATTAAGACTTAATTTGTCAATTGATGGAGGAAATACCACTGGAGGCCACTGATTGCTTTCCCACCAATCGCTGTTGACCTGGCAGGTCACAAAGAGGGGTTTATAAATGTGGTGTACAGCACACAATTGGGGCAACCCAGATAGACTGACACTTGCCTGCTTAATATATTTTGAGGCCTTTAAATCTTTGCCTGGGGTGTACGGTAACCAGCCCACACATCAGGCCAAGGGGTTAGCTTGTGGGCAAAGTGGGAAAGACTTGAAGCAGGCCTGCTGTAGGAAATGTGAAAGTTAAGACAGTGCATCAGTGGCCTGTCAGAGCTCTACAATTTTGTATGTCCACTAGCCCAGGATGAGTGGAATTCCAACCTGGGCAAGTTGAAATTGTAAACCACTATCCTTGGGGGAAAGGAGATTTTGATTTGTGCCGATAGACATAGACAAGCGAGTGGAGGGCCGGCCAGTATGATGCAAAAGCAACTAGTCCTGAGGACTACAGCTGAGTAGAAAGAACTGCACAGCCCTGCAGGACAATGGCTGTCATCCTCTCACAGCCTGGGTAATCCTTATAGCTCATGGTGATGATGGACATCTGTGTTCAGCTGTTAGTAGCCTGTAGTGACAGTCCATGTGTAACATTAGGTCGAACAAAGTAAAACTTCTGTTTCCACATGCCTGACCTGCCTGCCAAAAAAAACGAACAAAAAAACAAAAAAAAAAACCCAAACCATCCAACCTCCATTTTAATGCAGATGGAAAGGTGAAAAATTGAAAATTGTCTTGTTGTACACCTAAACACATGAGAAAATATGCAATTAATAGTAAAAAAGCCAGTACAATTACAATGAAAATCCAGTGAACTTGAGCAAGAAAAAACAAACAAGCAAAAATAAGAGAAAAAACACACACATCCCCCCCAACCCCCGGATATCTCTGGTTGCAAATGATTGCTGAGAAGCTGGTGCCACCCCTGCACCCTATTCTCACTTTGGTCTTCCCAGCTTTTCACAGCTTAATACCTTAACCTGTGAACTTTTGAGAAGAAAGGGAAGCGTGCCAAGTAGTACTTGGTCGTGTGTCCAGACCTGTGTGGGAAGAGCCATTCAGCTTAGAACAGTGGTCCTTCCTTGGAGAGACCTCCCTCAGGATAGGGTCAAAAGTGAACACATAAAATTGGCGCTATGTTAATGGAGGTCAATAACATGGACAAAATAAGACAACAGACCTGGGAATGTGGTCATCACAAGCAGGTGGTCTCATTGGAGTGGTCTCATTGGAGTGGTCTCATTGGAGTGGTCTCACAAAGGAAGACTACAGTCAACCCTACATTTATGAGTAGCTGATGATAGTTATTTAACATAGCTAGACAGTAGCAGTCCCTACCTGCATGATTACACCTGATACTGGCTACCCAGGTCTTTTATATCCTGTACAGTGGGTTTGGCAGCATTCAGTGATAGGGTTTGTACACTCTGCTTGTGACAGGTTGATTTACATGTGAACAACAAGTCAGTTGTATGCTGGACAAAATTTACAGCATAGTCCAATGACCAAAGCACTTAATTACATTTTTGCTGTCTTGTGGACCAGGAAAGTATTAATCTTCCAATGAAACCTGTCTTGACAGATCAGGCTGAGGGCTAGTAGCTTTAGTCTCTGAGGCCAGTCAGAGAATTCATTTAAAATACATGGACAGTATGTAAAGGATGCAAAGGAAGCAGCCTAAACAGTTTGTCTGCCAAGATGAGTGGTCGCTCATTAGAGAGAGATAATTTTTTTTTTTTAATAATTGCCGCTTTGACAACTATATGGCCCCATTTTTTTTGGGGGGGGGGGGGGAGGTGGAGGAGCAGAGAGATTTGGCTTATAACAAGATTTTCAGTCTACCAAGTAGACTCTTTCTAGTACAACTCTTTCAGTGCCAAGTTTTGACTGAGTCCAACACTTTCCTCAGCATGCTTTGGGTACAGTGCATCTGAAATGTGCCAAGAAAAGCTGTTGACCTGGACCATTGTGTTGTGTGGAACTATAGGCTCCTGCTACTTGACGAGTGAAAAGCTTTTTCACAAGGAATATGAATTTAGCATCCTTATTAGTATTGAGAGCATTTGGTCTTAAGTGTTTCGACTTCAATCTCATCTGGCATTGAAACAAGTTAAAATCCTGGGAGTGGCCTCTCAAGTGCAGGGCCTGCAAACTAGCCTCTGTTAAAAGTGGGAGATCAGCCTCCTGCAGGTACTGAAAAGCAGGAGGGCTAGCCTCGAAGGCACAAAGCACAGCTAGGGCGTCTGGGGGCATGCTTCCCCAGAAAAAAAAAAAAAATGAAATTGCAGACATGAGCCTTTTCAGAGAATTCAGTGAATTGTGTTTTAACTTCTTGAAAAAATGTATGCTTCTTTTGGTCAGAAAGTTCCAAAATTGGCATTTTCAGAAGGTGGGGGGATTTTCAGTGCTGTTTCTTCTTGGTCAGGCTCATGTCTGAAATTGGCACCTTTATTTCCTGCGTTTTGAACCATTTTAGGCACTGTCACAGACATATTCCATGCACATATAGTACAACATGGCAAAACAGTACAAATTTACAGCCACCAATGGAATAATGCTGTTTTTTTTAATTTATAAAAAATGGCAGATATCTTATAAAAAGTGTGAGACTTTGTGAAAAAAAGTACGAAAAAGCGGGAGATATCCCACGGAGGCGGCAGACTTGGAGGCTCTGTAAGTGAGAGACCATTCTATTTCCAGCTCTGCATGGTCAACAGTTAAGCTAGGATGCATGGGTTCCCAACAAGTTCATTGTAAAGCTGGTAACAATGTGTGTGGCTTACACAAGCAGCATGTCACTGAGTGAGCATCATGCCTGACTTCATAGAACAACACATCGTTGTGGACTTCGCACAGTTCAGTATTGCATGGCACTGGGTCCATATTCCTCATGCTAGTATTGGCAGCTGACCTGGCTGTGTGACATCAGAGAAACCTGTGCCCTTGAGGCATAAAGCTAGGTTTGACAGGGGCTTGTTACAAACAGTTCTGTGTCTGGGGGAGAGCTGTCAGGCGGTCACCCTCCTGGCTTTTATGTAGCAATCCCAGGTCAAAATTTTGATCTGATTGGATTAAATTTTCAGCTGAGCTGAGCTCAACTTCTGGTCCTCTGTCCGTCAAAAATTTATATTTTCGACTTCTTCTCAAAAACGCTGGCCAGATCCACTTCAAACTTGGCGGGGATGTGCTTTGGGTGGATCTCTACCTAGTTTGTTCAAATGGTCATGGTCCAGTGATTTTTTTATTTTTTTTTTTGTTTGTACATTTTTTGGCAAAATTTTAAAAAATCTTCTGAGAAACCACTTGGCCAATTGATTTGAAATTGCACAGGGAACTTTCTGGGGACCCCTAGACCTTAATGTGTTCAACAGGTGGCACTGCAATTTTTTTCTATTTTTCTATGAATTTTTGTGTGTTTTCACTATTTTTGACTTCTTCTCGTAAAAAGTCACATTGATTATCCTGAAACTTGGTATAAATGTTCCCTGTAGAAGGCTCACATAAATTTGTCCACCAGGTGGCATTGCTCTGGATCCCTGATTTTTAATAATTTTTGCAATTCGGGTACTTATCGGTCAATGCATACATTCCTATTGATTACTATGTAAGTAAATAGGGATTGCAGTGGTAATTCACATTTTCGATTTCTCCAAAACTGTCAGCCAGATTCACTTCAAACTTGGTGGGAATGTACCTTGGGTGGGTCTCAAACAAGTTTGTTCAAATGGTCACAGTCCAGTGATTTTTTGATTTTTTATGAATTATTTAGTTCATTTTTTGTCAATATTTTCTCCGAAACCGATCAGCCAATTGCTTTGAAATTGCATAGGGACACATCAGGGGACCCCTAGACTTTATTTTTTTCAACAGGTGGTGCTGCAGTTTTTTCTACTTTTTTAAAGTGAATGTTTCTGTGTGTTCATGCAATTCTCCATTATTGTTCCAAAACTGTTACAAAGTTTATGCTGAAACTTGGTGGAAATGTTCCTTGTCAGAGGGTCAAAGAATTTTGTTCAGGTGGCGTTGCTGTGAATCCCTGATTTTTAACGGATTTTTAATTTCAGGTATTTTTCTGTTAATGCACACATCCCCTTTGATTACCATGGAAGTCAATGTGCACTGCAATGGTAAATTACATTTTTGACTTCGTTTCCAACACTGTTAGCCTGATCATCAAGTACATGTTTGCAATTTATTTTGATGATATTCTGTTTGAGGTTACATTGGAAAAAATCGAGAATCAGCACATGTATGTCACATGTAAGCTTGCGGGGACCTGCTAGCCTGATCTCTGATTGCTGGACAGGAACAGATAAGGAGAGTACAGAGTTTGGCTTGTGGTATTTTTTAGTGTACTGTCGAAATGGAAGTGTTTCAGGACATTTGACTTTGTATGATAAATGTAACTGAGTCTCCCTCCACATATCACTATATATAACAGCATGGAGCCAATTCATGTCAAGAAGGGGAGACAAAAGTTTTTGAATCTGGCATGATCTGCATTACTTTGTCTAATGCAAAATGTTCATACTGTAAGGAGCATCAGCAGGCCTATACTCAGCATCCAGTCCTCTGTTTTAAGGTATTTGATAACTTGAGAACTATCTGAGTTAGAACCTTCATATTGTTCATGGTGGTGGTCCTGTTCTACGGGCAGACACACAATGTGTGGATGACCTTGAACTTTTTCCCAATGCCACAGTGTCCTCAATTTCTAGGTCAGCTGAGCATGGCCTGTTCACACAGGCCTCTTGTTTTTTTTAATGTCAACAGATGGAGCTAACGAAGAGAAACAATTTGCTGTTTGTTTATTTATTTATTTTCTTTTAAAATGGGCAAGTGGACCTGGAGTTGTGGCCATGTAAAGACGGCCAATTTGGCCCTTTTCCTTGAAAGTTGCATCCACAATTATGGGCTTTGTTGTCATCCAAATTGTTGCCTTGTTTTTGATGTTATTGCTTTTGAAAAGCTTGTATGAAAGTAAGATGTATGATTTGCATATATTTAACAAGCTTCAAAATTTAAAATATGCCCAAACTTGTCACTGGATATAATTTACACCTGTAACCTTTCTGCTGAAATGAATCACTGTGACAGTTACTGATGGGGTACATGGGATTACACCCTGAGACAGTCACTGACAGGGTACATGGGGTTACACCCTGACACTTCACTGATAGGGTACACAGGGTTACACCTGACATGTCACTGACAGGGTACATGGGGCTACACCCCGAGCCAGTTACTGATAGGGTACATGGGGTTACACCCTGAGACATTCACTGATGGGGTATATGGTGTTACACTCTGAGACAGTCTCTGATAGGTAGGGCTGATGATTTTCCGTTTTTACGGAAAATCCGGCGGAATCGCGGAATGAGTAACAAAAAACGGAAAAGTAATTTTCCCGCGAAATCTAACGGAAATCGGTTAAAATTTCCCAGTAAAGAAACAAATCAATTAAAGCAACACAAAATGTAGAAAAATCTGCACATTTCCTCCTTTAAAACACTAAAATTAAAGCTCTAAACCATTTCCGTTCTACAAATATGCTTTTACCAGAGCGCCACCATTAATGTCACAACTCGAGACTCTCGTGTGAACTTGAGTTTCAATAGGAAAGATGGCTGTCGCGAAGCCCAAGCGTGGTCACTCTGACGACCGACAAGGCTTTTGGGGAAAAAAAACGGAAAACATCCGAATGACGATCGGACAAAAACGGAAAATCCTTGCACCAAAAATGGAAAATCATCAGCCCTAGATAGGGTACATGGGATTACACCAGAGACATGTCACTGATAGGGTACATGGGGTTACACCCTGAGACAGTCAGTGACAGGGCACATGGGGTTACACCCTGAGACAGTCAGTGACAGGGTACATGGGGTTATGCGCTGAGGCAGCCACTGATAGCCTAGGGTACATGGGGTTGCACCCTGAGGCAGTCAGTTGAAGTAAAGGTGTGCACACTGTTGGTCTCAGGTAGTCTGTGTCTAGTTACCTGTGCTATTCCTCAACCTCTGTAGGAGATTTCCTGTTGTGAAGATCATATGGAAATTGCACAGTCCTAGTTGCCATGGTGATAACACCAGTCACATTTCAGCACAACACAAGTCTTATTTCAGCATAAATGGCATATTTGTGGTTGTCATGACAATAGAAACAATGTAATTTACGTAGTCAACAGATACTATTAATAATGTGTAGCAGATGGTACTGGTACACAGTATATGGAGTCTGTCAGGAGGAACACAGGTATGCACACACCATGACAGTGCACCCAGCACTGGCCCTAGCCAGTACATAGCCATGGGCTAACAAATGTAAAAGATTTAACATGAGACATACATATGTCCTGTTTGCCAGTTTGACTGAGCAAATTTTACAATTCTGTTGCTGCAAAGTAAGAATTTTGCTTCAGTCCTGAGCTGCCACATACTGGTCCAGACAAGCATCAAAAGCATGCGTCTTTTTTGTCGACTTATGAAACTAGAGTTTAGCAATAACATTTTGGGTTTTTTCTTCTAAATGGCAACAATTATATGATTTCTTGTGCCAACCCAGCATGTTGCGTGCTGGCATTCTGTCATTCACAGTGAAACTTCTCTCATTTTTACCCCGTGTTGAGGGAAAGAATTGGGTGGAAAATTTTAACGAGTCAAATTTGCTTGTAATTGGTGAGAAACCAGTCAAGTATAAATCTGAGGTACAATTGCCCGCTGCAGATCTTCATCAAGTCATCAAACAATGAGACACCAGCATCTCCTGTAAAGTCTGTGTTGTGAATAGTGGCATAGGTCAGTGTAGTGTTACTTTAGTCTAAAAATTAACTTCATCTGCAAGTAGGTCAAATTTGACAATTTGCTGAATTTCAGCCATTTTGGAAAAATGATGAGACTATTATTGATCTGATCAATTCATTGTTTACTAGGAGTAACTAAGATAGGAACATTTTCATCTTGTTTTCTGGAAAATTAAAACCAGGGTGCAGTGTGTAGGAGTTGACAAGCCTGTACACACTGTGTGTGTGTGTGTCTGAGCACTCACAGTGGTGGTGCAGAACTGGGTCAGGCTCTAATTTTTGCACACAAATGGTGTGGACTTTCCACAAGTTAGCTTTCAACTTGGTTCCTTTCATCTTATTTGATACCATTTATTGCAACGTACCTCATACATTTTTTATGTCCACTTGTGAAGAAAAAACAAGGAAAACAGACAGACAGACAGACAGACAGACACACACACAGAGCCATAGGACAGGCTTCTTATTTCCCATGAGCCTCTTATTTTTTTTCCTCCAGAATTATGCTTGTGAATGTATATTCTTACATGAAGTACAAAATTTTGTAACAAAACTATTATCAGGAACTGCGAAGGATCATATTAGTAGAATATGACTTTGGTGTTTGTTATACCATGAACCATGGACTCCCTACTTTGTGACCTGTGACAGGACTGGATCCTGTGAGTGTCCAAAGACACAACACAGCAGAGTGAATGTGAACTGGCACAGGCCAGGATCAGCACTGACTTGCCACCGTGTAACACAGCGGCTGCTAACACAACTGTAATCCAGACAACCATTAGAACACCATCATCTTCGATGACGTGTCAAGTACATTATGCAGTTTCCAGTGTGTGTTTGTTATGGAATTGTAAGAGTTGTGACACATGTGTACAACTGGAGTACTCAAGTAACTGTTGTTGAGGTCACACTTACTCCAATGTAAACTTCCAAATGATGGGCCTGTGTTTGTGCATATTAGATTACTGTATGAGATAACTGCCAGCCTGATGGACACATGTGAGGTGGGTAGGACAGGGCCGATAAGACACTGCCAGGGGCACATGTCTGACCTAATCTTTCTTGTTGATGTGTCCACTTCAAGACGATTTAGCTCCATCAGATGCAGGCAAATTGAAATGCGTTTTGGTCTGGCCTTGGTGAAATAATCTGCACAAATATTACAAGAGGTTATCAATTTGCATATCATAGAGACAAACCTAGAATGCCACAGACTGCAGGCAACCCTTGATCAACAGTGTAAGGTTGGGGGACTTTTTTGATGATGTAAGGGTAAATAAACCTTTCCCCCTGTGAATGTGGACAAAGTTTCAGATAGAGCAGGGTGGATGTACACAGTAAATGAGGCCCTAATTTTTTTAGTGCTATGATACCATCAAATATCCAAGTGTTGTTTCAGATAGCATGGTGTCTGACAGGTCACAATGAACAGATGTTGTTAAGCACACAGCCCATTAAAAGGAAGGCTGTTGACCAGCCCATTAAAAGGAAGGCTGTTGACGTGCCCATTAAAAGGAAGGCTGTTGACCTGCCCATTAAAAGGAAGGCTGTTGACCAGCCCATTAAAAGGAAGGCTGTTGACCTGCCCATTAAAAGGAAGGATGTTGACCTGCCCATTAAAAGGAAGGCTGTTGACCTGCCCATTAAAAGGAAGGCTGTTGACCAGCCCATTAAAAGGAAGGCTGTTGACCTGCCCATTAAAAGGAAGGCTGTTGACCTGCCCATTAAAAGGAAGGCTGTTGACCAGCCCATTAAAAGGAAGGCTGTTGACGTGCGACATGTTACTTTGATAGGTCTTTATTTAAATTAAAAAACTGAAGCAGATGATGTTTGGCCACCAGCTGGTTACTGATCATGAGATACTTTCAAGAGGATCAGGTCAGATTTAGGAATGTTGTTTGTTGTATCATGTGGCACTATTTTAACCCTCTCAGGTCAAAAGATAAATTTGTAGCTCTATCTTTCATCATAGCTTTGCCAGCAGTTATTGTGCTCTTCCCCCTCCCCCCCCCCCCCAGCCATAGGGGGAAGGGGCATAAAGCAATCACTTCATTGGTCCACAACTTCAGCACTTCTTTTGAACCAAGGCATTCACATTGCACAGGATTATAGTCCTCTACAGGGGCTAAGTCAAGTTTGAGGATACTGACCTTGACTCCATACCCAAGATCAAAGAACCACTTCAGAGAATTTGTTGTGCACATGGTAACTTGAGAAATTTTTGAGCGAGGGCTTTCGTATTGCACAGGACTATAGTCCTCTAAAAGGGCTAGGACAAGTTCAAATATGGATGACCTTGACCCAATTTCCAAGGTCACAGAGCCACATCAAAGAATTTTGTTTCCACATGATAACTTGAGAAATTTTTGAGCTAGGGCATTCGTAATAATTCTCAATAAGGGCTAGGTCCTGTTCAAAGATTGGTTAACTCTGTCCATCCAGTCGTCTGTCCACAACTTTTCTAGACTGTTAATTAGAGCATTTTTTGAGCTAGACCTTTCATGTTGCATCAGATCTAGAAGGGCTATAGGTGAAGTCAAAATATGGCTGACCATCCATCCGTCCATGTGTCCACAATGTTACTTCAGTTCTTTTTGAGCTAGAGCTTTACAGTCCACTGTAAGGGTTAGGTCAAGTTCAAAGTTGTGTGACCTTGACCCATTTTTTCTAAGGTCATAGAGCCACATTAGTGACTTTGGTTGCCACATGAAGTTTTTGAGTGAGGGCTTATATTGCGTGTATGTACAGTGCCCTATAACTAGCACAAGGACTAGCTTCAGTTCACAGATTTAGTATTATTGAATTGGTTGCATATGCCTCTTTGTCCATGTGGCGGGCCACATTGTATGTGTGTGTGTGTGGGGGGGGGGGGGGGAGCATGGATCCAGCAGTCCCTGATTGCAGTTTAATTGATGGATCATTTGGTGGTGGTAGCAGTGAGCCGTGTGAAGAAGCAAAACAGACAGAGTAATGACTGGCACTTTGGTCAATGTTGAGAATGCAAGTAGCACAGAACATGAGGAAAATGACCTTTCCATGTAGTCATGTATTTGCTGAGGAAAAGAAAAGGCGAAACAAAGCAGGCTAGTGTGCCATACAGCATGCATGTCAGCAGTTTCTGTTGTTACAGAGAGTTATATTTTAGTTTACAGTTGAGTATGCATTCATTCTCTAGTTTTTGCTTCTGGCAGCTCCTTTAAAAAAAAAGGGGGGGGGTAGGGAGGGGTGTGATTAAATTGGTAGGTCTGTAATATTTGAAAGTTAAGTGAACAATCAGCCCCATTTGTACATGTCTTGGTGCAGGCTCAAGTCATACGTCTTAAGAGCCAGCTCTCAAGTACTGCAATGCTTTGATCCCTCTTGTTGCCACCAACCAATTGCTTGATCATGTGTGCTTTTAATCAAGAAAACTGCCACTGTCTCAGTTCATATCTCAGCACTGATTAATTTTAAATACAATAAATTGATCTGAAAATTATTCCGACAGATACAGCACAGGAGACCCTGGTGCTGAAGTAAATTCCTAATTGCTGAAAGCACCAGAGGAATTTCTATCAACTGTTTCTTGTTGATGGTGAGCTTTGGAGTTTGGATTCCACCAGGGTTGCCTTAATTTGATATCAAGACTTTGAAAAAAGTTGCAGATGATGGATCAACTACAGAAGTGAAGACAAAAAGTTCACTGTTTGCTTTTGTAGACTTCAGTCATTTGACACCATTCATGTGTTTGTGATTACTTATCTTTGTCAACTACTGCCACTTAGTAGCAATGGAAATTCCCCTTGCCTGCTTAGCAGACCAAGCTCCATATCAGATAGTCTGACCAGCAGGCAAATTTGGCTTCTTTTTTTTGGAGGGAGGGAGGGGGAGTCACAGAAGTGTTTTTTGGGTGTAAGATGATGGAATGGCTTAGATTGCCTGGTGACTGTTACCAATTCTTTGTTATTATTTGTCTTTGACATATCTTAAGTTTCTCAATTTTATGATTTGGAGCAAGGTACAAATAAGGTGATAAGGTGACACCTCGAGGTACATTGTGTTCTCTTGTGGTATAAGTCTGCTCTTATTTAACCCTTTCTGCTTGAAGTAAGGCTTGAGTCAACAGTTTTCTTTGTTACCAGCAGCCAATCCACACAAAGGCAAGATGTTATCTTGGGCCATCTGATTTTGATCGGTCTTGTCTACAATTCTCCTCTTTCCTTATGGCTGCTCTCTTTTATGGTTTTCAATGAAAAAAAAACAAAAGTAGCAGCAGGGTGTAACCATGTTACACCACCTCTAGATGTAACCATGTTACACCACCTCTAGATGTAACCCCATGGTAGACCCCCCTCTGGGCATAACTATAGTACAACACCTGGGTGTCACCATGGTATAACACCTCTGGGTGTAACCATGGTACACCACCTCTGGGTGTAACCATGGTACAACACCTGGATGTAACCATGGTACACCACCTCTGGGTGTAACCATGGTACAACACCTCTGGGTGTAACCATGGTACAACACCTTTGGGTGTAACCATGGTACAACATCTCTGGGCTGTTTGTAACAGCATTTTGACTACAGCCAAGTGACTGACCTGCTACTAATGTGCCAAACCAGAACCCCATCCCTCAGTTGACAATCAAGGGTCACAACATACTTCATTAGGTGGGTTGTGTTAAATGTTTTGGTGTGAATGTACCTTGGGTAAGTCTCTAGCATGTTTGTTCACATGTTCTTGCTCCATTGAATTTTGGGGTTTTTTGATGCATTTTTTATTCATTTTTGGCAAAAGCCAAAAAACTTCTCTGAAAATTTCAAGCCAGCTGCTTCAAAATTGCGTGGAAACAATTCTGGGGACAATTCTCAACATTGCATTCATTCCTATTGATTATCATGTAAGTCAGTGGGGATTGCAATGGAAACTCGCATGTTTTACTTCCTCTCGAAAATCCTCATCCCACAGACAACTGTGGGAGCTTACTATGGATTGAATAGGAAAGTCCGCTGAGGATGAGCAATTGACCCAGCCGTTCTGTTGTTAGCTCTGCTGACCACAGGTTGCGGAGCTCCTGCAATCATGCATGTCCATCCCTCCGTAAATGTTTTGCTTGTGAGTGCAATACAGTCCAAAGTTTTCAAGATAGCTCCACATAACTTTCAGGACTTACCAAGTGTATGAAAGTCTAGGTCCACTTTGATATTACTGCCCCCACCTACAGCATTATGTAATATGTGGGTCAAAATGTGAAAATCTTGTGACCACACTAGCGTCCCTAATGTTTGACAGATCTTCATGAAATGTATTGGGACTGAGGAAGAGGTCAAAATCGGGAGTTGCGTGGGATACTAGGGGTGCCACCTTTAATTAGATGGGAATTATGAGCCAAAATGTGTATGAAGATATAAAATTCCATATGTCAGCAAGTTATCAAATTAGACTTGCCATATTTATAGGGCATATAGATGTTGTCCAATGCTAAAATATTACTTAAGATCAGTGACCTTGACGTATTTTTGTGAAGTCACCATGCCTGTAAAGCTGAAACAGGTGATTTTGTAATATTTACATTCGGAATTTTTGTTAGCATTGAAAGAATAGGGACAAATCGCGACATCATGAAAAATGCCTACCAAGAACCGCGCCGTTACATGCCAATGACAACAACAGCAACAGACTTTAAATTTTTGTAATGGCAGGGTGTAGCTTGGACATCAATAGCAGAAAGAATTGAGCCTCCTATCAAAATTGCACTTGATTACATTGTATATATAACTGCATAGTGACCTACGTTTTGGGTGACCCAATGATTTTGTGACCTTGACCTATTTTTTAAAGGTCATTAAGCACTTAAGAAAAGGACATTTAATTCAATATCTTTGATGGAGAACAAGGCAAATGATGTCAAATGAACCACAAATTTGTATGATGTGGAAGTTTGATATTGGATCATATGGATGACCTTGATTAATTTATCAAAATCTTGGAGGGAATGCATTTCAGGAAATGATATTTTGGTGATAGTGGTCAGCAGAGCATTAGGCCCATGGGCCTCTCGTTTCATGGTTCCTACCACTTCGTTCTTTAGGGATGTTATTTGCCAGTGTTTACACAGTACATTTTCTCTGGACTATTGGTTTTTGGTGGCTGTGGTGATACTAATAGTGCACATTAACATCTTGTAAAACAGCCCAGGTAATATTTAAGATCCTGAGCTCAGGGCTTTTCTGTATTGTCCTTAGTAAGCTTTGACGTCTTTAGTACAAGTTTACTGCATAAAGAATTATTACAACACATGGCATGGACCAAGTGCCAAATCGCCAGTACCAGCACATTAGGGCTTTAAGGGCGTGTGGGCCTGGTCTTGCAAGCTTGCTGTTTGGCCGAAGCAGAGACTGTGCATGTCAAGTGTAGATGAGCAGGATTGTAAATATTTTATTGGCAGTGTTGGTTGTCTTTAACCCTGGTTATTGATTTTAATGGAAGGAGGTTGTGTGGGTCAGATCAATGAGGGCATGGTGAGCCAGTGCCAGGTCACCATCAGACCTACATTTGTAAGGGAGTCCCACTTGCACCAAATTGTGCAAGGAGGAAGACCTAAAGGGTATGAAATCTACCTAGCTGCCCTATGTATCTACCTAACTACCCTATGTAACTACGTAGTGCCCATATGTGTGTGTTATATGGCTACAGTGGCCTTTTCAGGATTCAGAGAGGTGTTAGTGAGGACATGGCAATTGTTAATGCATATGCAGAAATGGCAAATATATGTGGTATGCATCAATTTCGGGTTTCCTTGCCAGGAGTATGGTCAAGTGTGCCAGAGACACAATACGACGACACGACATAACCTTTTAAAAATGTGTAGGAATGGTACGGGCTCTGGGCCACCAGGATGTGGTACAGGCTCAGGGCCACCAAGCTGGTATAGGCTTGGGGCCACCAGGCTGGAAATAGGGCCACAAGTTGTTAACTTTTCTGCTATTTTAGAAAGCAGATGCATTAGGGATGGTTCAACATTATCATCATTTTTGAATCAGTACTTAAGGTACTAAATTTCATGACCCCCCTCCCCCCCCCAAATTAGTACTTAAAAATGATGATTTCCCTTAAAAATCATAGCAAAATTGCACAAAACAGGCCAAAAATTGACCATCATTTTCCATATTCTGTGAAAGTGTACAGACCCATTTAACCCCCTCCCCCCTTGCGTACTGTAAGTACTAATTCAAAAATGATGAAAATGTTGAACCATCCCTTAGCAGAAATGGCAAATATATGTGGTGTGCATCAATTTTGGGTTTCCTGGCCAGGAGTATGGTCAAGTGTGCCAGAGACACAATATGATTGATGAAGCAATTTACTCAATTTAAACAAGACATGTAACAATAGAAGTTTATTAATCAAGTGATGTCAAAATCCAGTACAGGGCCAGAATTTCAGCGAGAATCTGAGAATCCATTCTCGTAAAGATTCTCCCAAACTTGTCTTTGTTTAAAAAGAAAACTAATTGACAAAAACCCAAATAGATTCTCACAAAATTTTGCGAAATTCTGGCCCTGCAGTACAGTTGGCCCAGGCTTGACAGACCACTTCATTAACAAAATTTACCCGTCATGAAAGACCACTTTTTCACGATACGCTGCTCAGAACTTTCCATATTATTTATCTTCAAATCTTATTTATGGCTAAGATGACAGGCCACTTGTGGTAAGACAATTTGGTCATTTTATAGGGGTGCGTCTTTCAGTATAGGTTTTATTGTATTTTCTTCAAAAAACCAGATTCCTTGTGTCCAATGCAAAATTTTGGTGATTGTTGTTTCATGCAATGAAACAGTGACATTCCTAGATAGGTTTTAACGATTTATAGTATCGCTTGTCTTTATTAATGGACAATGATCTGCAAATACAAAATTATAGTAAATGATTAACTAGATCCATTTTCTCTAATTTTGTGGTGAGATTTGGAGTGAGAAGCCTGTGCAAATTGTGAGTATGAATGAGTAAGATGTGTCTGGGCACACTTGCAGTTAGGTCACTAGTATCTCTGTGACAACCCTTAGACTGTAACAACAGATGCTAAAAAAGCAAGGCAATATCTTTGTCTGAAAAACCAACAAACATGGCTTCAACTTTTTGGGCAGCCATTTTTATGCTAGTCCTGTCAAATGTTGTCATTGGCCTGTTCCTGTGTGATACGTGCTAACTCTTTTTCTTTGCTGCTTTTCAGTGTTTTTCACAGAGTTACTAGATAACTCAAAGCGGGACCTACACGACATGTTTGTGCGGACATATGGATTACTTTACCAACAGAACTCTCATGTCTTCACTGACCTTTTTCATGACTTGAGGAGTTATTATAAGGGCAAAGACATGAATTTATTAGATGCCCTTGACAATTTTTTTACAATTTTATTACAAAAAATGTTTAAGCTTATAAATACTCAATATACATTTGACAAATCATATCTACAGTGTGTTACGGAACACATGGATGATTTGAAACCTTTTGGAGACGTGCCGCAGAAGCTGTCTATACAAGTTAAGCGAGCGTTTATTGCTGCTCGCACTTTTGTGCAAGGTCTTGCTATTGGCAGGGATGTCATTCTAGAGATTTCCAAGGTAAGACAACATTTTGGTATTTCATAACATCATAGGGATGGTTCAACATTATCATCATTTTTGAATTAGTACTTAAGGTACTAAATTTCATGACACCCCCCCCCCCTTCCCCCAAATTAGTACTTTAAAAATGATGATTTCCCTTAAAAATCATAGCAAAATTGCACAAAACAGGCCAAAAATTGACCATCATTTTCCATATTCTGTGAAAGTGCACAGACCCATTTAACGCCCTCCCCCCTTGCGTACTGTAAGTTCTAATTCAAAAATGATGAAAATGTTGAACCATCCCTTACAGAAAAGTGTTGATCCAGCATAATATGTCCCGACATTGTCTTAGTTGAATCGTGTTGCACCAGGCTGCAGAATTGAGTGCAGTATGTTACAGCTGGAGACCAATGCAGTGTACCTTGTTACACTGAGCCACAAAGTCAATGGCTTATTGCACTGTATCACCGGTTGAGGATGTATGTAACATCTGGTGGGGAACTGAGTGCAGTATAATAATGGACCATTGCAGGGACTGCTCTGACCATTAGCCAGTTGGCCAAATGCTAATGTTTCTCGAATTTGGCTGACAACATATTTAAATGGCTAAAATATCTTCAAAAGCATTATTAAAGAGGCACAACAGAATCTGTTGTTAATGTTGTCTATATTACCAGTTTTGGCTACAGATTTCTGAAGTCTAGTTCTGCCCCTGCATTGATTCAATGTAGTATGTTACCATGGTTACAGTGGATCACTTATTCAGTGTTGTATGTAAATCATGGTCACATACTTAGCCCAATATGTCACACTTGATCCCCCACTGCAGTGTGTTACACTGTGTCACTGAGCCATTGCATTGTACAGTGGGCTGCCCATGCAGTCATTCAGTGCAGTATGTTATGATGTGTCACTTGGAGTGCATGTTACACTGGGTTATCCATTCAGCATCATTGGGTATGCTGGACAAACCATTCAGTATCTTAAGTTTCACTGGGTGAACCGTTCAGTCTGAACTGTTACACTGATGATCACTTCAGTTCAGTGTATTTTCTGGGTTATTGATAGTGTGTATGTTCCTAATCTGCAACAGGCAGTTTTAGATGGTGCCCTGGCCCCTCTTTGGGAGCTGCAGTCACCATTATATTGACTGCATACTTTCATATCAACATAAAGACCTAGAAATTTTGTTGCATCACTTTGTAAGATCATACATGCGATTAATGTTATCTAGACACCTTTATTTGAAAACATGCAAGATACAAAAAGTGAGTCTATAGATAGAATTAAAAGCAGTCGCGGATTTACAGGGGGAGCGTGTGCTCCCCCTGCCCCCTTGCCCCCCCCCCAAAAAAAAAATTATTAAAAAAAACCCAAAACTCTGGCGCCTCCAAAAATTGTTGGTCATGTCTGGTCACACAAGAAAGTATGGGGGGGGGGGGGGGTTACCGATTACATCTTTGGTCTGAGCTTTCGGGATCACCAAATTTCAAAAACACAGAGTCGATTCATCAATGTGGTGTCAAAGATCGCCAGGCTGACAGACCCAGAAACAACAAGTACTGCAGCCCCTTCGTCGAGTTCAGGAAGACCGGTTCCCAACGTGAATGCATAAGCCAGAGTAGCAAATCACAAGGAACCAGGATATTTCACTTCCTGCCGTGCATTGTAAACTTCCGGTTTACCGTCATAAGTTTGGGAAAGTTTGCCATTTAAACTTGGAAATTTACATGTGCGTTCCAAAAGTAGACAGACATCATATCTCTTGCAGTGGTCCCCTGTATAAGGCCCCTCTCACCAGAGGCCACTCCTCTTGAAAAGTCACCATTCTTATGCAGAAAGTATAACATTTTATTATATATATTCCCCTCTAGAAGGAGCTACCCCTCTTATAAGGCCACTTTTAGGCTGCATTTTGGGTGCCTTATGAGAGCGTAGCTACTGTATTTTATTGACAGGAAAAAACAGTTTATGACCCCTTAAATGCATTAAAACCCTTGAGCTTCGGGAGGGGGGGTTCACCCAAGTAAACACCTACCCCCCCGCTGGGGGTCTTGGCGGCCCCCAGCCCCGCGGTCTTACTTGCTAAGTTCAGCCCACCCCCTTGACAAATCCTGGATCCGCACCTGAAAAGTTATTCCAGTGTTTATCTGTCAGAGCCAGGAAACACGTGTGTTCTAGCATGCCTTGCCAGCATACACCATAAGCCCTTTGGCAGATAGTCTTGCACATGTGTATTTGGTGTGAAAGTGACTTCCACTACACAGGATGCTGGGATGCGAGGAGGCGCAAGCTGCAGAGTTGCCTATCTAAAACACTCTGTTGCTAGCACTTTGAAATGGACTGTAGCTCAACAGAGAGCATAGAAACATCATAGAAATATAATATTAAAGGACTTTAATATATATGCTGTCAAAGGGTTAGCTTTTCTGACGGATTGTTTAGCTTTTAAGTAGCGATGCAACTTTCCCAACTTTCACACATTAGGCATGGAATAGATCGGGAATGCGGTCCCCAACCACATGGTGTCTGTGACAGTGCCCCCTTCCTCTGTGCAAGCAGATACAGGCAAACTCATCAGTTTTGGCATCCGCGTACTGGGTTATTGTGTATGAATATGTAATTTTCCCTTTATTTACAAAATTCATCATGGAAAAAAATGTCTGTCAAACCAAACAACACAAACAGAGTGATAACAACCTGCAATCGTCCAGCTGAAACAGTTGGCTGATTACAGGTAGAGGGCTCCCAAAGGTCTGAGTACAATAAAACCAGCAGCTCCTTAGTTTCTGCACCTGATTGGCCACAACGGTGTAATCATGCCTTTGTGGACCTCTAATGTGAAGGGTCAGAAATGTGATTGTAAACTGAAGACTTGTGTTTTGACAAGTTGGTCATGTGACCGGATAGATTCTATGGATGAGATGCAGAACAAACCTTGGAAGCAAGACAAGTCAGAGACGATGTGATGACAGTAAAGGACCAATTTGTGGTGGGTTAGATAGCCTGTGTATATATAGTTCATGGTTACCATGGTTAAGGACACACCCAGTGCTTGAGTACAATACCAGTTGCATCCCATAACAGGGGTCTTCCACTGTAAAAGACACCGGTCTCCTTTTGAATATTTTCGTGAGGTTTGTTTTCTTCACATTTTTAGAGAAATAATGAAATATGCTGAAAGATGAGGGCATACTTTATATGATACTTTGAGTGGTGCCATCTGATGGTTTTAGTGCCTGGGGCTTTGTGTGGGTAGAACTTGTGGTAAGTAATACCACCTAGTGGCTGCTCCATATGATAAATTAAGAGAACCTTTCATGGCTA
Organism: Hermodice carunculata; assembly: GCA_964020975.1. Taxonomy (NCBI): domain Eukaryota; kingdom Metazoa; phylum Annelida; class Polychaeta; order Eunicida; family Amphinomidae; genus Hermodice; species Hermodice carunculata. The sequence continues at coordinate 95,279,514 of OZ026621.1, forward strand.
AGAGTGAATTACCATTTTCCCCACCCAACAATGATCCCAAATGAGAATAGTAACTCACTGTCCAGCCAAGTACCATTTGGTTTGTTCAATATTTAATGGGGTATTCATTGCAAAAACTGTGCCCTGGGCCTATTGTTGATGCTGGCCTGGTGTGAAGTATTTGTTTACATTCATCATAGTTATCAAATGTCACATGTGACATATAATCAAACATCCCTCCACCCTGGGGCACATTGGATGTTGTCTATATGTAGGTGCACTACATCCTGGGTGCAGGTACACTACAATTTAATGGTATCAATGTTCAGTTCATGTGATCTACAATGAGTCACTACTTTTGAATTTCACTCTAGTAGATGATAATTCACCCTCAAACATTAAATAAAGCCCACATGTATCATGTTGAGAAACTAAAATGAGATCAAAAAGGTGAAGAAAGTAGGTTACATTATCAGGTATGTAGTTCACATTAATACCTCTTGTGCACTTTCTGATAATAAACTGTGTCCTAATTACAGCTTGATTTACGCAAGTAGACAGCCAGGCAGGTGACAGGTATTGGGCGCCTGACATAATCTTTGTCTTGAGGCCAAAGTGATTAACTCTTTCAGTGCCAATGACTGAATCAGTAGCTTTGGGTGGAAAGTTGTTGACCTGGACCATTATATTCCATGTAACTACAGGTATACTGATACTGCAATGAAAGGTCTTTATACAGGCAACATGAATCTAGCACCCTCACTGTAGTTCAGAGCAGTTTGTTTTAAGTATAGTGGGCTGTGAAAGAGTTGGCAGGCACGAAAGGAAACTGTGCTATAGCAAAGTGTAAGGCCAACCATAGAAATATGTTTGTTTGTGGTAACCCTCTTTGCTGGCCTCAAAATATGATCAAAAAGTGCCATATGGAATTTCAGCAGGGTGCAAAAAAATGTTTGCTTCCTAATGACTTTCTGTCAGGTTAAATAATACAGAATCTAAATTTTTACCCATAATCTGTATTTTTTCAGGTGAAAGTTGTGTTTTAGCCCTTAATTTGGGACTAAAGAGGGGGAAAAAAAAATACAATACTCCCTCCCACACAGAGTGTTAAAAAATTCCTCTCTACCTTATGACTTCATAAAATTTGTGTTACGAGAAACAAAAGTATTTTTAAGGCTGGTCTGAGATGTGGGAGGACTGGCTAAGAGGCAGCTGTATAGACAGGCTGGGGAGAAACAAGTGTGGCCAGCACATTGGGCTGGTGCTAAATACTGCACCACTGCCTGGCTTACCTGTAGCCCCACATAATACCAGACAGCTATACTGTTCCGCCTGCCAGCTCACTCCCTTGCAAGCAGATCTGATGAAAGGATAATGCATCCAGAAGATGCTACCAACCCCCTCAGGGCAGGACACCCGGTTTAGTAACTGTTCTTCCCAAAGGTCAGCTGGTTTCTATGGCAACCAGTTGGCTTCCTGGAAAGTATGTAAAGGCAGCAAGTGGGAACAGAGCATCCTTCTGGTGAATGATAATTGGCAGGTCCTGCTGCCGTACCTGATCTTAAAGAGAATCCATTGCACATCCAGCCACACTGAGCCAGCACTCTTGCACAGTTAGGTGTGGGACCTGTTATCTGGAACTCATCAGTGACTGTGATGCCTGTCCCTTTTTGACTTCTGCCCAGGACTGCTGAGAAGGGCACCAGTTGTGGCCTGTAGCAATAAGTGTCCCTCACTGACACACTGACCTCATGTTGGGTTTCTAGAAAAACTTGAGCAGGTGACCTTGAAATGAGGTGATAGGTCATTGACATGGATGATGTAAGATTTGTAAGACATCCTGAAATCAAACCAGAAGTAGTTTTGTGTATATTGTTTTAAGCACAATGCATGACCAATCATTATAAGAATTGATGTCAATAACATGAAAGTCTTGGGACTTAAAATAACTGCATCCAAAAGTGCACTAGTCCATAACTAACATCAGATAGGAGTGAGGAAATAACACACAAAATGCAAGTCTCAACCAGTTGAAAAGTTCTGCAGAGTAGAAAACAAAATGGATGCGAAACAGCCAAACAGGGAAAGAGATGTGATTGGTCAATCCTGAAGGTCAAGTAATGGGTGCCGGGGTCAACCATTAGAGGGCCCCATGATACCAAAAGTGTTTTCAGCAATTTTAATGAAATAATTAATGGATATTTCTACATTAACTGAATGTAAATATTGAAGGTCAAAGTAATAAATGGGGATGGCCAGGCATATTGTAAATGTAGACTTTCAGACACCTTCCAATTGTGCAGGAATTTTTTTTATTTCATTTATTACCAAATGGAGAAAAAAAAAGTCCTTTAATCATAACCGCTAACAACCTTCAGCACCATTGCAGATGTGTTGGTCAGACCTGAATAAGGCTTGATAGAGGTTTCAGTGTGGCGATATTGCTGGATTAACCCTTTAAACATTGATTTATTTAAGATTGAGTCAACAGATTTCTGCAGGTTGCTGTGCGCATAGTGAACACAAAGTGGCCTGAGGGAAGCTGTTGCCTAAGACTACTTTTTGCTGTAGACTGGTTTTGCTGATATTTGAATGAAAGGTATCTTCATGAGGAATTTGAATCTTTTAACCATTTTTAATGGTAATGACAAAACGACTCTAGCTCTGATGAGCACTTTAAGAGGCACTGGGTCAGGGCGTGTAAGCGGCAGGGCCAATGCTGCCATGGGTGGGTGGGCGTGCATAATGTACTTTAATGTTTACTTCCTCTGTCATGGTCTGTCTTTGTGCCCCCCACATGACCAGCACACTGCAGCTGAATTAATGTGTAGTTATAGTCAACATTAAACGCTTTATCATCATGATACTCACATATCCCACAATTCACAAGTTTTTAAGTCAAATTATGTCTCCCTGTGCAACGGGGGGACATATTGTTTTTGGGTCCGTTTCTTCCGCTTCTTCTTCTTGTTCTTCTTCAACACATTGTTGTGTGCATTGCGGATGCAAGAACTCAAGAAAGATTTAGCTTGGGAAGTTGAAATTTTTTGTGAAGATGTTCCTATATAAAACCTTGCTTGGGATTGCAGATGGGTAACTTTGACGTATTTTTGAAGGTCACATGGGCATGTCGTGTAAAATTGGCGTGGACGGAATAACTCAGCAAGGATTTGACTTATGAGGTTGAAATTTTGCATGATTATGTACCAAATTATGAACTAGGTTGGGATTGTAGATGGGTGACCTTGACCTATTTTCAAGGTCACATGGCCACTTTTAAAAATCATTGCAGATGCACTCGAGAAAGATTTGACATAAAGAGGTTGATATTTTGTGTCATTTTGTTTCTATGTTAGATATTTGTAAGACTTTGCTTGTAACTGCAGATGTATGACCTTGACCTATTTTTCAAGGTCACGTGGGCATGTCGTGTAAAATTGACACCGATGCAACAACTCTGCAAGGGTTCCACTTAAGAGGTTGAAATTTTGCATGATTATGTACCATAATATGAACAAGGTTGGGATTGCAGATGGGTGACCTTGACCTATTTTTCAAGGTCACATGGGCATGTCATGTAAAATTGATGCGGACACAATAACTTTGTAAGGATTTGACTTAAGAGGTTGAAATTTTGCATGATTATGTACCAAATTATGAACTAGGTTGGGATTGTAGATGGGTGACATTGACCTATTGCAGGGTCACATGGCCACTTTTAAAAATCTTTGCAAGTTCTTTTTTGACTTAAAGAGGTTGATATTTTGTGTGATTATGTTTCTATGTAAGATATTTGTAAGACTTTGCTTGTAACTGCAGATGTATGACCTTGACCTATTTTTCAAGGTCATGTGGGCATATCATGTAAAATTGATGTGGACCCAATAACTCCACAACGATTTGACTTAAGAGGTTGAAATTTTGCATGATTATGTACCATAATATGAACTAGGTTGGGATTGCAGATGGGTGACTTTGACATATTTTCAAGATCACGTGGGCATTTCGTCAAAAATCAACGTGGACGTCATAACTCGAGGAAGATTTGACTTGGGAAGTTGAAATTTTATGTGAAGATGTTCCTATATATGATCTTGCTTGGGATTGCAGATGGGTGACCTTGACATATTTTCAAGATCACGTGGGCATGTCATCTAAAATTGACACGCATGCAACAACTCTGCAAGGATTTGACGTAGGAGGTTGGAATTTTGCTTGTTTATGTTCCATTATACCAACTAGGTTGGGATTGTAGATGGGTGACCTTTCAAGGTCACATGGCCACTTTTTAAAAATCATTGCAGATGCACTAGATAAAGATTTGTCTTAAAGAGGTTGACATTTTGTGTGATTATGTTTCTATGTAACACTTTTGTAAGACCTTGCTTGTAACTGCAAATGTATGACCTTGACCTATTTTTCAAGGTCACGTGGGCATTTCATCAAAAATCAACGTTTTGAAATGTCAATAAAGAGTGTACCTTCACCATATCTGTAGATCATTGGAATCGGTATGCCTGTTTATAAAAATAAGGGTGACAATAGTAAGGGCGCATGTGGAGACATTTGATTTTCTGTTGGAAAATCAGCCTGTTCTAGTTCCTAGATTGCTATATGACTCATTTTTCTGACACATCCGTAGGTCCTGACACATTTGACAGGGAGCAGATGAGGGGATCACAGCAAGGTGTAACTATGCAGTCAATTTCACTCAGCCGTTCCCCTTTGAATTAAGGCTGAGTCAACAGCTTTGCTTGGCATGTGATCTTGATAGGTCACATTTACAATTCTCAGAAAAATTATTTTTCATGACTGTTGAAACTGAAGCAGACGACTTTTGACCACCAGTCGGTTTGGGCCAGTGTTAGGAGGAAGGGATTAATTTTGCTGTATTTTGATTTTCCCTTGTTTTGCTGAGGTACAAAATCATGACAGTAAAAGTCAGTCAAATTAAGTGTAACAGGTAACATGTTCAAAATAGTAAAATTAAAACCTCAATTAAATGTCTGAAGTGCAAATATTAAAAAGTGAAAAATTTTGCATGCACAAATAAGTCCATGTGAGTTTGGAGGCAGTGTGAGGCTGGTCCTTGCACATGTTGACTGCCTGACTCATCTTGTCAGCAAATGAAAAGGAGACTGGACACCCACAGGTCTGGTCCGGTCAGCAACAGGAATTGTGAATTCCTCATTTATTAGATTTATTGAGAAAGTGTGCTGTAAGGTGGCAGCCCCACACTTAGAAGAGCCATTCAAAACTTGGCTGACAGCAGTAAGGCTGGTTATGCTGGGGTCAAGTGCTTATGGACAGCCAGTGCTTATGACACAGGCCTGAAACTGGTGCTGGCAGAGTTGTCTGAGGGGGGTGCAGGGTATTTCCAGACATTCAGACTTTGTCCGTTTTATTTTCCATACCAGGATGCAGAAAGCTCTCATATTTTGGGTAGTTTGTACTCGCCATTATTTTGGAACATTTTTAATTTACCTGTACTCTGTACTTCGGCAAAATGTTTGCCGTTACTGTGCAGTAGGACCCCCCTGAACCCCCTTTGCTGTCACTAGGGGGTCTTAACACCTGTGTCAATGTGCGGGAGCCCTAGTCACAAAGGTGTCTCAGTGTGTCATACACAGCCAGCACAGTTCCTCGTATCGGGTTTCACCTGGGGCCTGTGATGGTGGGGCGGCAAGGCTTTGAAGTGCAGTAGTCAGTGTTGCGTGTGGTATGCAGTAGTAGGAGGTATGTGGAAGGTTGCCTGTGGCCTATCACACTGCCACATGTCCATGCGTTTAACACATACCCCACTCATCCACATATTGTCTGGCTACACACGTTCTTGTTCCTCCAGTTCATTGTTGTCCATAGGATGTCCCAAGTTTCACTGAAGCAGACAACAGTTGACCACCAGCCACTTTAAAAGGCAAAGGCTTAATTTTGCTGTGTCTTGATTTTCACTGATTTTGCTAATGGTGCAAAATTTTCAGTTTTACATAAATTTATAAATTAGTTTTGAAGTGGTTATTTACGCAGGTTTAAGGTATTGGGATTTAAGTGAAAGATCTAGCTTACAAATTTTGACATACAATGTTGTGGTTTTCCAGAACATATTCTATATATGTATATATATATATATATATATATATATATATATATATATATGAATATGAGGAACTACAAAAAAGTATGTAAATAGGGCCAGTACTTTTCCGCAATAGCGGAAAACGGACGGAATTTATGGAATCTATGATCTCAAATGGAATTTATGACTTGTAACGGAAATCGGCAAATGCCATGGAAATTAAGCGGAATTTGTGAATTTTGCCTCTCAAATAATTCAAAATCACCACATGTCATTGCATAAAGCAAAACACACGGACTTGCATCCAAATTTGACGAGTCGGCGGCGTTATCGATACCACGTGGAGCAAAGTTAACGACAGGCCGGACACCCGCGCTATAGACCCCATTATTACCATATACTATTCATTTGCATGGCATATAGATATAACGCGCAACAGAGGTACAATGATAATAGCGCTGTCTGTAGGTGGAGGCTATCAACGTACATAGTAAACAATATGGAGTCACTTTGCCGTTCGTCGATGGATCAACATTTTCCAGAGGCGATAAGATCAGCTGTTTTTTTTCCTTTTTTATTGACCAGTGCTAAAATCGAGCCCTAGAATTAGTGAAACGGAAATGAAACGGAATCTGTAGTTTCCTAAAACGGAAAAACACTCATTTTCAAACGGAAAAATACAGGCCCTATGTTAACATTGTGTGACAGTAAAATACATAAAATTTTTGTTATATACTGCAATTAAAAATTTAAAAGAACTAAATATTGCATATGGTCCAGGCTATACATGACTATTTTTAGCACTGTTAGACCTTCTTTTTCCCAATTTGTTGTGCAGTTGAATTTTTAAGTCCATATTAAGTTTGGTTGGAGACTAACTTTTGCTAGGGAGGTCGGGAGTGCTGGCCAAATTTGTTCTGAAGTTGTTGGATGTAGCGACATGCCAGGAGGTTTGGCAGTGCTTTAGTTCATTCTCTTGCTAAATTGCTTCAGTGACATTCAAAAAAGGTTTGCAAGTAAAGTTGAAAAGCTGGCCAGATCTTTGGGGCATCATTATGAGCCAAAATGTGTTGGTGGTTTCTTGGTTGTCTTGGTCTTCTTTTGTCTCACTGGTCCATGGATCCTCTTCCATCAGTGTGCAGTTGCAGAGGCTCCTTTTTGTCATGTTCCTAGGGCCTGTCTCATGCACAGTCCATTGGGCCAGTCCCATATATGCCTGGTTCCATAGATTTGTCCCATATCAGGGTTCTCCCAAGAGCCCTACAGCCCTACAAATTGTAGGGCTGTGACTTGGGCTTCCCATTATAAGGTATAGGAAGATAGGGCTGCAATTATTCAAATTTGGTTAAATATGGAAATCCCACCACACTGCTAGGATTATCTGGGAAAACCTTCCCATATGATGGCTTCTTGGGACCTGTAATATATGTCTGGTTTTCAGCTCTATTGACCATAGGTCGCTGAGATCATGCGTTGCTCATGTCTGTCCCTCATCTGTTTTTCTGTCCTTCCATCTGTGAACTTTTGCTTGTGAGTTACATACAGCTGACAGTGTCCGTCAGGTCTGTGCGGCCTGCCTGGACTCCTAGTTGTGTTCCATCTGTGTGTGGTTGCTTCATCTGTGCCACGCGCTTCCCAATCTGGCACCAGGGGGACAAGGTGTGTGCTGTGTGGAGGCAGCCGCCCCTTCCTGACTGGGGCCAGTGCCACTGTGAGCACAGTGGCACCTGTCGCCATTGATTAGTTTTTGCAGAATCTCCTTAATGTCAAGGTGTGGTGCAGTTGTCCCAGTTACGGCAGCAGGGGGTAGTCTTACAGATTTGCAGGCATTGTCAGCAGATACACCTCCCCATCCTGTGCATTTGTATTTGCCACCTGTGGTTGTCACTGTAGCCTTGTCAATGGATACAGAGGTGGGTGTGTTATCCTGGCAGACAGCCTGGCCACTGTGGCCACACAGAGCAGGTGGCCTGTCATACCAGTGGATACACATAGCGGCCGGCAGTGCATGGCAAATTGTTGACTTGGATACAGTGAGTGGGGGCCGGCAGTCCTGGTTCCAGCTTGTAAATTGATCAAAGCAGGACGAGAGTTTGTATGTGGACATATTGTAGGAACTGAGATTAGACATTTAGGTGGAGGAAGGTGATTAGTACAGGAAGGTCTTCCTGACTATCTGGGTCAACAGTGACTGGCATGTGACATGACAGTATTTTGTTCAACTTTATAGATGGGTAAAACTATGATGTAAACTTGTTGACTTGACCTCAGAAGCATAATGATCATGGGGGGGGGAGGTATGAGATTTTCCTCAGGTAAAGTATGACATGATGTTAATCTAATAATACAGCATTGAGTGTTCAGTGATGAGCACACGGTCCATGTCCCCTAGTCCCCCCCCCCCCCCAGCCCCCTGGCGTCTCACAGCCCCCTGGCTATTGCTTAGATTGGACTATTGCCCGAGTCCTGCTTTATACCCACTGCATGGCAAAATGTGGTGCTCTTCCACATACATAAACAGATATGAAGCAGCCAGTTTGGACAGTTATCAAGCTTTCTTACCAGCATTGTATACCCTTTGTAACCCTCCACAAGATCAAAAGTTACAAAATTGAGAGAGAGCGAGAGAGAGGCTGTCACCTTGTGGTAATGCAGGTTTGATTGCATCAGTATAAGTACTACGTTACATTGTTAATGTCCGATTTGCTGAAACAGGAGTGAAAGGGACATTAGTTTGGGATTTGTATTTTATTATAAGGATCCAGGTATCTGTATTTTCACTGACAAATTCAGTTTGGTGTGCACTTCATGTTACCAAAAGGTCACAATAAAGGGGCTCTGTTTGGGTTTCAAGACTATTGGATTATTGGGCCTTTTTAAAGGGATTGTGGATTATTTGCTCTAAAAATAAAAATTTCTACTTGGTGACCTTTTTGGGTCACTGTGACCCAGTCATTATGGAGCTTGACAGTTGTCCAAGTTTATTGTTTTTCTTCAATAACTCAAAAAAGTTATGAGCCAATTTAAACAAACAGACCATGTATGGAAAGCTTGATGTGGGCACACATATTGACTGGTAACAGTTTTTTTTATCCAAGTTGATGATCAAGATCAAATGGCCACTTGGAAAATAGGGGTCACAATGTGAAAATCTTGTGAATGCTCCTCACCCCACAGTTTTTGAATTAGGCCCACATTACTTTTAGGATTTTTAAAATGCACGGAAATCTCTGTCAGCTTCAGTATTGGTGGCACCACATACATTATTACTCTACTTGGTCACCTACTTTTGGAGTCCCCACGACCCAATGATTTGTGTGACCCTGACCTATTTTTCAAGGTCATTATGCATCCCCCCCTCCGGCCAGTCGTGTCATCCGCCACATTAACGTATCTTATTTTCCTTATATTTCTGTCCCCTCTTGACTTATTGCTTCTCAATTTGGTACAGATAATTATGCACTTGGGAAATTTTTCCCATGTGATAACCTTGAGGTCAAAGCCCGGTTGCAATGTTCTGGTGACTCGGCAATTTTGACATATTGGCTTATGCATGTACCTTCTTAATGGTGCATGGTAGGCCCAAGGTTACTATTAAATGTTAATAGGCAAGTACCTATGGGCTTTTAATTTGTATGGTTTTTTAAACCTGAGTGACAGTGAAAGGTCAAACTGCATGCATTCCTGTTGATTACCATGCAAGTCAATAGGGATTGCGATGCTAATTCACATTTTCAACTTCTTCTCCAAAACCAGATTCAATTCAGGTGGTAATTTACCTCAGGTAACTATCTACTAACTGTGTACAAATGGTCATGCTCCAATGATTTTTGGAGTTTTTTTTTTTTCTTAATTTTTGCATTCCTATTGATTACCACATAAGTCAGTGGGGTCGGCCATTGATTATTATTGTTTCAATAAAATATGTTTATACCAATGGGGTCTGCAATGGTAGTTCATATTTTGACTTCTTCAAAACCGTAAGCCAGATTCACTTGAAACTTTTAGTACAGATACTCCATAGATATTATGAATTTGTTTCATATGATTATGGATGACCTTCAGGTCATAGGTCAAGGTCACAAATGATTTTTGGTAATGGTCATCAGATTATATATCAGAAGCCCATGGGCCTCTTGTTTAAGGGATGGTTCAACATCTTCATAATTTTTTAATTGGTGCTTACAGTATGCAAGGGGGGAGGAGTTTAAATGGGTCTCTACACTTTCACAGAATATGGAAAATGATGGTCAATTTTTGGCCTAATTTGTGCAATTTTGGTATGTTTTTTTTCACAAAAATCACAATTTTGAAAGTACTAATTTGGGGGAGGGAGGGGATTATGAAATCTGGTACTAACTACTAATTCAAAAATGATGATATATCTAATGTTGAACCAGCTCTAAGAGGTTTTGTGTGTTGTCACTTTTCTGGACTTTTTAATCCCAAGCTGTAATTTGGAACCTTGTCAGACTTACAGGGAATTTACATGGACTTGACATCCACCAAATTTGTTCATTACATGGTGGATGCTGTCTTTTTCTAATTTTTGTCACAATTCAGAAAAATCAGTAAGGGGACATGTTGATGTTGGCAACTTCCTGATGATCATGACAAAGGTGACCTGGATATCATTCTGAGGTTCACAGGACCACTTCAGCCTGTGCATGTAGGGTCAGCTGAGCACAGGACTGTCACAGTCCTCTAGTTGTGTATTTAGATTCCTGACAATAACTAGAAAACTTATAGAGTCAAGACTTCGAAATAGTATGCATCAGTGTACTTCGTTTCTGGATGCTGGATGACATGATCAACACTTGGTTACTGCATATGGCTGACCTTGTACTCATGTCCAAGGTCAGTTGACCCAGTGTCCAGCATCAGAAATAATGTGCAAATATTGCAGAAGGTGCCTGCCTATATGATCACCAAGGTTATGAATGGTTGGGGGCATGGACCTGTCAATCTCTGATAGCATTTAGATTCATTTCTTGCATTCTTTCTGTACACTTTGTATGTTACTAGTTGTTTGGAACACAAATATTGTCTTCAGATATAGATGCACATGCAGAAAATTAACAAACAGACATTTTTAAATCATGAAATGAATTATGAATTTGAGTAAGTGGTGATCATAGGTTTTTATCAGACACATGAAACAAGTGGCCATACGATCAGATCCTCTCACCATTGTCTTACGAAGCTCTTCAAAATTGGTACCATTTTGTTTGTGTGTGAGTCTGGTGGAATGCAGTCTGTGTCATGCAGACAAATGGTCATTAACCATTAAAGCCCCGATTTAAATATGGAGTCAACAGTTTTCCTTGTAACACTTTGCGCGCAATGCGTCGCGAGGAAAGCTGTTGACGAGGACTACTTTTTGCTTTAGACAAGGCTTGCTGGTATTTGAATGAAAGGTATCTTCATGAGAAATTTAAATCATTTAACTATTATATATGTTTAACAGCAAATGATGAGAAAATGACTATAGCCGTGGTTGGCACTTTAAGGGTTAAAGGCAAGATGAGATGCAGCCTGGAGGAGAGGACTGCCTGATGAGATCCTTGCATGATGCCTCTGTGCAATTTCAAATTGACAGTAATTGTGACAGAAAAGGCAAGAGATGGAATAATTAGAGTTAGTGGCAGACCAAGTGTTGTTTTGGGCCAGTGATAAAGTGGGCAAGGCGTGGTGATAGGCAATAATGGTGACGCTGACTGCCGCATTATCCTGCTTTAGTGGAGAAAGCCGAGATACAGAGAATTTGTCACAATTGAAAAATGTGACTGGGATGTGTGAGGAGGATTTTTAGGAATTGGTTAGGGTTTTCAAGCTGGATATAATTAGTCCACAGAAGAAGCAGTGGGTTGATTAATGATCCCATTGTTTGAGGATTGTGGTCCATGTGCTTCATTTTCAAAATATATCGAGCTTTTTACTTGATGTTATAAAAGAAAACACATGAAGTTTGACAGACTATATGTTGCTAATCAGTGTGTATTGACCGTAAATTGGCCAAGAAGTATTTTGATTCTTGTTAGTAGCAATTTGTGAGCTATTTCGTAGGTTTAAGCAAATTTATCACACTTACCATTAAGTAATGAAGATTGTTGAGGAAGCAATTATCAATTCATTATAGAATTTTGTATTTGAATCCTGAGATTTTGCATGATGCATATTTTTTCACCTTCAACTTTCATGTTGCACAGGTTTATGGGACTTATAAGGGCTAAGGTAAGTTTAAAGAATGATAACCTGCACCCAATTCCCTGGGTCAGAGAGCTGGCCCATTGCATAAAACAAGAAATTTATACCAGAAAAATAATCTGAAAATATGTGGCAGAACTTAATACCAGAAAAATATACCAGAAAATAAGCTGGACTATTGTTATACTGAAAAAAAAATGTCTTGCAAGATTTGCTCAAGATTATACCAGAAATTTAAATTCTGGTATATGAATATACCAGAAAATTTTGTATGGGAAGCCCCAGGTGAAAGGTAAAATTTTGGATGATGTTGACCTATTTTTCAAGGTCATAAACCACTTAAAGGACACAAACTTCTATATGTTGAGAAAGAAAATGGCTAATGATACTAAATGTACCTGAAATGTGTATACATATGGAAGTTTGGTATTACTTAGGGGGCAATGGAATAATACGGACAATACGGTATCATCAGTATTAACTCTTGCACATTTTGTGGCCACCATGTGCTCGTTCCCATGGAAACAAAAGTTCTCGCGAGAGTCTCAAACCACTAGATATGGCAGCACCCTCAATAAACCTTAAATGCTTGTAAATTAGTCCATAAGGCTAGTTATGTCTCCCCGTGCAACGAGGGGACATATTGTTTTTTGTTTTTGCGTCAGTTTCTTCCGCTTCTTCTTCTTCTGCTGCTTCTTGCTTCTTCTTGTTCTTTTTCTTCTTCTTCTTCTTCTTCTTCTTCTTCTTCTTCTTCTTCTTCTTCTTATTCTCCTTCTTCTTTTTCTGCTTCTGCTTCTTCTTCTTCAACACTTTGTGGCGTGCGTTGCGGATTCGATAACTCATAGAAAGATTTGACTTGGGAAGTTGAAATTTTTTGCAAAGATGTTCCTATATAAAACCTTGCTTGGGATTGTAGATGGGTGACTTTGACAAATTTTTCTAGGTCACATGGGCATGTCATCTAAAATTGACACAGATGCAACAATTCTGCAAAGATCTGACTTAGGAGGTTGAAATTTTGCATGTTTATGTACCATAATACTAACTAGGTTGGGATTGTAGATGGGTGACCTTCACCTACTTTCAAGGTCACATGGCCTCTTTTTAAAAGTCATTGCAGATGCACCTGAGAAAGATTTGACTTGTTTAAAGAGGTTGACATTTTGTGTGATTATGTTTCTATAAAAGACTTTTGTAAGACCTTGATTGTGACTGCAGATGTATGACCTTGACCTATTTTTCAAGGTCATGTGGGCATTTCATCTAAAATCAATGTGAATGTGATAACTGAAGAAAGATTTGACTTGAAAGTTGAAATTTTATGTGGGTGACAATAGTAAGGGCGCACGGGGAGACATTTTATATTCTGTGGGAAAATCAGCCTGTTCCAGTTTGAGGCATGAATTTCACTTTTGAATTTTTGGTGGTTCACTCCACAATTCCAGCAGTTTATCTGCAAAAATGGAAAATCATCAGCCCTAAACAGTGCCTTTCCAAGGAGCCAGATTAAGATAGAATGATCTGATGATGCGAGACATGATAGTTTTGTGTAGGATTCCAAAGTGGCACCAGAATATGACAGGAACGATTGCATCATGCTGTAGTTTAAGTGCAGAAGCAGCCAAAGAAGTGTGCGTAGTAGAAGGGATCAATGCTGCTCTCTACTGATAGAGGGGCTCAGACTATCGGGTCCATTTCTGTGCATTTCCTTTATTAGGGGGTGATGGTGCACATGAGCAGTGACTGTGACACGGTGCTCCTGACTGGTCCTAATCTGCTGTCCACTGGGTCTCCATGCTGCCATACACTTTAGTGCACCATTAGTATCTGTCACTTCATGCCCCTGTTCACAGACCAATGTGCTCTCCCAATGAAAAGGTGAAGCAAGATTAAACTTGTGTAGATTTGAGCTTTGCCATTTCTCCTTGTGTCCCAGGGATCAGGGCTGCCTGACCAAATTACAGAAGTGACCACAGACATGACATATTTGACCAGGCATTGCATGTATGGCCAGTCACTCTGTATGAATCAGAGTTCTCTGGTCTGTAAGGTTGAGAATGCATTACCAGCCTCATTTTGAACAAATGATGTCTGCAGACAGGCTCTACCTGCTCCTGCCTATAAAGCATTGAACATTGACAGCAAGGACAGGCTTCTGACAGTGAACTCTGGTGATGTCAGGTCATGCTGGGGACTAGCAAGTTGAGGCTCAAAGTCTGCTGGGTACAATCTAGGGGCAGCATTACTGCCAGGGGGTGATAAAGGTACAATAAGGTACCATTGAATAGCCTGTCGAGAACTCTAAACAGGTGAAGATTTGAAGTCAAAATACATTATTTCAGAGCATCAACAATATCATGCTTTAAAGGGTAAGAATGACAAAACAATCCTTTGTTTGCATACTTTCCAACCTCCCCCCCCCCCTTCCCCTTTCCAAAAAATGGTGGAAACACTGAGTGGGCCTGTGCTACTATGGCAGTGGCAGGTGGAAGGTAGGAACAGGTCTGGCTGTGAGAAGATAGAACAGTCGCCAGTACCAGTGGCCACACACTGTGTACCACACACTGTGTACCACTAGCCACACACTGTACCACTAGCCACACACTGTGTACCACTGGCCATAGACTGTGTACCACTGGCCATAAACTGTGTGCCAGTGGCCACAGACTGTGTACCACTGGCCACTGTTTGTTCAAACAGTCATGGTCCAGTTATTTTTAGATACCTCATGATTTTAATTTAATTTTTTTTTTTTTTTTTTTTTTTTGGCAAAATGTTTTTATGGCGAAATTTTAAAAAATCTTCTCTTAAATTGCTCAGCCAATTGCTTTTAAATTGCCTGCAAAGCAAACCAAATTCCATGTTACTATGCTTGGCCAATGGATTATGACAAAATACGCAGCTGGGGTCTGCTTTGGAGGCAAGCTTTGAAATTGTGAAGGGACACTCCTGGGAACCCCAAGACCTTAATTTGTTCAAGAGGTGGTGCTGTAATTTTTTTTTTTTTTTTTTAGCTAGTTTTTGTGTGTTTAGGATATTTTCAACTTCTGCCCTAGAATCATCACTGAGGGTGTTGTAAAACATAGTGGATATGTAGCTTGTGGGAGGGATAAACAAAGTTGTTCAATAAGTAGTGATACTGTGGATCCCTGATTTAAAAAAAAATCAATTCGGGTGCTTGTCGCTTAAAGACTGTTCCTATTGATTACCATGTAAGTCAATGGGAATTGCAATGGACATTCACATTGAGACTAGAGTGGGACTTATGATGGGTTGAATGTCAAGGTCAGCTAAAGACAGGCTGTTCACACAGTCCTCTTGTTTTTGTTTGAGGAGGTCCATTCAGGAATATTCCACTTGGTGTGTTCAATTATTTTTGTCTTCCAATATAGAAGTTAGAATCCAAGGTGCTTGCAAGTATAAATAATTATACCTTACTGTTCCCAGAAAAACCATTAGACTGAGGTGCCACCAGGAAATCAAGTTGTAGGATATTGGCCTGTATGCCTAAAGTTGAAAAGTACCTTACCTGATGTAATGAAACTATTGACTTGGGCTCAATACAAGACGACTTTTAGCTTTAGACTAGGCTTGCAGGTATTTGGGTGAAAGGTATCTTCATGGGAAATTTGAGTCTTTTAACCATTATGTGTTGAACAGTAATGAGAAAAGGACTATAGCTGTGATTAGCACTTTAAGGGTTAAGCGTTTTTCAAGAATGTCAGGCCAGGATGCCAGGAGGGAGGGGGTCATGTCATGGAGAAGCTGCTCTGAAAGCAGTTGGAGAACCCAGCTGTGTGTCTGGCTCTGTGGGCCCCAAGTGTTTTCTATTTGTAGCAGAATACATAAAAGTGACTCAGGTTGCCTTAATGAATGAATGGAAGTCAAACAATGCGTCATGAGCACTCACTGGTAACTGAGCTCAGTCAGACTAAAACTATGTGTGCATGATTCATAGGGGATAAGTCTTTACCTGTTTATCTATACCAAATGGAAAAAGCCCAAAGAAAACTCTGTCTGCAGCAATCTAACAATATTGAATTAGGAGTTAAGGTGCTGGCAAACAGACGGTCAATTTGAAGTGATCAGAGTGTCTTGAAACAGTGCAGATTGTGGCAGGTGGACAACTGTTAGCATGTGGACAAATAGCATTGGACATAATCCCATTATTCTGACATGAGGACTGTCATCTCCATGTTAATGTAACCCATGACTCACATCCACTCATCTGCATATTGGCATATGGGATATGCATTTCTCATTAATGAGATTACCTATGGCTAGGGGCAAGCCTTTCATTTATCCATGGATGAGGGCATGCCTTTCATTTATCCATGGGTAGGGGCATGCCTTTTATTTATCCATGGGTAAGGGCATGCCTTTCATTTATCCATAGGTGGGGGCATGCCTTTCATTTATCCATGGTAAGGGAATGTCTTTCATTTATCCATAGGTGGGGGCATGCCTTTCATGGGTGTAGGAGGAATGTTGGTCAATGAGGGAACAATACACAAAGACGGTGACTCCAGTGTGCTGAATTTGGATTTTCAAAAATTAGGGGGAAAAAAAACTGAAGAAAAGAAAAATATTTTGAAGTATTCATATTTACTGCTATAAAAAACAGAAAGTGGGAAATCATAAACTGCAATGCATATTCTTATGATTACTAGGTACGCTGACCCTAGTGGTAGTGTATTCATAGTCAAAACCCACATTTCTGCTGAACTTTTGGCACAGAACATGTACCGTGAAAAGAAGTCCATTTATTGTGTACAAGGCCAGCATAATTCCTGTGATGAAAGAAGGAAAATGTGGCCCTATTTTAATGTGATTCCTTTGTTCCCCATTGTGATGCCACTGACAGCTCTGTTAGTGTGTTTTAGTCGGTGTCTGTCAGTGTCGTCACCTGTAACTATAATACAATATACAATACAATATGATACAAAACGATAATGGATTTAGGCTTAAAAAAGCCTCTGTATCAATATCAATGATACTAATGAACCTAAAATATCTGCAAAAGTGTCCGGATTAAAATTGCTGGTGCCATATCAGTGGGTTGCTGTATAGATGGCCTTGTACTTACAGTTCTACTTGAATGGGTGGTTTATGTAATGATATATCTAGTCTGGACTTAAATGAGTTCAGAGACTCCACTCATACTACATTCTGTAGAAAAGTGTTTTAAAGTGTTGCAGTAGGAAGTGTAAAATAATTTTATCTGCCATTATGTCCCCCCTCTGCTGTCAAAACTTTTGGGTTTTCTTCCATTTCCCAGGGTGTATGTCTCTCCAATTACAGTGTTGCCAACCCTCCCGGATTACCGGGAGACTCCCGGAATTTTTATTTAAAATTCTTGAAAAAGTGTGGATTTTTGACAATTTTGAGTCACCTCCCAGAAATTCATCAATATGTCCCTTCTATATTTCATATTAATTAATCAATCTCCCTTAATTTTACCTATTATCTCCCGGATTTTAAGTTTGGCAGGTTGGCAACACTGCAGTTAGGTGAAGTTTTGGTGCTGTTTAGTGCTGTTTCTGGGCCAGTTGTACCACTCACTATGTTGTTCACTTCAATAAGATCACCCCTCAAACATCTGTAAACTGCCAAGGTCTACATTTCCATTTAATCTTTCAGTGTATGATAGATCACTCAAATTTGGGACTTGTTTCGTAGCTCTCTTCTGTACTTTTTCCAGTTGGTCAATGTCCATGGTTTGTATGGCTGTCAAATTGGGTTGGCATATTCTGAGTGGGGTCTAACCTGGGCTTGATATAAATGTCAAAAAGTTGTTGTGTCTAGAAATTTAAATGTTCTCATGCAGCCCATGTTGTGGTTTGCCAGATTCATATTTTCAGCTATGTGTCGCGCAAATACCAGCTTTTCATCCATAGTGACACCAAAGTCTGTTTTTTCTTTTGTTGGCTGGAGGTTGACAAAGCTTATCCTCTATGTCTGTCATTGTATAAGAAGTGTTTACAATGTCTTTCCCAATGCTCAATACCTTGCATTTATCTGGGTGAAATAACAGAAGCCATTTATTTGACCATTCACACTATAGGTGAATCTCTTTTTGAAGTAGTTCCTGGTCTTCTAGTTGGAAAATCTGTTGGAATACTTTTGTATCATCAAAAACAGAAACACTTTCAATTCAACTATGTTTGCGAGGTCATTAATGTAATAATGTTGGGCCCCACACTGAGCCTTGAGGTATACCTCTGGTAGCAGCTGTGACTTCAGACCCTGTGCCATTCACAAATAGCTGCTGGGATCTGTTTGAAAGAAAGTCTTGCATCCATCCAACAACTTCACCATTTATCGTTCAGTTGTTACACTCTCCAATAAGTCTACAGTAAGCTACCTTATCAAGGCCTTCATAAAATCCATAAATATAGTATCCACTTGGCCTCCCACACCAGCAATTTCTGTCCATTTTGCGAGAACTGTGAGTAATTGAGACACTGTAGTACTACTTCCTAGAAATCCATGTTGTTGTTAGCTTAACAGCCATTTAGCCTTCATTGGACTAATTATTGTATCACAGATTATTGATTCCATAATTTTGCAAGGAATACTGGATGGTAGTTTGTAGCTGGATCTTTTCTTCTTTTTTTGAGAATTGCTGTAATTATGGCTTTTTTCCAGATATCGGGAACAACTTTGCTCCTTAATGATGTATCGTAAATAATTTGAAGTGGCTTTCCCAATACAGATGAGAGCTCTTTCATTATTCTTTGTGATATCATATCTGGTCCTGGGGCCTTGTTGGCATTAAGAGTTGCTAATTTTTTCCTAACCTCCTCTTCACGTATTATTTCACTCATTGCTGTTTTTACCTTCAGGCCCTTTTGTGAAAACTTATGAAAAATAATCTGCCAGACAATTGGCTTGATCACTGTCATTATTATCTACTACTACCTGTAGTAGGCAAACACAGAAGTAATACACAGTGATAGTGCATCAAACATGTCAAAGGCCAAGTCATTTGGATGCCAGGCTCTGGTGAACATGCCAGATTATGATAGAAACCTCGCGATTCCCATGATATATTCATAGAAACATTGGCATTGCCAAACAGGCCATACCATAGTTTAGCCAGAGAAAGAGGGCTTCAAATACTACAGTCCCAGAAACCTGGGGCTTACCCCAATTTTCCGGACAAATTTAGAGCATGTCATAGAACTGGAGAAATGTAGAGTATGTTACATAGCCAGAAATGAGGGCATGCCATATGGCAGGGGAATGTCGAGCATGCCATATGGCCAGGGAATGTAGAGCATGCCATATGGCAGAGGAATGTAGAGCATGCCATATGTCCAGGGAATGTCGAGCATGCTATGTAGCCAGAAATGTAGATTATGCCATATGGCAAGAGAAACATAGGGTTTGCCACCATTTACCCCCCCCCCCCACGGGGGGGGAGGGGGGGGAGCAAATTGATCGTCTTTAGTAAAGCATAGAAACTGAGAAATGGGTGTACTAGAGGCTTGAGTGATTCATGCTCACTGTGCCCAGAATACTATCACTACCATCAAGTTTAGTTTGCCCTGACAAAAGTTGACAAAGCTGATGATAAGGTCAGATTGTGAAGTCAGGAAGACAATGTTTAGGCTGTGCCTGATGATAGCTGGAGAGCTATGGGAGTAGGAGCCACTGACCCAAGAGGTCACAAACCCCGCCTTTCATACCCATATCAGTTTCACTTTCATGTTTTGGGTTGAAGGGCAGCGTTGCTGATTGTGGTACAGGGAGTGTTGATGGGTAGGTACCATGTGGCCCACTGGCAGCCTGCACTGGGCCTGGCCGCTCTCCCAGACACTGGCAGCCTGCACTGGGCCTAGCCGCTCTCCCAGACACTCTAGCACGGGGGGGGGGGGGGGGGGGGGGGGGGCTTTCCAAACTTTCCTGTCATTTGTTGGGACACTTTTTGTGTGACTAGTGAAGCCTTAATTGGGCACTTTTGTGAAGGAAACCGCAAAAGTGTATGTAAATTTGGACTTTGATTAAGCATAATTAGGTTATCTGATGGACCTCCCCCCCCCCCTTCCCAAAATGTGCCCTGAATTCAGAGTAAAACGTACATGTACATACAGTGGTCACTAATGGTGTTACAAGTCAGTGATCAGTTATGGTTTTACAACTTTTTTTATTGGACCCCAAAGGACTTTTTGGGTGGTTTTGTTGTTGTTGTTGTTGTTGATTTTTTTACTACAAAGGACAGTTGAATAAGGGGGAAAGTAAGTTTGTGTTCTGTTTCATTCTCATAATCGAAAGTTTTTGTTCCACCCATTACCCAAAATTGGCAGGTTAAAATAACTGAACCAGAGTGATTTGACTGCATTCAGAAACACTCAAAAAAGAGCATAATAAAGTTGTCAATTCTGTGTCAAGGAAAAATATAAATAATCCTAGTTCCCCATTCTGAAGGGAAAAATTGGGTCTCTGCAATTTCCACACAAGCCCTACAAGTGGGAGATGTATAGGACAGGTTGACATGGTCGGCGTGCAGTAATCAAACAGTTGACAGGGAACTGTACGCTGTTTTCCCCAGGAAATTGGTTGGGGCAAAATCATACATTAATTTCCCCAACTGCCTCATTATTTAGTATGGAATTATTTCTCTCTCACTCCAAATGCATTGAAGTGAATTACATTCGTAACAGCCACAGAACTGGATTGGTTTTCTGGTCAAGGGGCCGAGAGGTTGCTTGAGCAGTGGGTCTGTGTTGGTGTCCATGTTGAGGTGGAGGGTTTCAGTCACAGGTGGGAACATGGTATCACTGCTGGCCCACAGCAACACCCAGTGGACAATTCATGTTGAGTGTGGCTGACAGGCTAACAGTATGTATACATGTACTGTGTAGCTGCTCTGTGACTCTTGGCCAGCAGCTCACAGTAGTTTTTTGCAAGCACAGCAGATGCCATGCTGATGGAGTGTCCATCTATAAGCCCTGAATGCTATAAAGGCAATGCTGGTTCATTAATGTGAAGGCTTGCCAGAGGTAAACATGCTTTTGTCAAGAGGACAAAACCTCTTGCCGGATTGTAGCTCCTATGGAGGCCTATATTATCATTATATATTTTCACTTATCTGTAACATCTTGTCACAGATCTGTAAGTCAATCTGCCAAGTGTTTCACAGGCAGGAAATGAATCATGCAAACATACTCAGTAGAAATACAAGGGGGTTTTTTTTAATGCAGGAGGGGGGGGGGGTTATTGTTTTTTTATTAATCAGGTATTTTATTTAATGGAGCAAGTAAAGTGAGTGGTCACACCACATGGTGACATCTGCCCACTGGAAACAGTTAGATCCCATGATGTGTGCCCACTGTAAGCAGTCACATCACATGGCACAGCATTACGCCTACAGGGCTGTGTCCTAAAACACTCTGTCAGTCTTGAAAACAGCAAGAGCAAGGTGGAGCTCATAAAACAATATCATGGTGAAAGGTTCCTGGCACAGAAACAAAATAAGGCAGCAAAAAGGGACTGTGCTCATGGTCAGTGTCACGGGGTTTAACACTTTCCCCCTTAAACTGCCCGGAACCGGTTTTTGGTCAAATGTCATCTGCTTCATTATTTTCAACTAATTCCAGCTGCAATTAAAAATGGTTTGACTGAGAATTGGAGAGGAGACCTTTCAAAGTTTACATGCCCCAGGTCAACAGCTTTCCTTGGCATGGGTTGGGGCACCAAGTGCTTAAATCATGCCAAGCAAAGCTGTGGACTTCGGCTTAATTCAGGGGGGAAAAGGTTAAACAAATGTGGTCCTCAAAAGGCAGTGTGGTGGTGTGGAATCTGACTACCATCAAGGCAATGCTGAACTGGGGATTGCATGTTGGATTTTGTGATGTGGTGAATGAGATATGTATGATTTACCTTCGCAGTTGGTGTAGATTATCAGCTATTTTTGCATTTGTTCTAGCTCTTAATGTAAGGATTATAAGAGGAAAAATTCAAGTTCATTGATGACCACAGTGACTGATGCATACATGTGCAGCACAGTGACCCACCAAGTTGAAAGCCTTGACCATAATGCTGTTGATGCCTGGGTCTAGTAGACACACCCTGATAGGGCCACTACTGGCCTCAGGCCTGGCATTATGGTGTCAAAATGCATCAAAAATGTGGTTGCATAACTTTACAAAAGTCTAATGTGTCATAACAACAATCAGAAATCTTTCTGCTGTGTTCAGAGAGCCACAAACATAAAGCCAGTGGGTGGACAGCTGTGAAGGCTCCACGTGTGTCTAGACAGAGACATAGGCCATGTGCCATCTCTGGAATGCTAGCACTTCAAAGTTGTGTTGCTAGGGCCACAGAAGGAGTAAATATTGAAAGAGATGAAAACAGGAGACAGCATGAACAACATCAGACAGCCATGTGCTGCATAGTTGTCAGCAAGGATGGGTAAAGATGCTAGCAGGATGACTTACTGCAGAGGTACTGACCTGGCTCTGTGTTGGGCAAGTGATGGCACTTCACTTAACAGACAGCCTGGCATCACAAGGTGTAGACATTCTGGGTGGCACACACCAACACACAGCCCAGTGTCCTGTCTGGCTGCTGTGGGGCACTGAGTGGGATCTGTGTGAGCACTCCCATCTGAAACACTGACTGTGCCCAGACACACAGTAAATGACAGACTGTTCCCTGAGTCAGTCTTCCTACATAAGATAGACAGTGGAGGAGCCTGTCTGTAGATAGTCAGAAGACGGGGAGCCCAGGACACCTTGTATCATAGACTGTCAAGACTACTCCACCTTGTATCATAGACTGTCTAGGCTTCTCCACCTTGTATCATAGACTGTTAAGACTACTCCACCTTGTATCATCGACTGTCAAGACTACTCCACCTTGAATCATAGACTGTTAAGACTACTCCACCTTGTATCATAGACTGTCAAGACTACTCCATCTTGTATCATAGACTGTCAAGACTACTCCACCTTGAATCATAGACTGTCTAGGCTTCTCCACCTTGAATCATAGAATTAAGACTACTCCACCTTGTATCATAGACTGTTAAGACTACTCCACCTTGTATCATAGACTGTTAAGACTACTCCACCTTGAATCATAGAATTAAGACTACTCCACCTTGTATCATAGACTGTTAAGACTACTCCACCTTGTATCATAGACTGTTAAGACTACTCCACCTTGAATCATAGAATTAAGACTACTCCACCTTGTATCATAGACTGTTAAGACTACTCCACCTTGTATCATAGACTGTCAAGACTACTCCACCTTGTATCATAGACTGTCAAGACTACTCCACCTTGTATCATAGACTGTCTAGGCTTCTCCACCTTGTATCATAGACTGTCTAGGCTTCTCCACCTTGTATCATAGACTGTCTAGACTACTACACCTTGTATTATAGATTGTCTAGACTACTCCACCTTGTATGATAGACTGTGTAGACTACTACACCTCATATCATAGATTTAGTCGAGTACTCCACCTAGTATCATAGACTGCCTAGGCTACTCCACCTGGTTTCATGACTGTCTAGGCTACTCCACCTTGTATCATAGACTGTCTAGACCACTACACCTTGTATCATAGACTTAGTTAGTTGAGTACTACACCTTGTATCATAGACTGTCTAGACTACCAAACCAAAGTACCATGGACTTCAAGACTACTACAATTTGTATCATAGACTGGCTAGAGTACCACACCTTGTGTCATTTTTAACACTTGGCACTCTGGGCAGTTTTGGTATCGGGCACAGCCGGCCACTGGACATTTTTTTTGTTTTGTTGCGCAACAAGTGATATGCTGGCATAAAAGTGCCGTAACTTTTTATTTGTGCAATGCATGCAAAGTCATCTCCCATGACTTTTGTTGAGTAAGACCTTCTCTATATTTCTATGTGGTTTCTTTGTCAATTTAAACAAAAGCTCATGCCCTACACCATAACAAAGTGAATATATCGATCTTAATCACGCATTGATCAAAATGGTCAAGCCTGTGTGAAAACAATTGCATGGGTACCGGTCCACGCATTTTCCTGGGTTACTGTCAGGAATGATGGTTCCTCTGTAATTTTTTTATAGATCATTTGTGTGTCATAATTGTCATTAAATTATTGTGGTAGAGTTGTTGCTGCAGTAAATAGTCGATAAACACACTTTATCGCAGTCACTGACAAACTGTCAATATTATCAACACAAGCGCAGGGTTTGACTTAATGGCAGTGTGGTGATCTGCAGACGCCCAACAGAAGTTATGGATCACCACCATAGCTCTGTTTGACCACCAAAAATTTTGAGTGCTACAATATTTATTTTTGCTGTTTCATCTGGGTCATTGATTAACTCGGTGTCATAATAATACAAAATAGGTTATGCCATGTATGAGCATTACATTCATTCACTGAAAATAATTTTGAAATACACACTTTGGTAGGTGAGCACCAGAATTTCAGAAGGACGGAGAGATGTTGCCAGCTAGTGGCCCTTTCCACTACCAGCTAAATATCTTAAAATCTGCCCCTGCAAGCGGCAGCGGTATTTTCAGCCGAGCCATTTTTACCTGTGGCTGGCATATTTTACTCTCTTTCTATAAAAAAAAAAAAAAAAATTAGGCTCTCTGCTGTATTGTATGCAAAGACTGGAAGTATGCTATCATTCTAACCAATTTACAGCATTAAATTTTGTTTGTTGCTTTAATAAATTGTCTGTAATCGCCACTTGTGTTCACACAAATGTTGCCCATCTTTCAAGCCAGACTTCACAACAGGAGATAGTGAGTACTCCCAATCGAGACATTGGTAGGAAAACGATGCATTTGATTGGACGGGGAACACCATGTGATCAATTCTGGCCCCCTGACTGACCTAGAATATTCCACAGAATGGCCGTAGGTAGTTTCTGACTAAAATATTGATGCATCTGTTTGAAATAGAAGCAGTTTTGGAGGGGTTTCCCATAAAATATTTTTGTTTCAGCCAATGGGGGAGCTTGTTGTAAAAATAGACAAGGTTCTAAGCATTCTAATGATATAAACAACATGGAAGGTAGAAGGAAAAAAAGATCGAGACCGTGACGATAAAATCACCCTATTTTTGCACAGGTTTGCAAAGTTGCATCATTCAAATCGTCAGAAACAAAGGCCCAATCATTGATTTAAATCAATGTAGAAGGAAAATATTAATTTTTAATGCAAAATCGAAATAGCCATCGGCAAGATCTGACTCTTCTCTACAATAAAATGTGCGTCCTTGCATGTAAATAAACAATACCAGGAATCTGAGATGGCCTTGAATCAGCCATTTCAAAAGTTCAAATGTACTCAACACTGGTGGCAATATGCAATGACACGCTGTGTGAGTGCACTCGAAACTGGAGTGCTAAAGGCACAGAGTGTGTGATGCCATTGTGCATGCTAGTTGTACATATGACAGCTGTGGACTGTTCATGAAGACCACAGCTGAGCTGTTAATGAAACACCTCGGGTTGTTAATACATTTATTGAGTGACACATGAAGAGGGCTATCAGATTGCCAAAAAACTAGCTATAAGTTTGTTCACGAAGGTTTGCTCATGAAGACAGCTGTGGTTTTGTTCATGAGGGGTTGCTCATGAAGACAACTGTGGGTTTGTTCATGAGGGGTCACTCATGAAGACAACTGCAGCATTTCTCAAAAAACAGCTTCATGAAAACAGTGCTTTAGGATTATTCTTAAAAATATCTGTCAGATTGCTTCAGAAGACCACTGCAGGCTGGTTGCTCATGAGAACTGCTGCCAGGCAGTTAACTAACAAAAGCTGGGGTTGCATATGAAGATCACATTAAATGGAGTTGTTGAATCACGCAGAAGACAATTTGATGTGGCCATTGATGACCATTTTGTTGTTTTTTTTATTTAGCTACAGCCCACCTCAGCCTGCGGTAAGGCCCTGATGAAGATGATGTACTGCCCATACTGCCGCGGAGTACCTAAAGTTCCGGCCTGCAATAACTACTGCATGAACATCATGAAGGGCTGCCTGGCCTACCATGCAGAACTCAACCATGAGTGGAACGCCTACATCAGTAAGTGCACTTATGTCCTGTCTCCAGGCTGACTACAGTGTACTCTGAAAGTTTTTTTTTTTTTTTTTCTCGTTTTTTATTTCAGACAGTTATCTGAAATTTGAACTTTACTTCGCATTTTTGATTTTCATGGTTATTTTACACTGGGCATACATAAGAGTACATTGAACCTAAGTGAATTAATGTGTTGTCAACATCTTTGTTGTCATGGTGGTTCCTTGTGGAGCAGGGTGTCACATCAACGTTTCTCACTGCTCGCCTCCTCTGCCCATCACAAAAATTGCTTCATTATTTACGTGCGCGTGCACATACACACACACACACACCAAAAAGAATCATCAGTTTGTTGGGAAAATCCAGGACAATGATGGAATTTGGACCAGAATTGCCCTGAGCATGTCTGCAGAATTTTGAAGGACCACTCTTATAACAAGATCAACTGGAACTGGCTCCAAAGGAAAAACTTGTCAGGCACTTTGGTTAGGGGGTGTGTGTGTGTGTGTGTGTGGGTGGGTGGGTGGGTGTGTGTGTGTGTGTGAGAGAGAGAGAGAGAGAGAGAGAGAGAGATTCTTGACAATCATGTGAGCACCTTTATTCCCATGCTACAATATTTCTGACACACCAAGTGACAAAAAATTGGAAAATTCCTAAATGTCAGATTGCAATCAAGTAACTACCAAGCATGTCAAAACCACTTCAGGGACCACTGAACTACAAATTTTCCATGGGGAGTTGCTAGATTGGATTTACACTGAAAAAAATCTCTTGTTGAGTTGTGCCTTTTTGGTTCATTAACATGGAGTTTTCCACATGAATGGCTTCAGAATCAAATCCCGAAGCGGATTCGGCTGAGTCTTTTATTCCAGGGCTAATAACAGCTGAAGTCTTCAGATCTGGTAAACAGGTTTCAGAGATTTGAGCAAGCATTAAGTACATAAAAGTTATACTTGCTTTGTGGCAAATAATGTTCCTGAACCAACATGACAGAAAGCTTGTTGACAACTCTGAGTGTGGACCACTCATGTACCCCTACCTACCAGGTGCTATTTTAAATTTTTTCTGCTTGTCATGATGGAGGAAAAGCAGTTATTAACATTTGACAAACGAGCTGATACACAAGAGTTGTGCACCTCAATTCAGATGCGCCTGATTTGGATGCTGTTGAAGTCACCTAATTAGGTGGAAGAGCCAGCAAAGGGAAGAAGATAGATTAAGCCAGTGCCACAAAGTGCTTGAAAATATGACTGGCTGGGAGCCAAGCACAGGGCTATGTCCTGTACCCCAATGGGCTGTCAGTTAAGCTTCTTGAGAAGGGCAATGTGAGGTATTGCTGCGTGACCCAACTGACGCTTTGTCTGGAGAGCCCACGTGGACACAGGTTGACAGTGGAGCCGTGTGAGGGTTGGAGCATGGTCTTTGTGCTGCAGTAATAGTTGGCGATTGTCCTGCAGAGAAATGAAAGGCCAGAAACACCCACCTTTTTGTGGCCTTGCATTCCTAACTGAATGAATGCAAAGTAATTGTCTCCTTAAACCTGAATCGACAAGATCTGTACACAAAGGTCAGAGGTCAGCCATTAAGTCAGAGACACGTTTTGCAAATTACAGGTGTAAATTGGAATGTAGATGTTGATGATGGTGCACATAACAATGTGTAAGGTGCTGAGTGTTTAGCAGACAGAAGCATTTGTAAACAAAGGAAGTGCAAACACAGACACAGCTTAATCCATCTTTGTAGCTTCCACACTCAAAACTGACAAAGTTTGATGATAAACATTTGACTACTTCTCAGGTTATAAATGATTACTGCTCAGGATTTGTGGGAAAATGGCCCTGATTTTTGTTCAGTAAAGCGAAGTCAGAATAACTAGAAAGTGCCCCCTGCCAGTTGTTTCTACTGTGACAGTGATCTCCAGGGTGATCAGTGACAAAAAGCAGCAGCTGCTAATGCAAATTGACTTGTCAAGTGTGACAGGATGGATCTCTTAGACAAGGGACTGCTGACTGTGGTGGGACAGAGTGTGCTGTTACAGGACAGAGAGTGTGCTGTGATAGGACAGAAAGTGTGCTGGGATAGGACAGAGAGTGTGCTAGTGATGGGACAGAGAGTGTGCTGTGATAGGACAGAGAGTGTGCTGTGATTGCACACAGAGTGTGCTGTGATAGGACAGAGAGTTTGCTGTGATAGGACAGAGAGTGTGCTGTGATAGGACACAGAGTGTGCTGTGATAGAACAGAGTTTGCTGTGATAGGACAGAGAGTGTGCTGTGATATGACACAGAGAGTGTGCTGTGATAGGACAGAGAGTGTGCTGTGATTGCACACAGAGTGTGCTGTGATAGGACACAGAGAGTTTGCTGTGATAGGACAGAACGTGTGCTGTGATAGGACAGAGAGTGTGCTGTGATAGGACAGAGA
Organism: Hermodice carunculata; assembly: GCA_964020975.1. NCBI lineage: Eukaryota > Metazoa > Annelida > Polychaeta > Eunicida > Amphinomidae > Hermodice > Hermodice carunculata. The sequence goes on from OZ026621.1 coordinate 95,308,248, forward strand.
GTTTGCTGTGATAGGCCAGAGAGTGTGCTGTGATTGCACACAGAGTGTGCTGTGATAGGACAGAGAGTTTGCTGTGATAGGACAGAGAGTGTGCTGTGATAGGACACAGAGTGTGCTGTGATAGGACAGAGTTTGCTGTGATAGGACAGAGAGTGTGTTGTGACAGGACAGAGAGTGTGCTGTGATATGACACAGAGAGTGTGCTGGGATAGGACACAGAGAGTTTGCTGTGATAGGACAGAGAGTGTGCTGTGACAGGACAGAGAGTGTGCTGTGACAGGACAGAGAGTGTGCTGTGATAGGACACAGAGATTGTGCTGTGATAGGACACAGAGAGTGTGCTGTGATAGGACAGAGAGTGTGCTGTGATATGACACAGAGAGTGTGCTGTGATAGGACACAGAGAGTGTGCTGTGATAGGACAGAGAGTGTGCTGTGATAGGACAGAGAGTGTGTTGTGACAGGACAGAGAGTGTGCTGTGATATGACACAGAGAGTGTGCTGTGATAGGACACAGAGAGTGTGCTGTGACAGGACAGAGAGTGTGCTGTGACAGGACAGAGAGTGTGCTGTGACAGGACAGAGAGTGTGCTGTGATAGGACACAGAGAGTGTGCTGTGATAGGACAGAGAGTGTGCTGTGATAGGACACAGAGAGTGTGCTGTGGTCATTGATGGACTCTCCCTTTAGGTATACAATTACTTGTAGTGTCACAATTGGCCATCTGTCCTCGACCACTCTGACACTTGACACTTTTTTTGTGGCGTGGGTCTAAAGCGTGAAACCAGTACATCTGTCTTGTTTTTATCAGGATTCAAATGTTGAACATTGCATACAAGTTGACTTGGGTGCCTTTCCCTCCTCCCACCTCCAACCACACATACACATACACTCTTGTAATCCGAGGCCAGTGCAGACATATCAAAGCCATTATAGATGTGAATATCTTTGACTGTGTCTGGGTAGTGTCCAACAAATTTGTATCAAACTCAATGAAGCAGCCATCAGTGGTCATGGTGCTGTGAAGACCAGCTGAGGCAGGCACAGGTAGAGGGCAGTAGAGTGACCAGCTCTCTCTTGTCACTCTGCCCTACATCTGAGTGGAAAAATGCCAGCAGCCAGGGAAGTGGAGAGACAGGACCTGTATGAAAGAGTAGTTACTTGACCAGAACAGGTGCAGACTGTTGGTCAGTGCTGCGTATTCTACAGCTGATGACACTCCATCTTGGTGTGCATTAAGTACACTGAGGGTGTTTGTTCATTCCCAGACTACAGCAGGCTGAGATTGTTTTGTTGAGGCCAGTCAATGGAGCGTCTAGCTTTGGGCCTGTGCAGTACTGATGTTCCCTGTGTGATATTGTGAGGGCGCCACATCATAATATGGCTGTGATTGAATAACAGAGGTCACAATTACCAATTATCTGTGTATTGAGCTGACTACACAATCCAATACACAGAATTCTTCAGGGCTAGAGATGTGTATTCCCATTGGATTGCATGTTAAATTAACTTCAGATTAAAAGACTACTTTTAAAGCTGCAAGAATAAAATTTATGTGAACATTTTAGCTATGTACATAATTTTACCACACAAAATGCTGTTTTTGCGACGAGTGTTTTAAAGTAATTTTGCTGTAAATTACAATGAAAAGTTATGGTAATGAGAATACACAACTCTAGCCCTGAAGGACTAAAATGCCCTCAACAGGAGAGCAGTAGAAGCTTCTCTTCTCCTCACCCCCATCATTCACTTCTCAGTGCCACGTGGTTGTTGGCCAGACTTCCAGATGAGGTCAAGTATATGAGTTGTTGGTCTTCCTAGCTACTATCCTCTGACTCTCTTATCGTCTCTTTACCCATTCAGCAGCTTATACCTAACGGTGGCCATCGATCCTTCCTCAAGAGTGTGCCCCAAAGTATATATATATATATATATATATATATATATATATATATATATATATACATTTTGACCCCACTGATGATGTTTTTCAATTAAAATTTCTATACTCTGGTGAAACTTTGTTACTTTACTAATGTGGGACCCATGCACAGTGGTCCCTCTCGTATAAAGCCTCCCAAATGCACTATGCTCTTTCTCCGGTATGGCAGGATTTCTGAGGCATGCTGGGATTGGAGGGATAGGCCTTTGGGTGACTGATTTGCAGGTGGAATCATTGTAACTATTGCAATAAGTGTAACTATTTCCTGATCGGCACTCAAATGGCTAACTGGCTAGGATGATTGCTTGTAATTAGGAATTGGAATATATTCATCTGTGGGTGATTGCAACTTGATGACAGGCATTTTTAGCTCAGCTGACTTGTCAGTCAGCTGAGCTTATCTTATGGTCCTCCGTGCGTCGTCCGTCGTCCGTCCGTCCGTCCGTCGTCCGTCAACAATTTACATTTTCGACTTCTTCTCCGAAACCGTCAGCCAGATCCACTTCAAACTTGGTGGGGATGTGCCTTGGGTAGGTGTCTTCCAAGTTTGTTCAATTGGTCACGGTCCATTGATTTTTGGATTTTTATGAATTTTTTTGTTCTTTTTTGGGCAAGTCTTAAAAAATCTTCTTCTCCGAAACCACTCACCCAATTACTTTGATATCACACAGAAATATTTCCTAGGACACCTAGTTCTGAATTTGTTCACCAGGTGGCGCTGCAATTTTTTTCTATTTTTTTATGAATTTTTGTGTGTTATAGCTATTTTCGACTTCTTCTCCAGAACGGTAACTCAGATTAAGCTGAAACATGGCGGATATGTTCCTTGTAGAAGGGTCAAACAAAGTTGTTCACTATATTGGAATGCTGCAGATTCCTGATTTTTAACGATTTTTTCAATTCGGGTACTTATCGGTCAATGCAGCTTTCCTATTGATTACTATGGAAGTCAATGAGCATTCTAATGCTAATTCACATTTTGGACTCCTTCTCCAAAACCGTCATCCAGATTAACTTCAAACTTGGTGGGGATGTACCTTGGGTGGGTGTCTACCAAGTTTGTTCAAATGGTCATGCTCCAGTGATTTTTGGATTTTAAATTAATTTTTTTGTTCTTTTTTTGGGCAAATCTTAAAAAATCTTCTTCTCCGAAACCGCTCACCCAATTACTTTGATATCACACAGAAATATTCCCTGGGACATCTAGTTCTTAATTTGTTCACCAGGTGGCGCTGCAATTTTTTTCTATTTTTTTATGAATTTTTGTGTGTTATAGCTATTTTCGACTTCTTCTCCAGAACGGTAACTCAGATTAAGCTGAAACATGGTGGATATGTTCCTTGTAGAAGGGTCAATCAAAGTTGTTCACTATATTGGAATGCTGCAGATTCCTGATTTTTAATGATTTTTTCAATTCGGGTACTTATCGGTCAATGCAGCTTTCCTATTGATTACTATGGAAGTCAATGAGCAGTCTAATGCTAATTCACATTTTGGACTTCTTCTCCAAAACCATCATCCAGATTAACTTCAAACTTGGTGGGGATATACCTTGGGTGGGTGTCTACCAAGTTTGTTCAAATGGTCATGCTCCAGTGATTTTTGGATTTTTAATTAATTTTTTTGTTCTTTTTTGGGACAAATCTTTAAAAATCTTCTTCTCCAAAAGCGCTTACTCAATCGCTCTGATATCACACGGGAAGACACCTAGGGACTCCGTGTTCTTAATTTGTCGACCAGGTGGCGCTGCAATTTTTTACTAATTTTTTTATGAATTTCTCTGTGTTCTAGCTATTTTTGACTTCTTCTCCAAAGTCAATGGGCAATCTAGTGCTAATTCACAGGACAACTGACACAAAATTTACTGATAACTTGAGATTTGTTTTGAGTTAGTACTGTGATGTTGCACATGAATGACTTTGACCTCATCTCTGGGGTCACAGTGCAACATACATGAATTTTACTCTTCATTATAACTTGAGAACTACTTGAACCTTGATGTTGCACATGTTAGTGTTCTTTTATGATGGTCAGACTTACTCAGAACATGGGTGACCTTGATCCTTTCCCAAGTTCATAGATCTGCAAGTGTGATGAATGTCAAGATCAGCTGAGCATGGGCTGTTCACACAGCCCTCTTGTTACTGACATCCCTTACATGACGTCATGTAAAAGTGTCTGTCATCAAGTTCATATTTAACAACAATGAATACAATTGGAAGGATGTCCAATTCTTACATTTATGTTCGAGAAAAATGCCAGGTCACTAGAATATTTCTGTCTGCATGGTTCATCTTGTTATGCTTATGATACAAATAATTTGAGCATGCTTGGAGGGTGGCGGGCACAGATTTTTGGCCTAGCAGCACAAGCCAGACTAGTAGTAACACAAGTCAGACTAGTAGTAGCACAAGTCAGACTAGTAGTAGCACAAGCCAGACTAGTAGTAGCACATGTCAGACTAGTAGTAGCAGAAGCCAGAGTAGTAGTAGCACATGTCAGACTAGTAGTAGCACAAGCCAGACTAGTAGTAGCACATGTCAGACTAGTAGTAGCACAAGCCAGACTAGTAGTAGCACATGTCAGACTAGTAGTAGCACAAGCCAGACTAGTAGCAGCACATGTCAGACTAGTAGTAGTGCCGTATTCATCTTAATAAGTGCACAGTGCAGAATTTAAAAAAAATCATTAACAAAAGCTGAAAAAAATGAAGATCCTAAAGAAATTCTACCACCTGGTTGAAAACTACAGGATATTTTGGGGTTCTTTCTTTGAAAACAGTTGGGGTGCATTTATATGGGAGTGTGCACTTATTAAGATGAATGCGGTAGAAGTCCCGATGTTTTTACTGCATGCACTGTATTGGAAGGTTGCTATGTCTGCATATGCACACATAGTTATTGACTGCATTCATGGAAACATGAACATCCAAACTTTTCCTTTTCTTCTAATGTTAAAGAAAGTGCCATATATGAATATAAGGTGTTGAAAGGAGGTCTACTGGCCTTCATTGAAATCTAAAAACCATTGATAAGTTATCGAAAGCTTCCAAAATATCATTCCAGGAAAAAACGTTAGGTTAAGCTGTTCATGAGGGAAATAAATGTGTGATGTGAACAATACTTCAGCAGCCCACCTGAAATTAGAGGACAGTGAATGCTATATGAAGGCAAGGACTCACTGTGAGGGTCTGGCCTGGTGGGCTTGAACATTGGCCACATGATGGCAGCAAGTGTGTGAGACATGGCCGGTGTATTGGAGGTAAATCTGGCTGCTGCTTCTAATGTGCACAAGTTTCCTTATTGTCTCAGGCTTTGACCCAACCACCAGGGAAAAGGGAATCGGGGGGGGGGGGGGGGGGGGAGGCACAACTTGTTATTGATGCCTTAATGGCCATTTGCCACCAAGAGTGACTGGGAACTGGTTCAAGGTTGGCCTTGGCTGCAACCTTGGGCCCAAATTGTACATGTGGCTTGCCTCATTGTGACAGTGGCCAGGGAGCTGTCGTATTCTCATTGGGCCGACTGCCTGGTTGGGGCTCATCTTTTCACTCTAGAAGTTGTATTTTAAAGTTAGCTCTTTCCGTGCCAAGTTTTAGACTGAGTCAACAGCTTTCCTTGGCACACTTTGGATTTGATGAGCCCTGAGCACACTGAGGTCAGTGCTTGACCTTGACCTTTTTGTTCCGTAGGATTATAGGCATACAACACTTGAATGAAAGAATATCAGTTTGGTATCCACTTGATAAAAAGCCATGTTGACATCTCAGCTGGGCATGCCCAGTAAAGCTTGGCCTCTGTTTAGGACAAAGGTCATTATGGACAGGAAGTGACCTTTCTCCACTCAAGTTGCTAAGTTACCCTGGTAACCAGAATCAAACTTCTCCTTTTTATCACCTTTCAGGCCTAAGTTTTGTTTTGGGGTTGGGTTTTTTTAGGACTTAAGTTCAGTGAAAAAATTAAAGTGTAACCTATTGATAATAAAAAACACAAGAAAACACTAAATAATCCAAGCTTTCATTCCTAGTAGTTCTCTCCTTTATTTCAAGTTTGATCTCTGTACATTTCTAAGTTCAGTAACAGAAAGTTATCCCTAATGACATGCAGCCCAGATAGAGGCTGGGCTTCACTGGGCATGCTCCGCTGAGATCTCTATTTGGCTTATTCAGAGAAGTTCATCTCAAGTACTTTGACTTAAGTGGCAGTTGGCAGTAACAGAGTTAAAGTGCATGACAGTTTTAGGTTTGTGTAGGTGACTTTCCCCCTAGTGAGGACTGCTGTCTGCACTGCCCCCTGCTGGTGTAGTATGTGTCAGGACCAGGCTTTAGCATAGCACTGGTCAAAGTGTAGGCTGTCTTTGATCTGGGCAGGAGGAATCTATGTGAGTTCCATGATTAGCTTTTAATGGATGGAATGTGCCATAACAAGACATTACATAGATACAGATGACATAAGAGATTAGTTATGTTATCACAGGTACACACCCCGGTCTGTAAACACACCTTTAGTAATGCTGGAAAAATAGATGTACCGTCAGAAATATATTTCCTCAGTAAATATGTACTGGAGGGCAGTAAGGCGCATTGAAATAATAGCATATATCACATACATGACCCTGGAGGATTTTGAGTGACCCTCTCCAGACCCCATTATGTGATATGTTTGATGATGGTCAGATAACGTTCTGACAGTGGGCTGTGGACAGGGAAGCAGGGAAGCACCATGGCTGTGCACCAAGGTAGTTTGTCCCATCTAGAGATATCCAGGCACTATAAATCTTTCTCCTTTGATCCTTACAAGCAGGTCTCCAAGTCCCCAGCAACATAAATGATTCCACAGAACACCTGTCCCAGTGCAGCCTCACTGGTCTACCATGTGCAGCTTGTAGCAGTGTGTTGCTGCAGGAAGACACAATCTTACATGGCTGAGAGCCAGTTACTTTTCTTCTCTCTGTCAGGATTGTCGTTGGTGGACCTTTGGTCATGTACTTGTGATTGTTCCCACCAACGACAGTGCTTTGTGAGAGAAAAACAGTAACTTCATGTCCAGCCATGTAAGATTTTCTATATTCTATGTTCAGTTGGGTATTCATAAAAAATATGATATCCTAGGCCTACTCTCAAGACCGACCTGGTGGGCCGTGTTTGTTTAGGTTTTTACGTTTGTCATAGTTATTCCATGTCACTTTTGACCTATAATGAACCATCCGTCATGTACATGTACATTTGATTTTGTCTCTGTTAATGCACTATGTCACTGATGCAGGTAATCCATAATTTAGATGTAACAATGTGTAGGTCATGTGATCTACAGTGACGTACTACTTATGAATTTCCCTCAAGAAAAAATGATAATTCACCCTCAAACATAGAGTAAAATAGTTTGTGTGCCCACACACTCACACACTTACTGTGTAGCTGGGACTACAGTGAGCAGTGTTATACAGTGAGCAGTGTTCTACAGTGAGCAATGTTATACAGTGAGTAGTGTTATACAGTGAGCAGTGTTATACAGTGAGCATTGTTATACAGTGAGCAATGTTATACAGTGAGTAGTGTTATACAGTGAGCAGTGTTATACAGTGAGCAGTGTTATACAGTGAGCAGTGTTATACAGTCTTATACATCATCAGGTACTGTGTGCTGTGTTGGCTCAGTGAGACAGTATATGCAGTGTTGTGGCACCAGGGCAAAACAACACAGTCAGCCGTCAAAGTTGGGGAAAAAAATGGAGAAATCCAAAAAAAGTGCAGCATGTGTCTTGATGGTGGATGAGTTTCAGCTGGTAGTCAAGAGGGGTGTGAGCTAATGCAGCGAAGAACCAAAACCAGCTGATGCTAGAACCAGACCTGCTCAGATGCAAATGGGATGTGAGATGGAGAAGTCGGGTGGATGCCACATCAATCAGCATATAGCCAGAGTATTGGAGCATATGTTCAGGGCTGATGGCACGCAGCTTCTAATTGTACATGCAATGGGCCCTAGAGGACCTTGTATGCTAAATGAATGCCCCCCTCCCCCCTCCCCCAGTGGGTGAAGGGCATTCTGGCATCAGCATGCCAGTATGTGGGGAGGGGGTAAGGGGGTTTTTCTGTATTGGTATACTGAGCATTTTTATTTGCCATACTTACCTACTGCAAGCCCTTCTTAATTTATATACTTAGTACCAAGCATTCTTGTACATTAATCTTATTTTCTGTACCTTGTACTTGGCCAAAATTACTATATAATGAAACCTGTTTTGAGAGACCACTCCTAGAGCAGGCTAAATAGTTTTCCCATAAGGCGTGTGGTCTCTGAGTGGAGGTGCAGTAACATTGGAGAGATAGGGACTTTGCAAATATGGTCTTAAGAGGCAGAATCTTCCATATGCTGCTTCTCCTGTACTTGTGGATATACTGTGAATAAAAAGGATAAGCCCCCACCCCACCCCTTTAAGGGAGAGGAGGCTTAACTTGTTTTGTGCAGTACATGTATAGCTCTTTCAAACTGTGCCCAGTGCATGACTGAGTAAGAAATGCAGATGTGCAGGACAGTGTAACATGCTACTGGAAACACTTGGACATTCACTGAAGCAAAAGTAGATTTTGCTGGGTATACTCTCTTGAATGACAACATTCTAAAATAAAATCAATATGTCACCAATTTTGAGTTTAAAACAAGTTTGTTTAAAACTTGAAAGGGATGATGGTTGAAAGTTCTCGTGCACTTGGGGCAGCGTAACAGAATTGAACAATACCGTAAATAGATCTGTATCACTGTCAACTTTGGTTGGCATCGTGCTACCACTAGTTACTCAGGCCACTGACAGAGGTATGCTGGATCGGATCCAATGAGGATGTGTGGGAATCCCGGTGTATGCAACCTGGGATATCCCAAACAATGCCGTGTTACTGTCAAGGGTAACTCTTGTGCATGGAGGCATGAGGGCATTTGAAGGTAAACAAATGGCATTTGTTTGGCAACTATCTGAAAATAAATAAGTCAATCTAATAAGCGGTAAAGGAATGGAACAAACACAAAACTGTCAAAATAAGACAGTATATATTTGAATAGGTGTTGGATTGGTATGGGTCCATGCTAGCAAGCAGAACACAGAGTTAGACCAGGTCTGCCAATTTAAAAACACTGGCTTACAAACTGTTGCTATCGATTAGGTCACAGTTGGAGAAATTTGCTACTTCCCTTCCCCACCCCCCTACCCCCACCCCCCCCCCCATTGCAATTTTATCCTGGCAAAACAAATGCTTACTTAAGCAATTATCTAGACATGTGTATAGGCCTGTACTACACTTGATAATGTAGACTGGCAACCGATACAATATTAGGTCAGCAACAATGGAAGCCATTGTGGATGTCTGTGATGTCAGTGCAGTCTCTTGGCTACAGGGCCCAGTCACAGTCTTGTGTCTGCAGTTCCTACACTTTTGCCCAGATTTCTTTGAGAGTTTGTGCAGTAAGTACGTACGACTTATATACAGATGGGCCATAAGATTGGTTTTTTAGATGTGACCAGACATCTGGGATTCCAAGGCAATCTTTGTTGGCTGAAGGGTGCAATTTGCAGACACAGACTGGATGCTTGCACAGCTTCAGTCCTACACTTCTGCATGTATTTCTTTCAAACTGGCACAGTAAGTAAAAACAGTGTGCGGATGAGTAGGAAGCTGGCAATGTCAGCTACAGTAAGATGTCTCCAATTGCAAAGTGACCGTAGGACTCCACACTTTTAGCTCAGCTGACTTTTCAGTGCTGTCTGTTGGGTGCTGTCCATCCCTGTGTCATGGACTATGTACATGTGCCCACTGTGCCTGTCCATACTCAGCCCAGGTACTCCCTACAGGCCACCAGGTGGTAACTATTGGAACTAATATCCTAGATATCAAAAAACTTTAAATGCATATCATTATGTTAAAAGGTTAAGACAGAGCTTCAAAATTTACACTAAGTATGCATTACAGCAATGGTCAATTTTTTTTCATAGGTTTCTGGGCTAGCGCTAGGAATTTTTACCCCTTAGCCAATTTGGCTAAAACTACAAATTTCTTTTAGCCAAATGGAATCTTCTTTAGCCAAATTTTAGTCCAATAAATTTGACACATTTAAAGTCAAAACGCACCACCACCCCCCAGCCCGCCCTCCTAAAAGACTTAAAAAATATTTTGTCAAACACACAATCATACATACTTACATTGTTATTAAAATAAGTAACTTTTCTTTTCTTTTCTTCATTTACATTTTTTTTCTAAAATAAAGTTTTAAATTATGAAACTTGGACATATGATAAGGTTAGTGACCAAGACATGTCAGAACTTAATTATATTATGATTTTAATTTAAAATCCTAGTTTTTAAAAAAATTGCACTTTTTGAGCCAATTTTATGAAAATTTGTTCAGATAATGGTTATGATACTTTGATCAGTAATTAAATCAACAGAAAGATATTTAAATCACTGCTGGTATATTATACCTAAATTTAGAGATAAAATATTACAATGAAACATTAATTTTCAAGATAACTTTTAATAATTTTCGTATGGAAGAAACATATCAGCTCATTCTAGAATAGTTTTCTCTTTTCTTTTTCTTTCCTTTTTTCTTTCTTTTTAGCTCAGCTGACTTGTCAGTCAGCTGAGCTTATCTTATGGTCCTCCATCCGTCGTCCGTCCGTCCATCTGTCCGTCGTCCGTCAACAATTTACATTTTCGACTTCTTCTCCAAAACCGTCAGCCAGATCCACTTCAAACTTGGTGGGGATGTGCCTTGGGTAGGTGTCTTCCAAGTTTGTTCAATTGGTCACGGTCCATTGACTTTTGGATTTTTAATGAATTTTTTTGTTCTTTTTTGGGCAAATCTTAAAAAATCTTCTTCTCCGAAACCGCTCACCCAATTACTTTGATATCACACAGAAACATTCCCTGGGACATGTAGTTCTTAATTTGTTCACCAGGTGGCGCTGCAATTTTATTCTATTTTTTTTAATGAATTTTTGTGTGTTATAGCTATTTTCGACTTCTTCTCCGGAACGGTAACTCAGATTAAGCTGAAACATGGTGGATATGTTCCTTGTAGAAGGGTCAATCAAAGTTGTTCACTATATGGGAATGCTGCAGATTCCTGATTTTTAATGATTTTTTCAATTCGGGTACTTATCGGTCAATGCAGCTTTCCTATTGATTACTATGGAAGTCAATGAGCAGTCTAATGCTAATTCACATTTTCGACTTCTTCTCCAAAACCGTCATCCAGATTAACTTCAAACTTGGGGGGGATGTACCTTGGGTGGGTGTCTACCAAGTTTGTTCCAATGGTCATGTTCCAATGAATTTTGGGGTTTTTTTATGATTTTTTTTCCAAAAATCTTTACAAAAGTTTTAATAGGAAAGTTTTAACATGGGAATTTCTTGTAATGGTTATAACTTAAATAATTTTGGCCAGATTGACTTCAAACTTAGTGGGGATGTGCCTTGGGTAGATCTCTACCAAGTTTGTTCAAATAGTCACGCTCTATTGATTTTTGGAATTTTTATGATTTTTGGGGGGTTTTTGGGGGGCAAACCTTAAAAACTCTTCACCTCTGAAACTGCTCACCCAATTGTTTTGATATCATTGATAGACACTTCCAGGGACACATAGTTCCCAATTTGTTCACCAGGTGGCACTGCAATTTTTTCTATTTTTTTTTTTTTTTTTTAATGAATTTTTTATATGGTTTTGTTATTTTTCACTTGTTCTCAGAACTGTCACTCAGATTAAAGTGAAATGTGATGGATATGTTCTTGTGGAAGGGTCAACAAAAGTTGTTTACTAGGTGGCACTGCTTTAGATTCCTGATTTTTAAGTATTTTCAACTCGGGTACTTATCGATCAATGCAGCTTTCCTATTGATTACTATGTAAGTCAATGGGCATTCTAGTGCTAATTCACAGGACAACTGACACAAAATTTACTGTTTACTTGATAACTTGAGATTTGTTTTGAGTTAGTACTGTGATGTTGCACATGTTAATGTTTTTGTATGAAGGTCATGCTCAGACAGTACATGAATGACTTTTACCTGGTCTCTGGGGTCACAGTTGCCTCCTAAGCATCCCCCAGACTCGCTATTGCTTTCTTATGTGGGCGCTCGTCGGGGTCTGCCGTCCGCCGGCAGTATTTTAATTCAGTTACGCAATTGTACTAATTAACTTGATCAACTCGATAACGTGGTCAGGGCCTCTCGGCCAATTGACTCAGCCCTGTTCGCCAATCGGTCAAGACGATGAATTATTTGTGAGCTACGCGCTGACCAATCAGGTCGCACTTCCGGTAGTGTGATACGACGAAGCGTGGCAGCCCCCATGGGAGTGATTTATCAGCAGTAGCTCACTTGGCAATCCGTATGGCACGCACGAGAAAAAGGATTAACATCACAGGTCTTACAATGCATGAATTTGTTCCTGATTCTCTTATCCTGTTTCTCCCCAATCGTTGCACTTATCTGGGTAAGTTCAGTATCAATTTTCTTTTCGTTTCTTTCTTCTTCCCCCCCCCCCCCATTCTAATGAGACCATTCCGTGCATATGAAATAAGGTAATGCTTAATTTGTAGTTGTGTACCCAGGACTGACTATACCATTTTTGTATTAGTGGTGTTAACTCCGATACATTTGACTTTGTGTTGTTGTGTCACAGGCTTCCACGGGCCTTGGCCGTACATTATCAAATGTGCCAGTGGTATTACGTATATATATCGATGCATATATATATATTTACATATATTTGATATCTTACACATACGTACAATGGACTTTCATTTATCTTCTCAACACTTTAGAGAGTGAAGGGCGCAACGGATTATATATATACCACATCAGGCTGCATTTGAATAAAAGTGGTGTGGGCATCGCCAACATTCTTGTTTCATATTGATTCAATTTTGCGGATTTGATGCAATCTATAATAGATTTCGACATAAAACTCAAATAAGAATGTGTGTTTGCATCATTAAAACATGAATCCAGAAAGGAACAATTTCCCAAGTCAGTCTTTTATTTTTAATTAATGATCCAAATGAGTATGCTAATGATTATGGTTACATGGTGTTGCTGGGGGTGACACCTTGTGGCTAAACCTAGCAGTAACACGTGTACGGCAAGCCAAATGGACATGGGTCGCCTTGACTCCTGTGAGGTTTGCAAGCTGGCGACAGTCGGCAACGATATATATCCAAATAGATACGTATATGTATTTCCAAGTGTTTCAAATAGGCCTTGTTAAATTTACTGTTGCATCTAGTAGGTTTGTACTTTTGTTGACCAACACCAAAGGGATCCAATCTGATGGTGGATTTGAAATCGCATCAGCTCTCTTGTTTTGTTGTTATGTTGTTTTTCCGCAGCTTAGATCACGGATCAGTGCCGATGATCAACATGTGAAGGATACGTGGGAAAAACTTTTCACAATTCAGATAGCAGTAGTCAACTCGGCCCTCTGTCTTAATTTTTATATTTGTGTTTATATTCACTAATTAATTACACACTTTGGAAAAGGGCTAAAATGCGTGGATCTGTGACAAGTAGGCCTACGTAAGAAAAAAGACGTTTGAGTCGTTTATTTGTATAGCATTTTTTCCTTTGAGCGTTGCACTTTAAATATTTATTAGGATTAACCCCCCCCCCTCAAAAAAAAAACAAACAAACAAACAAACAAATGCTAATTGCTATTGAAAATTAAAAATGACATGGTTGTTCAAAGTGGTTATGGATGCCGGAGATTCAAGCACTGAAGCAGGTTCGAGAACCGGCCGTTTCATGCTGAGACTGACACGGCATAACTATCATGTTTGGGCGGAGACAAACTTCAAAAGTGTTGTTGTTGTCGTTACGCCAGTCGATTTTTTCCCTGAATCCGAAAAATTAAAAATATAAAAACATCGATGTTCATTATCTTTGATAGTGTTTTTACGAGCACGGTGGCAGCTGCGGTTAGTGCTGTGCCTCGTGGGCTGTTCCTTCAGAAACTGGTCATTCTTCTTGGTCAAACAATTTAGCAGAGAGGGGCGATCAAAAGGATGTGACCCCTATAGTCTTCTGCCCTCTTTATATTGCATTTAAGTGCATATACATGTACAAATAAATTTATTCAACCTACAACTAAACCTGTATTTCTGTGTTAGGTTTAAGTATTAAAGTAACTGAACGCATAGCTTGTTGAATTGAGATTTTTTGCCACCGTCAAACATTTGGGAAATGCTTTAGTTTGTAACAACTCTGCGATGAAAAGTCATTGACGTCTTTGGATGTGTTTGAAATGCATTCGTGAAAGTGTTTGAAATGCGTTTGGTGAAGTATTTGAAACGTTTTTGTTATTAGAGCGTTTGAAACGCGTTTGTAAGAAAGAGTTTGCAACGCAGTTGCAACGTGTTTGCTTCGCGTTTGAGTTTTCTCGTTTGCGTTTGAGGATCGTTTGGGAAGCGTTGGTGCGTTTGGCGTTTGATAACTTGAACGCGGGCGGAACTGTATTAGCAGAATAATGGCTTTCTCTCTTCCCATCGACTGCAGCAACGAGGGGAGTATCTGAAAAATGAGTGACTTGCCGCTCCAGTTGGCAGGACCAAGAGCGTGTCCCGTCATTCCACTGCTGCACTATGAATTGCATCGATCTGCTCGTCCGAAGGAATAACCTGCATGTTTGCCTTCCTCAGCAGTCTTCCAGCAACTTTCCCAGTTCTTCCCTCTTCATGATTGTCTTTCTTGTTTCCAATATACAAGCAATTAATTAGCCGCCTAATTAGGTTACGCAATTCACAAGATTTACCGCTACTGTGAGAACCATGAATACACAACTGACCGCGGTCAAGCCACGCCTCGCCTTGTCCTTAATCCTGTCATTGCTTGGATACAACTGCTGCGCAATTAGCGTCACTTCCCAGTATGCTATTGTGCATCCGCATTGTTTTACCAATCATATCTGCGTGCACGATCGCACGGTCGGCAGCTTGACCCTCCGTTAAACGGCAGACCCCGACGAGCGCCCACATAAGAAAGCAATAGTGAGTCTGGGGGATGCTTAGGAGGCAAGGGTCACAGTGCAACATACATGAATTTTACTCTTCATTATAACTTGAGAACTACTTGAACCTTGATGTTGCACATGTTAGTGTTCTTTTATAATGGTCAGACTTACTCAGAACATGGGTGACCTTGATCCTTTCCCAAGTTCATAGATCTGCAAGTGTGATGAATGTCAAGATCAGCTGAGCATGGGCTGTTCACACAGCCCTCTTGTTTTTTCTAGTTTTAAATAACTGGAGTTGACAGTGGTAAATAATGCTTGCAGTAAAGAGTTATTAAAATATGAACAAAGTTAAAACATTAGATATAAAAAAGTAAGAAAATATGTGTATATTGCATTATGTTCACCTTGACAACAGACAAAATACTGTGTAGGTGTACTAAACCAGAAAACAGGCCTGTCAATGGGTAGGCCTAATATCTATTGAGAATCTGCAGATATTGTACAGTTTTAAAAATCTTGGCTGCTTGAATCAATATTACTACTTCCTTTAAGCCAATGTTAACAGAAATAAACTTCAAGTATCAAACTTCTGATGAGAAAAAAAAAACAAAAAACAAAAACAAACAAATGCTTGTTAATTAAAAATCTGCAAAAGATAAAAATACATGTACCAAATTTGCTGCCCATATCTGAAGGAACACAAACGTTTTTCATTTTCGTCAATAGATGGCAGGACTACTACACATGTGCCAATGTCAAGGTCAATCAAAAAGAGATGGCATGCACCCGCGAATTTTTCACTTGTTTATTTCAATGAATTTCTTCACTACAAGGCTTTTATGAATCATGACAACTCTGTCTTTGGTCATTTGTGGATAGATATAATGTTTTGACAAGGAATCCTATAATATGAAGACCTAAACTGGGAGCTGGAAGTCACGATATGACCTTGATCAAGTATGTATTTTGGACAGCTTGTTTACACGTGCCGAGTCAAAAAGCCATTTTGAGATTGACAGAGAAGAACATCGATTCATTTATGCCTGAGCAAAGCAAATAGACGTAATATTATATATCTCTCTGAATGTATTTTCTTATTCTCTGAAGTCCACTTTGAAGTTGAATAAAGTTTTCTTTCAGTTATTTCGATAATGCACGTCCGTTTTTTTTACCAGAATATCCCAGAACAAAACCTGTCCTGGAAAATTTTATCTTCGCCAAATTGGCGAACGTGTTCGAATTCTTTTCGCCAGATCAACTATTTTTTCGCCAGTGGCGAATGGCTAGCGCGAGCCCAGTGTTTTATCACCTTGACCTTTTTTTCAAGGTCATTCAGCACTAAAGAAAAGGACACTAAATGTAATATGTTGATAAAGAATGAGGTGAATGATATCAAGTGTACCACAAATGAGTACCTTGTAGATGTTTGATATTGCATAATATGGGTGACCTTGACTAATTTCTGCAGGTCATAAAGGGAATTATGCATTTCAGGATTTTTTTAGTGTTTTCAGTGATAATTGTCAGCAGAGCATTGGGATCATGGGTGTCTGGGTATGAATTTTGTGTTTTCTCCATTTTTGACTTCTGCTACAAAACCTGCAATCAGATTGTTCTGATACTTGTTGGAAGAGGTGTTTTTAGGAGCTAGGGTTCAAGAAATTGTTTACTAAGTGGTGATACTCTGGATCCCTGATTTTTAATTTTTTTTTTTTTTTCAATTCTGGCATCAGTTGGTTAATGCAATTGATCAAGAAAATCAAAGAGGATTGCAATGGAAACTCACATTTTTTACTTCCTGTCCAAAATCCTTATCTCCCAGGCAAGAGAGGGACCAATCATGGTTGAATGTCATGGCCAGCTGAGGGTGGACACTTTACACCTTTTACACAGCCCTCTTGTTTTTTTTGGTTTTTTTCTGACAGGAATCAATACATTTTGGTATGATTGATAAAAGGGTCTACCCCTACATATGGGTACCTTTTGTTGCGTTATATGGGTCCGCAGCAGCACCACAGTTTATATGCATGTCCTCTATTGCCTACATATGCATTTCAACCTAAGTGATGTGTGTTGATTTCAAATTTTGGTGACTGTCAAGTCACCAGTCAAGATTGGGACACATTGCTGTGCCTAAAGTGTGGTATGTTTACCTTGTGTCAGCTGATTAGTGCTTGCCTGCAAAGCAGTCCAAGAACCATGTTACTACCCAGCAGAGTAAACAAAGTATACAGCTTGGACCTGCTTTGGAGGCAAGATTAGTGCTTGAAAACTGGTTGTGTTTAAATTTTTTCAGGTGCAGTTACCAAAACTAGCCTGCTTTTTTGTCAAAAAGAGTCTGAAGATTTTTTTTGCAACAAGTGCTTGATGAGGAGTTGTTGTCATGCACAGAGTAGGAGTCAGCAGAGTTCAGTAGCTGGTGACCTGGCAGTAGTTTCTTGTGGAGGGAAAGGAAGAGCTTCATAAGTGGAATTATAATAATTGTTTCAACATGAGACTTGGAAAAGAGACTGTATTTTGTGCCAGGTACAGTTTAGTCTCTCTCAAGAGACTGCTTGCTCACTGGGACCCCTGATGGTGATGTTCGCGGGCATGTGTGTGCGTGCGTGTACACATTATCTGGTATGGTCATGTCATGAATGAGCACAATTACAAACATAGCAGAATATTGTGTACACCAAATGAGCTGTTTGTGTACCAGTATGATATTTGATGTCACGCTGAAGCCCATGTACATGTTGTGTTATACATGGGTCTGTGCTCAAGAATATTGTGATAAGGAAATTGGTGACAACAGCCAATTGGACCTAAGGTCTTTAAGTTGAATGACTGAGGTGTGATGTAAGAGGATGGAGGTAACAGGTAATGTCACACACTACAGTCATTTGCCATGTACCCCCACAAGCAGGACTGGGTGTGATCGATTGGTGCGACAAAATAAGAAGGTAAGAACGGAGCACCAGATTTCCCTTCAGCACATCCATGTCTTAAAACAACCAACAAGCCAAACTTCCTTCCAACAGTGCTGCTGCAAAATTGCTTAAATGCCAGCTCCTGGAGATCAGTGGTTTCCATGGCAACAGGTTGCTAATTTCACACTGTACCTTAGCTGTACTTAGTTGCCATGGCAGTTTGCCAGGGTCTGTACCCAGCCTTTTTGTGTTGGATACTTGAGTACCTTAACTGTGCCTCCACCAATGGCTACAGCTGTCTGCTCTTCCAGCTATCCCAGCATGCAATGTTAACCCTTGTGCTGCTCAAGATACTGAATGAGCAACTGAACTGATGAGGATTTGGCCTGCTGCTATGAAAAAAAGGAGCAAGTTATTAATCTGGGTCACCCTTCCTTTGAAAATGACAAAACAGAATCAAACTTCATGTGATGACAGATTGGGTGTAAAATATTCAACCTGTGCCCAGTAACATAGTTGATATGCCTGGGGTGTGTGGTATGGACAGGTGCCAGCTAGCACTTCGTGCTGACATAGATTGTAATTTGTCTTCATTTCTTGCTGAACCATCAGACACGTGAAACTCAAAATACATATCCTGACCACTGACAAATGGTCTCTGACTACACAAAGTGGGGAAAGATATTTTTTTCTAAAGTAGGTGAGGACGTGATGCTGTCTTAAAATGTAGGACTGTGGTGCTGTTGGACAACAGTTAAAGGTGGTCCAATGGTTTCACCAACTGACATTGTGTCCGAGTACACCTACCCCATACTCCTATATGTCAATGCATATTGATAGTTTGCCTCTGACCTTTCTGTTGTGTAAATGTTTATCTTTGTTATTTATTGTTTACAGATTGTGTGGTATTATTTATAGGCAAGAATACTGATCTTAACCTGCAGGGGAAGACTACCTTATAAATGTGACGGACACTGATATTAAATGTCAAGCGAACCACAAAAAAGTCAGATGTAAACTATATTTTTGCTGAGAACTGCTGACACAGTATTTACATGCATGATATGTATACACATCTATCAACTGACCTCAAGCTATTTTCTGCCTTGAAGAGTTCATGATGATTTTGCTTGGCATTGAGGCAAAATCCCAGTTGGAACTCACCATGGACATAAACTTATCATGTAATTATTGCTCCCAGTGACTCATTTTATGTCCAAGGTAATTACCAGCTTGCCTGCTTAGCAAACCTAGGCCCATGTATTCTCTGCTAATTATCAACTTTCCTGCTGACCAGACCTAGGTCCAATGTATTCTCCATTATTTATCAACTTGCCTGCTGATCAGACCTAGGTCCAATGTATTCTCCATTATTTATCAACTTGCCTGCTGACCAGGCCAAGGTCCAATGTATTCTCCATTATTTATCAACTTGCCTGCTGACCAGGCCTGGGTCCAATGTATTCTCCATTATTTATCAACTGTCCTGCTGACCAGACCTAGGTCCAATGTATTCTCCATTCTCCATTATTTATCAACTTGCCTGCTGACCAGACCTAGGTCCAATGTATTCTCCATTCTCCATTATTTATCAACTTGCCTGCTGACCAGGCCTAGGTCCAATGTATTCTCCATTATTTATCAGCTTGCCTGCTGACCAGACCTAGGTCCAATGTATTCTCCATTCTCCATTATTTATCAACTTGCCTGCTGACCAGACCTAGGTCCAATGTATTATCCATTCTCCATTGTTTATCGACTTGCCTGCTGACCAGGCCTAGGTCCAATGTATTCTCCATTATTTATCAACTTGCCTGCTGACCAGGCCTAGGTCCAATGTATTCTCCATTATTTATCAACTTGCCTGCTGACCAGGCCTAGGTCCAATGTATTCTCCATTATTTATCAACTTGCCTGCTGACCAGGCCTAGGTCCAATGTATTCTCCATTATTTATCAGCTTGCCTACTGACCAGGCCTAGGTCCAATGTATTCTCCATTATTTATCAACTTGCCTGCTGACCAGGCCTAGGTCCAATGTATTCTCCATTATTTATCAACTTGCCTGCTGACCAGGCCTAGGTCCAATGTATTCTCCATTATTTATCAACTGTCCTGCTGACCAGACATAGGTCCATGTATTCTTCACTAAACTGAGTGGAATGTACAAAGACACACTGAGCTTAGTGAGGCAAAGTCACAACTTGGATGTACAGACACATATTGATTGTTAAGGTTGTTCCAGCTGTTGTATTTAAACCAAGGCACATGAAGGAAAAAGTTCTTGGAAACTTGACTGATGAAATGGGCAGAGGAGTTAAAAGTGGAAGCTCCAAGGTGGAAAAAAGTTGAACCAGCACAGCGTCTGACAGGAGTTCTGTGACTGCATTCCAAAGTGGCAAATAGCTGTGAAAGTTTCAGGAAGCCGCAGGTCTGTGAAAGATTAGTGCTGGGTTGGGGATCAGGCACATTAGTCAGAGAGAGTAGGCTGTCAGGGCAGGTAGGTGAACTGATTAAGACATGAAGCCTGCTACCTGAACATGTGCATAAATCAGGGCTATCTCCAACACACAGATAGCAGCAGAGTCACCAGGCTGTGCACACTGACTACAATCCAGAACAGGATGGAAGCTTGAGGCCGCTGATGAAGAGAGCAAGTTCACAATGGACAGACTGGTGTGGCACCGAGTTAGTAGAACAGGCAGCAGATTCAATGATTCCCAATTCAAAGTTTACAGATGTAGATGCCAGACACGTCCATGCTTATGGTTTAGACAGTGTATAGAGGTCAGTCCAAACTAGTTTGGGTAATGGAGTGCTATGTTTTACGCTGGAATCCCCTATGCACCATAGGTCTGGCTAACAGGACTAATGTGAGAAGTCTGTTGATGCATGTCCACACATACTTCATATTGTGTACCCCTGCTGCAGTAGTTATGAAGTGCAGAGATCTCTTGTCTGGTGGCAGACCTTTTTGTGGTCACATTTCAGGTCAAAGTAGGTGTATATATTTTGAATTTTGACATGTGCTGATGACTGGAGTGAGGTCGAGATGGGACTGTTATCATTGCTTTCATACATAGGAGACACTTGAAGTCTGGTCTCTTCCAGCCAATAAGCTGATTGAACACACAGCCATCAGGCACATGGCCACAGACCACAGTTAGAAATCCTTCTATTTTTCATATTAGCATTTTTCAGTCTAAAAAATCAACATTTTGGTATTTTAAAATTCCGTGAATGGCATTTAACAGATAAAAATGTCAGAAAAACACAGATTGATTTTTGTCGTGTAATTCCCAGCTCGTTAATTTGTGATAATTGAAATACGAAACAATACCTGGATGTCAGCTTTATACAGGTGTATGAACTGTGCTCTTGCCAGGGTCACCATAAAGTCCCCTCCTGGTCTAGAAGACAGTGCACGTATATGACCACCAATGAAGCAACTCTGTGATGCAGCAAATCTGACTTAGCTAACATTATTTAAACAGAAGCTACAGCATGCTGAAAACATAGTTTTTTCACAATTACGGACTATCTCCATTGGGATGCGCAACCAGCCAATCACAACTGTGGTCTGTAACCAGATGTGATTGGATGAGGCCTGGGACAAATGCTGATAACTACTGCTGAAACCTCCACTGACAAATATCCTCCCACATACAGTCTTCAATAAAACTGGAGAAACTTAATCCAGTCTGCATTATTCTTCACAATTGGTAAATTATCGTATCATTTTGAGCAAATGTATTTGTTAGTGATTTACAGTAACTTGAGGTTGCCATTTGAAAGGAATATGAAAATACGTATACACAAACACAACTGAACTGTGCACTTTCTGACCTAACGCTCATTACTCCCTATATCTAGGTAGCATTACAAGAACATTTTACAGGCAAGATTCTTATTTCATGGGAAGTCATGGTGGCACCATTAGTGATATCAATTGGAACAACTATCACAGGTATCAAAAACACATTAGGTTCATTTTAAGCTCAGCTGACTTGTCAGTAGCTGAGCTTATCTTATGGTCCTTCATCCGTCGTCGTCCGTCGTCAAAAATCGACTTCTTCCCAAAAACCGTCAGTCAGATTTACTTCAAACTTCATGGCAGTGTACCTTGGGTGGGTCTGTACCAAGTTTGTTCAATTGCTTACACTCCAGTGGATAGTGATTTTTAAAATTTTTTTTTAATGATTTTTAGCTCTGCTGACTTGTCGGTCAGCAGAGCTTATAGAATTTGTTTGGGTCCATCGTCTGTCCATCCAAAAACCACCAGTTGCCTTTTTGGAGGTGACTGCCTGTCTCAAGTCAGGAGTGAAATTTGTTTCTTCACATTGGTATTGGAAGATGAATGTTGATGTTTTGGTAACTCTGGACTCCCTGTTGTCATTATTGGGTTTGATACCCATCTGTTGTTAGACTTTTTACATTTTTGACTGCTTCTCAAAAAACTGCTGCATGGAATGTTTTGATTTTGCACATAGATGTTCCCCAGGTGGACCTCTACCAAGTTTGCGAAGGAGATGATGATGCAATAATTTTTCTATTTTTAGCTCTGCTGACCAAAGGTTGCAGAGTTTATACGACCACTCATGTCTGTCCGTCCGTTGTATTACTGTTTACCTGTTTATACCAGTGTCGGTATGGTGGAATAGTGTATGAAGCTTGCAAATTTCAAAGGAGACTTCCAGTCTTCCATCTGTAAACTGTTGCTCGTTAGTGTGATCCCATCCACAGTTTTCAAGTTAGCCCAATATAACCTTCAGGTAGCATTACAAGAACATTTTACAGGCAAGATTCTTACAGGGTGTATGAAAATCTAGGCCGCTTTGGATATTGGTGGCGCCACCTACATTATTATGTAATATAGGGATCAAAATGTGAAAATCTTGTGAACACTCAAGCATCTCTAATTTTTGGCGGATCTTCACCAAATGTGGTCGAATTGTGGGAGAGGTCAGAGTCTGAGTTGCTAATGATACGAGTGGCGCCACCTATAATTTGACAGAAATTATGAGCCAAAATGTGTTTTAAGATGTGAAATGTGATATTTGGAAAAGTAAATAGATTAGACTTGCAAATTTATATGATATATAGACAATTGCCAAAGGTAGAATGTTATGTGATATCAGTGACCTTGAACAATTTTTGTGAGGTCACCATGCGTGTTAAGTTGAAAAGGTGATTTTGTAATGGCTGGGTGTAGTTTGGACATCAATGGCATTTTGATCAATTCATGAGTGATATTGATGTATTCACTTTGTTAGGGTGAAGGGCATGAGTTTTTGTTTAAATTGGCAAAGAAACCACGTAGAAATGTAGAGAAGGTCATAATCAACAAAAGTTATGTTGATCATTTTGCATGAATTGCAAAAATAAAAAAGTTATGGCACTTTTACGCCAGCAAGTTGCATGCTGCGCAACAAAACCAAAAATGCTCAGTGACTGGCTGTGCCAGATCCCCAAACTGCCCAGTGTGCTAGGGGTTAAACAGTCAATAGCCCCTCCCCCCAAGACACAGAGGGAGATTCAAACTAGTGAAGAGAAGAAGGCCTTCCAGTGGGACCATGCAGTCAACAGTCAAAGTCTGGCAGCAGGATACTCCAAGAGCTGACTGAAGTTGTGTACAGGGGATATTAGCTCAATAACTGCCACTTTCCTTCAAGACTGACCCTCTTTCCCCCACTCATCCATAGGTAAATATTGTATTAACAATGTGGAAAAAATCACCTGAGATGCCACCATAGAGCGCCTAGATTCCAAAATTTTTTTTGGGGGGGGGGATGCCCCCGACCCCCCCTAGCATGGCTTTGCGCGCTTGCAATGTCAGAATTCCGGACCACTAAGTACTGAGCTGGTCCACTAAATATTAAAACTTACTGGCCCAGCTGGACCAGTAAGTTTTCTGTACTGTGTTATGCACTGAGTATCCATCACAGAAATTGCACAAATAAGCTATGATTACATGTTGAGCAAAGTGCCATCTGATGGACAAATGAGACACTAAAATCACAAAAGGTTTATGTTTTCAGAAGTCACTTGAGGACTTGCAACTTTGAGATGAAGAGGTAGGGGCAATATAGCCACCGTGCCAGCAGAGCATTAGGCCCATAGGCCTCTTGGTTTTTTTTTCAATATTATTATTTTTTTTTATATTATTTTTTTTGTTTGCTTGTTTTTTTTGTTTGTGTGTTTTTTTTTTCTTTTTTTTTTTCTTTGGTTTTTTTTGTTTTTTTTTTTCATATTGTTTTTGGCCAATGATAAATGAAAGTCACCAGAGTTGTAAATATGTTGCATTTGGCAATTTTTGGATTGGAAGCATAGCGTGTGTGAGCCACTGTGTCTGCCCTATGGCTGTCAACCCAGTCCTTTCTTGTTGCCTGCAAGTGGCTCTTTGTGAGGCCAGCCCAGTATGTCTGCAGCCTGTGCCTGGCTGACAGGCAGACTGTCATTGGCTGTGTAAGTCTTCACCCTATTTTGTAGACTTGTAGTAGTCCGCCATATGTGGAAGCCAGGGGCCCATTCTTGTTCAAGTGACAGATCCATGTTGGGTCCTCATAGTATTTGTTTGCCAAAAAAAAAAAAAAAGGTCACCAGAACTGAAATCTGCATTGGGAACAAATACCAATATTGATTGACAATACTGATATTTATGGTACAAACTGTCAGTTTCAGAGTTGAGAATGAAGTGATCAAATGAGCTATCAAGTATGTGAAAAAAAAAAAAAAGAACAAACAATTTCTATGTGTGTATGTTCAAGGTGAAAATATATTTCATTTGCTGTTTTTCAGATGCTTTGATGAAGCTGGCAGAGAGACTTGAGGGACCATTCAACATTGAGTCAGTGGTAGATCCCATCGATGTCAAGATATCGGATGCCATCATGAATTTCCAAGAAAACAGTGAAAGTGTGTCGTCAAAGGTAAATACTTCAAATTTCTGGGAGGTTGGGGATGCATGTGGTTAGAAATGTCAACTAGAATTCAGATTCTCGTTGGTTGATGTTGTACAATGGTGCGGTGCAGCATTAGAATCAATACGAGGACTGTGTATTATGGGAGCCTGTGAGAGACTCTATACCAGTAGTGCTATGTTGCTATGATGGCACCAGAGAAGTATGTGGACAGAGCAGAACAGGTTTGCACAGAGGCTGAAAGGTGAGGCCAAGCGACAGCAGACGCTCCTTATTTCATCCTTCAGTGGAGGTAGGAGTCCAGTCAACACAAGCCCCCACAGTGTTGCTTTTTTAATATTAAGCAATGAAGGTTGATCCAGAGATTTAAAAATAAATGTCTTTTGTCTATTCTCAGCAGGTTCACTTTGCAATGCTGTGTTATAGCTGCTGCAGCTAATGTTCTACTTCCCACAAAGTACCATGGAATCGCGTTGTGTGCTTCTGGTGGTAGAAGTAGAGACTATGATTTCATAAGTCTGCTATTACAGAAGTGGTTACATATGCAAGTCCTGTAGCAGGATATCTTGTTTGCGGAGCTGCAGTTTTTTTTCTGAACCCAAAGCTAAATGCTTCCACCATCCAGGCAAGGTCCAGAAGTGATTGCGGGCTCAGCCGGGTCCAAGAAAAAAAGCCTGCAACAAAACTACAGGACATAGCACAGTTTTTACAAAATATGTTGTAGAGAATAAAAAAATATGTTTTGCATGTATTATTGCCTGTCATACATTGGTCTACACATTTGAAGTATGACTACCATGTTTGCTGTGTAGTGAGTGACTACAATGTTTGCATTTTGAAGTACTATCCAATGCCATGTCTCCAAAGGACTACATTTGCTGTATAATCTCGATCCAAGATTGATGTGGGCGCGAGCTAGGAGGGTACAATTCAACCTTGGGATCAATCATAAATTCCCTTCTGATTTCAAGCACCATACCTCAGACAACAGGAGCAATAACACCAGTGCACTTCGTGCAATTACCATAGTGTTTGGAATGACTACATGCCCACAGAACTGCCTGTACATGAAATGCTATGTTTGAATGTGTCGATGATTGTACATTTGTGGTATGCATTTTCACATAATTACAGTTGACATAAGCACAGCAAAATGGTTGCAGAATGGTGGAAAAAAAATGTAAACTTGCAAATGTACATGTATCGACGTACACATATTAATTAAATTGGATGCATGTTATACAAATGTGAACTTCAAGCTCAGCTTGCAATTGAAAAAGCAAATAATGATTCTTATGTACACTAAGACATAATCATAAAAGACCAGCTATCATGGCACAGTATAACGACAGAGAAGCCTTGCAGAAAAGTGTAGTTGTTGCAGCATATTGATTAGAAAGAGAGCTCCGTCTGCCTGGTGAATCGGATGCCACCAAAGCAAAAATTTCTCTCTGAGCAATAACTGCACAAAAGACTGGCTTCACGCAGCCAGGTTCTGTGGAGGACGCATTTTATGTCAACTACTTTGATAGGAGAGGAGGGACTCAGGAGAGAGTGTGTGTGGCATTACAGAAACCACAGATGACTAGCTTCTCATGGTACAACTTGTGATAAGCAATGTGCTAGGTACCTCAACATATAGGGTAGTGGCAGTGCAGTAATCAGTATGAGCAGACACCAGTGAATTCTGGACTCCGAGGGGAGTTTGCTTGGAGCTGGACTCATATCCAACATTTTTCTCCGAATCCAAAAACGTCAAATAAGTCCAATGAACTCGACTAATTCAGACAAATCAGGGAAAATTTCAATTGCATGTATCTGAGTTGCCAGCCAATATTTTGGGAGTGCCTGGGGGCACCACAGACCTTTTGATGAATGTTTTCACTTTGTGATTTAGTTTGAATTTTCGAGCCAAATCACCCAGAAAGCAGCCTATTAAAAGTAACAGGGTGGTGATAAATCATTCATGTAGTTCTGCTTGTCGGCTGGCAATACTGGTGAGATGCATACAAACATTAATTGAAATGTGTGAAAAAGTGGAGACAGAGGGGGATGACAGTATGGAGGGGGCCCCCTGTATTAACTCTTGTAGTGTCAATCATGTCTCAAGTCGATCTACTGAAGTCAGACTGGGCTGAATTATTGTTACGATCCAGATTCGTATTCCTCATAAAAAGAATTTCATTCAAGCACCAGTATGCCTATAGTTCCATAGAGAATACCCCAGGTCAACAGCTTTTCTAGGCACACATTAAGCTGTTGACTCAGTCCAAAATTTGACACTGAAAGAGTTAATGTGCAGACCCTGAGGATGGAGCGGCAATCCTTACGTCTTTCCTGCCTGGGAGCATTTGATTCAGCCGAGGGAATGGAGCTCAGGTCATGGAAGTGTACTGCAGTCTTGTGGGAAGTAACTGCAATAGACACTGGCCAAAAATACAAATTCAATTTAGTGAGTGTTGTATTGGTGCAGAGGAAAAAAAGATCATAAATTAAATCTCATTGACTTGAATTAGCTGAGGCATCTAATAAAAAATTGCCCATGGTGGGTACCTTGTAGTCAGATTGCGCTAGATTAGTGATGCTGCATTATACATTTGTGATTGGCAGAAATTGCCTCCTGTTTGGCAGCTTTCACTTACTCTCCAAAATTTGTGGTCAGTCATCTGTAGCTCTGTGTCTGCTCATAAATACAGGAACAGTGACAGTTAAATTTACAGTAAGTCCTGTACATTGGCACATTTTGTAGGTGTTCCAAACTAATTCAGTGTTTGACACAGCCAAAATTTCACTTTTAACTTTAATTTATGTAATTTTGTTTTTTTTGTACCTTTCCACTCTGATGATTTCATTGAGAGGTCTGTCGTTAGGCCCCCTTCACACTTTGGTATTGCAGGATCTGCAAAAAATTGGACACAAGATTTTGGCCATAAAGGAAGAGAGAAGAAAGAAATGAAAGAATTAGTGGAAAAATAAAATGTATGTGTTGACACACAGTACACAGTACCAGCAGTGTGTGGGTCCTGTGTTAACACACAGTACCAGCAGTGTGTGGGTCCTGTGTTAACACAGTACCAGCAGTGTGTGGGTCCTGTGTTAACACACAGTACCAGCAGTGTGTGGGTCCTGTGTTAACACAGTACCAGCAGTGTGTGGGTCCTGTTTTTACACACAGTACCAGCAGTGTGTGGGTCCTGTGTTGACACAGTACCAGCAGTGTGTGGGTCCTGTGTTAACACGCAGTACCAGCAGTGTGTGGGTCCTGTGTTAACACACAGTACCAGCAGTGTGTGGGTCCTGCGTTGACACAGTACCAGCAGTGTGTGGGTCCTGCGTTGACACAGTACCAGCAGTGTGTGGGTCCTGTGTTGACACACAGTACCAGCAGTGTGTGGGTCCTGTGTTAACATACAGTACCAGCAGTGTGTGGGTCCAGTGCTGCCCCCTGTAGTGCCGTGTGCTTAGCCCTTTCCGAGGAAAGCTGTTTACCTGGGGCCTACCTTCCTGATGGGTTTTATCTGAGCAAAAAATTCCTTGTTCAGGTGAGATGTAAGTAGACACATGAAAGGAGCAGGCAAGTCACTTGTGGGTGCTTGTTAGTGATCTGAGCGGGAAAGGGTGAACACAGTCTTTAGCTGAACCAAAAGTGTGGTTTAGATGGATATGTTGACAGCCCTGTCCATGGTGTTTTCCCTGGGTTGCTGTGGAGTATTGCCAATAAACCTGTTTTCTCCAAGGATAAACCAGTGAAGGTTTTAAAAGCATGACTTTCAATTAGCAGAAATGCCACAAGAAAATTAAAGGCGGCATAACAATGTATTGCAGACTGTTGGAGCCTCCAGGCTCCTGTGTCCCGGGTCACAGGGCTGGGTTTGCTGGGCCAGGTGCTGTAGCAGTCAGTAGAGCAGGCAACCGGGTCTGTGGTCAACATCTGCCCAGCATAGTCCGTATGAAATGATGCAGTTTTTCACTCTATCAATATTAGTGAAGTGAACTGGGTGCATGTAGGATCAAAATCAATGGCAAGGTTTGGTAATAGATGGAAACTTAGCATTGGAGTAGGCGTGCCAGCACTGGCATTCATTCCAACCTCTCAGACTGAGCCTAATGTGTCAGATTGATAAGAGTTTAAAAAATGTGTCCAGGTTCACCCCAGGGGACCCAAAGGCAGTGGGGTTGAGGATCATAAGCTGATAAGTTAACCAGTATTTTGAGATGTAGAGAGCCTAGACCGAGGCTTGTGTAAAGGGGACTCATTCCTAACCAGTGCACACTGACATGTGCAATGCCTTGCATGGAGATTCAAGCTGCATCTGATCAAATTGAAGTAAAACACAGATTGTTGTTAGTGAAGATGGATATCATGGCCCGTTATTAGGTTCTGGAAGAAAACTTTCAGGTGGATGTCCTCATTTATTTTACATTTCGAAAGCAGATATGCAGCAAATGTTTTCAGGCAGAATAAGTGGAACTCTGGACACGATTTTAGACGTAATAATTGGGAATGGGGGGGGGGGGGCATGGGTGGGCCCTGAGACAAATACCTTATTTGTATCCAATGAAAGACACCAACAGCCGTCATCAACTCAGCTCAGTCAGCATTAATCTCAACAAAAGTTGTGTCTATTGGAATTTTGTAAGGATACCAGATTGATATTGCTTGGTGATAGAGGTTTGCCTGTAGGTCAGACAAGATCAGACTGGTTCAGTCCAACAGCTTTCTAGAGCCAAACCTGGGTGAGGAAAGCTATGGCTCTGGCCGCCATGTAACCTGGTAGCAAAAAGCAAATTTGAAATTTCAGCAAACAGCCAACCTTGCAAAAGGAACCTGTTATTTTGCATGTTTTTATTGTGTTACATGTAAAATTTGGACAACTGAGGTCCCAGACTGACTTGTTGGTCAGATAAACAGTAAACAAATGATGCCACTGGCTGCGGGGGGACAGGAAGAATTGTGAACCTGTGGACCATGAGTCCATCCCGAAGGGTCACAAGTTTTCCTGTGCCCCAAGACCAAGGATGCCATTTGCTTTATTATACCAAAGAAAAATAAATCACAAAACAACAAAATTTCCACGCAATTTTAATGATATAAGGAACATTGTATAATTGTCAGCATATACTGGCCATATAGCGTTGGGGCCTATCAGAATTGCAGCACCATCTTGTGGAACATGCAGGGTGACAGAACCTTCTCAGTGGAGACAGGAAAAAATGTCCCACCGCCAACTAACCCATCACTAGTGCAGATTTCCCCCTGAGGTATAATAATGACTAATGTCACAGAAAAGTAAAAAGACCTCATTTGGAACATTGACTTTAGCACTAAAAGACTTAATTATGTTTATGGTAATTCCCTTTAGTAACCGGACAGCCATACGTAATGCACATGTACGATTTTGATCATTCAAAGCGGGGAAAATGCACATGCCTGCATATATTGCGCAATTAAAAGATACGCAAGACCAAGATGCCAAGTGCACGCAATGCATCAACCACATATCTGCGAGAAGAACAGTCATTTGAAAACATGTGGAACTTTTTATTCATAAAATCATTTTATGTTTTCCCCAAATATGAACTCTTGATTAGTCCACAACAAAGTTGTACACGAGAAATGCCTGGGAAACTAAACGGTGCTTTGCCACATTGTGTGGAGATCGTCAGTCACTGACATTGCTATTGGCACTTTCACATTGCCACACACCAACTTTCATTCATGTTTACCAATTCATCATATATTTGATCGTGCATCATTATTTCATCCTTTAAGACAGGATGTCACTGTAAATCCATCAACAAAGTCAGCCAAAGTTGCGACTTTGCCAGACCTACACTTTGATAAATAAATTGTGCACATATTTTCCTTGACGTTTCAGTGTCCCAGTGTCACCATCTGGTGAGCATGCAGAATGTGAAACTGCCAGTCAGGTCAGGATGGAGACCTGAAGCAGAACTACCCTTCTTTGAAGTTTTAAAACAAAAGAAAAGATCAGAGTAACGTTGCTTATAGTAGGTATGATTTGTTCAAAAAGAGCATTTAAGGAAAGGAGGCATGCCTTTTGATAAAGTATGCTTCATTTAAGTATATTTGAAGACTTTTTTATTGAACACCTGTATTATCACCCAACTCCAATTCACAACGAATGGTAACAATTGAAAACTGGCAATCATGAGGCTGGAAATTTTTTTTTTGACATCTGTGCCTCTGAATAACACACTCCAGGACTTTATGAAAATAAATTTTGCTTAAAAAGGTGCACATTAACAATGGGGAATTACGGTAAATGCTCAAGGAGGTCAGACACAGTGGATAGTTATAGGCATCAGATCTGATGTGATTGGCTTATACCAGATGTTATGACTGGGCAGTGCTGCCAGCCATCGCTATAGGAGTGAAGACAGAGATCCCTTTATTTGGTCTATAGTGACAGAGATAGTAGCAAACACCCCATATTTCATCGTGAGAGATTTTTGTCCACACAGTGGGTGTAGCACACTCATGTGAACACAATGAGTGTAGCACTCGTGTGTACACAATGGATGTAGCACACTCCAGTGTCCACACAATAAATGTAGCACAATCCTGTGTCCATACAGTGGGTGTAGCACACTCATGTATGCACGCAATGGGTGTCGCACACTCCTGTGTCCACATAGTGGCTATTATAGCTTGCTGGTGTGTCCTCACAGTGGAAGTTTTAGGTTACTAATGAAGTATCATTATGTGTGGAGATAGTGAGACTGCTCATATGTTGGAGGTGTGTTGATGCTGAGTTAGCACACGTCTCTGTTCCAAGGATAGAAGCTCAGGGTTTGTGACATTAAGGCAGGGCCCACTGTCAGAGGACAAGTGAAAATTTTGAATTCTATGCAGATCTAACCCAGTATTTGTTCTAAATTTAGCTGAATGTGGTGGTCAGACAAGTAGTGGATAACTTTAACCCTTTCCCTTACACTGGCCAAAACCAACTGCTGGTCAAATGCTGTCTGCTTTAGTGTTTTCAACTAATTGTAAGTAATGAGAAATGATTGGACTGAGAATTGTAGATGAGACCTATCAAGATAACATGCCAAGGAAAGCTGTTGACTCAGTCTTAATTCAGGGGGAATAAGGTTACTGTCAAGCTCTGGAGAGCACCATGTTGTTTTGCTATCAGAATGAGGCAAGGGTGTGCAAAAATCTGTAGACGAGGCGTGTGTGACACTATGCATGGGGAACTGCTGTGGGAAGCGTTCATGGCCCGTCAAATTCTGACCAATCAGACAGGACCTACTGAGTCAAGCAGAATACCTGGTCACATGACATTGCAGACAGGTAGCATTACTAGGCAGTAGCATAATATGCATTGGTTTGGAAGTGTGCTTCAGAAAGAAATGGAGTTGTGCTGTGTTGACGTGTTGAGCAGTGGATACATTGATGTATGTAGCACTGTCAAGCAGAGCCATATTTGGTACCCTGAAACAGGAAATGTGGCTTGTGGAAGTGTCAAACAAAGTTGTTCTCCAGGTGCAGATATTCTGCATCTCTTGAGTTTTAGTGAATTTTTATGTCTCCCGGTGGAAGCCAGGGGACATATTGTTTTAGTGCCCGTTCTTCCACTTCTTGTGCTTCTTCTTGTTGTTGTTCAGGTTCTTCAACACTTGGTTTCCGTGCGATAAGTCTTGAAGGATTGACAGAATTTGATGAAACTTGGTAGGATTATGTATCTAGGCAAGACCTAGGTTGGTTTGGAATTGTATTTGGATGACCTTGAGCAAATTCTCAAGGTCACAGGGTCACTTATGTGAAATTGGTTTCCGTTCGATAAGTCATGAAGAACAGCATGGAATTTGATGAAACTTGGTAGGATTATGTATCTTAGCAAGACCTAGGTTGGGATTGTATTTGGATGACCCTGAGCGAATTCTCAAGGTCACAGGGTCACTTATGTGAAATTGGTTTCCGTGCGATAAGTCTTGAAGAACTTGATGGAATTTGATGAAACATGGAAGGATAATTCATCAATGTAAGATCCACAATTGGATCGTAGTTGGGTGACCTTGACCTAATTTTCAAGGTCACAGGGTCACTTAAATATGAAATTGGTTTCTGTGCGATAAGTCTTGAAGAACATGATGGAATTATATGAAACTTGGTATGATAATGTATCAAGGTAAGATCTAGGTAAGCATTGTATTTGGGTGACCTTGACCGAATTCTCAAGGTCACAGGGTCATTAATGTGAAATTGGTTTTTGTGCTATAAGTCTTGAAGGACATGACAGAATTTGATGAAACTTGGTAGGATTTTTATCTAGGCAAGACCCAGGTTGTGATTGTATTTGGATGACCTTGAGCGAATTCTCAAGGTCACAGAGTCATTTATGTGAAATTGGTTTCTCTGCAATAAGTCTTGAAGAACTTGATGAAAATTGCTTGAGTAATGTATCTAGGTGAGCGCTAAAATAGGATTGTAATTTTCAAGCAAACTTAGTCATTTGTAATTTGTTATCACCTGTAGCTTGATCAGAGACGTCAGTGTTCCACTGGGAGACATTTGATTTTCTGTTGGAAAATCAGTCTGTTCTAGTGTTTGTTTTGTTTTTTGTTTTTGTTTTCATTCAATTTGGGTTCTTGTTGCAATGGTAGGTCACATTTTTGACTTCTCCAAAATTGTCAATACATATTCACTTCAAACTCAAGGAAGATGTACCTTGGGAGGGTCTTTATCAATTTTGTTCAAATGGTCATGCTCCAGTAATTGTCATTTTTTTTTTTTTTTTTGGTTTGGTTTGTTTTTTCTTTTTGTTTTGTTGTTTTTCTTTGGCAAAATCTCAGAAATTCTTCTCTGAAACTGGTAAGCCAATTGCTTCAAAATTGCGTAGAGCCATTTCTGGGGAAGATTGCAGTGTTTCCAGTATGATTTTTCTCAGGGGGTTACATTGAAAGGAAATGTGTGTGTGTGTGGGGGGGGGGGGGGGGGCTAATGACCAAATTGTTACCAACTTTACATGTAAATGAACAAGTTTTGTGCCCATTAGGAATTTTTTTCAGGCTTTGAAAGGGAAATATACCCCCATTTGGGATTTAATGGAAACACTTCATTAGACGTTAATTTCAACAGGTGGTGCGGTGATTATTTTTCAGTTTCTGAAGAATGTTGGTGTGTGTTTACTTTACTTGACTTTTTAAAATTGCATTGGGGTGTCTCTGAGGACTTCTAGACCCTAATTTGTGCAATAGGTGGCACTGTGATTAATTTTTTTTTTAAAAAGAATTTTTGTGTGTTTCCGCTCCTCTGGACTTTCTCTCCCAAATAGTAAGGTGTATCTTCTTCAGCCTAATTGGGAATGTACACGGACTTGATCTCAAATTTGTTCACCACATGGTGATGCTGTCATTTTCTGATTTTAAGCAAATTATCAAAATATGGAAAAATTGGAATATGTTCATGTTAGCAACAGTTATGATGGTCTTAAAACAAAGGTGGCCTTAATACCATTTAAAGGGCATCAGACCACACAGTCTTTGCATGTAAGGTCAGCTGAGCACAGGACCATCACAGTCCTCTTGTTGTTTCTTTTATGCATTGTACAAGTGACGTTGTTTAACAAGGAGAAAGGGAGGTACATTTTTGTGAGTATAAATGTGGGCACCTCAAACAAAACCCTAAGCTCTTCTGACAAGTCTGTGATACTAAAGTCAAGTGTACAACAAAGGGCACTGTATTGTTAAGTGGGGGCTCGACTAGCTCATTGTACTGTCGATTGTTATTGGGTGTTCGGTAATACAGTTTATGGGTTTGACAAATTTTGCAGGATTAAGGGAATGAATTACGTTGATAGAATGCATAGATGGTGAGATGGGAAAAGGGGACGTGAACAACTTGTGAAGGTGAACAGTCATTGGCTTGATGTGTACATAGTGTAACCTGGGCTGGGATGGGGTAGAGACACCCAAGCACTGTATTTGGTATGGACATTCCGGGATCCTGTTGAAGGATGATCTCCTCTGCAGCAAGACTGTCATCTGTAGGGTGCTGCTTTATAATTGTTGTATGGTCAGGAGTAAGGATGTAATCAATAAACAAATGCTTAGAGTGTGTAATAACTGAATAAAGACAAAGTGTGTGAGCAGACAAAGGGAAGCAGTTGATTGGCAAAGGTTACCAACCTGTGTGTAGTTTCCATGTTAACTCACGGAGTGAACACAGAGGAGAAAAAGGCATTGTCCTATATTAAGTCTTTTGACATACACTATGTTGTCCCATATCAAATATGTTGATGTACATTATTGTCCCCCGCCACTGAAGGTGGCATAGGAGGACATAGAATTAGTAGGCATAGGGGCCGTTTTTGTCCGTCCATCCTGCCGGCCGACTAGCAGCATATCTCTAGATCCCTAAGAGAGAGAATATTAATGAAATTGATACATACCAGAGATGCATCATACCTGTGCGCTGTATATTGTTTTTGACCTTGAAAACAGGGCCCAAGAACATATCCATTTTTGTGTGTGTGGCAGCAAATCTCTAGAATCCTTAGAGATAGAATAACGAAATTGATACCAGAGATGCATCATACCAAGGGCATGTGCGCCATGTATTGCTTTTGACCTTGACCTATTTTCAAGGTCACAGGGCCCAAGAACATATCAGGTTTTGTGCATCCAGACATGCTGTATACATTGTATAGCTTTCATCCGTATATTGTGGGGGGGAACATACATCCTTTGGATCACTGTGCCTTTGTGTGGTCTTATATTAAGTCTGTTGACATTCAGTATGTTGTTAAAGTGTGTGTCTGTCAACACACACTTATCTGTTTTTCCTAAAATTCTTTCTTTCTTCTTTCCCAGTGAATTTGTCCGACACTTTTCTTTGACACTATTATACAGAGAAACTCCAAACTTGGCATGATTGTACCTCCATACAACGGGTTGGGCCTTTTTATGCAGAGGAATGAAGATGTTTAAAATTATGAAAATTAGAGGCATTTGAAATTTTAAAACTTGTGTATCTTTAAAACTATGATAGATAGAGATGTCATTCCAACTTCTAAGAGAGGGTTATTGACCATTGCACATCTAATGAATTGAAAACAAAAGTTGTAGCAACTTAAATTTTGCTAATTAGCAGCATTTTAAATTTTCAGTCTCGATTATCTTCAAAACTGTTATAGACGTAGATGTCTTTTCAACTTCTACTTGGGGATTATTGACCATTGCGCATGTGATGAATTTAAAGCAAAAGTTGTAGCAATTTAAATTATGCTAATTAGTAGTATTAAAAATTTTCAATCTTGAATGTCTTCAAAACTATAATAGATAGAGATGTCATTCCAATTTCTGCTAGGGGGTTGTTGACCATTGCGCACCTAATGAATTAAAAACAAAAGTTGTAGCAATTTAGATTATGCTAAATAGTACAATTGAAAATTTTAAATCTTGAATAACTTCAAAGCTATAATAGATAGAGATGCCATTCCAACTTCTATTCCTATGTTATGGACTAGTACGCATCTGAAAGCTTTGAATACACACACACACTGACTTGCTATGCAGCAAATCATCTTTTCTAGTTCCATATTAAGTCTGTTGACGTAGATTATGTTGTCCTATATTAAGTCTGTTGTTCTAAATCAAGTATGTTCAGCTATATTAATTTTTGTTGACTACTATTAAGTCCTATATCATTCTGTTGTCCTATATGAAATGTGTTCTCCAACATTAAAGTGTTGCCCTCTGCTATATCTGTTATCCTGTACATGTATTAGGCCACTGGTCCTGCAGGAAGTCTGTTGCCAAGTGTTCAATCTAGTGTTTATATTGAATTTGCCATCCTCTAGTAATGTATTACACTATAGTAACAATGTTGTCATATATTTATTCCTAAAGTGCTAATCACAGCTATAGTCAAATTCGCCATAAAGATACCTCTCATTCAAATACCAGCAAACCTAGTCTAAAGAAGAAAGTAGTCTTAGTCAACAGCTTTCCTCAGGGCACTTTGCGTGCATTGTACACAAAGTGCCCAGAGGAAAGCTTTTGACTTGGTCTTAAATCAGCACTCTAAGGATTAAAGCCTGTTGTACTGTGTTAGGATTCTTCTGTGTTCTGTGTTAAGTGTCCTTTTTGTTTGCGTATATTAACTCTTTCATCTTTTATTACATGTAGATTTTGTCCTAGATTAAGCCTCTTGGCCTATGTTAAGACTCTTCCTGTATTCTATATGTGTAATTCAGTTATTCAGTATCAGGTCTGGTGTCCTACAGTTATCTGTATGTGTTATTCTGTTATTCAGTTATCTGTATGTGTAATTCTGTTATTCAGTATCAGGTCTGGTGACCTACAGTTATCTGTAGGTAAAAAGAGTCTGTGGTTATTTGATCTGCAATGGTAAAGTCTTGGGTTATTTGACCTGCAATGGTAAAGTAAAGTCTTGGGTTATTTGACCTGCAATGGTCAAGTCTTGGATTATTTGATCTGCATTGGTAGACGTGGTAAAACCTTTGTGGAAGACCTTGAGGGGTGCAGTTACATTGTGTACAACAGGGCTGTTCTGTACAGATTGTCCATGGCTTAAAGGCTTGCAATAATGCCACTGTCCACAAAGAGCAGCCAGAAAAGCCTGGGTGAGATACCAGTGACAGCAAGGCTTGTCTGCAGGCTTATAGTGCTAGAACAGTCTGTCTTAACACTGATGCTGTTGTTTGGGCTTGTTATAGGCTGCCTGAGGTGCTAAAGCTTTCTCTGTAGCAGTCTATCTTGTCATCACTCATGCTATAATGACTGACTCTACCATTGTCCACAAAGCATTATGGGTAATGAAAAGCCTAATGCTGCCCACCAGGTACACACCATGTATCTTTTTTTTCAGTATGGGGCATATTTGTGAGATCACCCAGGACATGAAAGAACTCCCTTTGCCTTGTGCCAAAGAGCACGAGCCGTCAGCTTGCTGTGAGCTGGATAACTCATTGTGCTGTTGCATGCCACCCGTCCTTCCACAGGATTAGAATTGCCATGGCATGTTGAGCTGCCGTTATGGTGTGCAGTGTCCAATGACAGGCCATGGCAGTGTCTGCCTCCATACTGGCAGTTGTGGTCACAAGGTTAAATCAAGTTCCCATTTTGTAAGATGTGATATCTGCTTACCCACCAATCACTTCCCTACGTTTTGCTCTCGTTGTTTCATTGCTGTGGCCTGACATACTGAGCTGTCTAATTACAGTAAGAAAGGTGTGAAATGGAAGCCATTTTCTTTCTACAAGTGGCCAAGCTCACCTGAGAGCAGTTCCTCGGCCCTCATTCATTGGGATGTAGGGTAGGAGTGGAAGAGGTTTGTTCTGGCTAGTTAATGTTGGCATCACCCCTTAGTGTCTTTTCTAAGATTTGACACAACTAAATTGCTGCCTTTAGAACAGGGAGAATTGATTGTGTAGCTTTTCAGGATGCATGCAAGAAATGTCATTGATTGACAGATGTATGCTGTTACTGGTGAGACCCAGGGGGTTGGCTGTGGAGTCAAACCTGGCCTGAAACACCAGCCCCAGGAAGAACCAAGTAATGCTCCCTCCAGACAGTTAGTCTCTCATGACAGGTATAAATAATATGAAAAGTACTAAGATGGTGACAAGGTGGTCTGGCCAGGCAGAGGGTCTGGTAGTATAGTGGTCAGGACCAGTGTGTGCACAGAAGCAGGGTCTGCACTCTCATGCCCCAGGCAAGTTTCCCAGTGATATATAGAAATCATGAGAACCAGTTCTGAAGGTTTATGTCCAGAGAAAGGTGATCAAATGCTGCTATCAGTAATTGCTGTGTGCATAATAGAATGTTGTAACTAAACTTCACCAAATAATGCTTAAGTGTGTTTGTTTGATAAATTAAACACACTCCTTAGCTTTGCACAGAACTCGCTTCGTTTTGAAATACTAAATCCATTTCATTCCCTTTGGTTTCAGATCATACTTGTCATTATTCAGGTTATCATAATCAATCTTTGTTTACTTGGAGTGTAATGGGCAATAAAGGATTCACAATTGTAGAAAGTGGATTCAAGCCTGCTTGGGAAGGGACCATGCATTAATTTATGTATGATATTGTTGAGGGATCATGGGGGGGGGGGGGGGAGGTGAGCCAAACTGAGCAGGTCTGCCATTTGGCAGACAATAGGTTGTGACTAAGTGGCACAAATACAAATTTGTCCATAGTGTCATTGATGGGTGCAGTTCTTGAGGCTAGTGTTGAAGGGGTGAGAGGGTATGGGCATTGTGATGACAAAGGCTGGAGGGTGGTACACAGCTTACAGGTAGAGTATTATTACAGCAGAGTGGAAGGCACACCAGACAAAGGAGGGGCAGGAGTGACCAGGTTTGCTAAAGGGATCAGCGATCAACAGGTTGCTGTCAGCCACCGCCACAGTGGATCAACATGCCCTAGTAATCAATATGCCCTAGTAATCAACATGCCCTAGTAATACGGGCATTGCAGGCATTTCTGTCACATACATACTAGGATATATAAGGGGAACCCACATCTTACCCACCAGTGTCTGCAGTGGCAACCAGGGGATCTACTGCATAGTAGTACACACAGTGACCAGCAGGGGGTGTTGGTGTTCATGTAAAAGTGCACATTGTGGCCACTGGGAGATGCCTACACCAAAGTTTGTGAAGTTGTCAGTGGGAGGTTGTACACACAGGAAGGACAACAGGACATTTCTGCGATAGACTACAGCAACTGTCCACACCCCCTCATTCTCTACCATGAAATGTGGTGATGAGTACAACAACTGTACACACACAATCATTCTCTATCATGAAATGCGGTGGTGAGTACCACAACTGTACACACACCCTCAATCTCTATCATGAAATGGGGATGGTGAGTATAACAACTGTACACACACCCTCATTCTCTATCATGAAATGTGGTGAAGAGTACAACAACTGTACACACACCGTCATTCTCTATCATGAAATGTGGTGGTGAGTACCACAACTGTAC